>BTPG01000003.1:93910255-93945255 GCA_036245525.1 Semisulcospira habei | reverse complement strand
CACATTTACCGACCTCTTGTGACCCTGACCTTTCCGAGAGTTAATTTAAATCTATAAGCATAGATAGATCTCTGTGCCAAGTTTGGCTTTGAAGCTGGAAATATTTTCTGTCAAAATATGGCTGTTTCATCCATGACCCTGACCTTTGTGACAGATCAACTAAATTAGTATGCATTTTGTAGATCACCTTTTTAGCCAAATATGATTGAAACCTTTTTAAACATTTCTATCACAAATTGGCATTTTATACACATTTGACGACCACATGTGATCCTTTACCTTTCCGAGGGGTCATTCAAATTAATATGCATAGATATGTCTTACCTTCGCGTATCTTTGTACAAAGTTTGGGTTTGAAGCTGTGAATAGTATTTGAGGAAAAAAACATCAATTTTGTCAAAATATGGCTATTTTTTACCTATTTCTAGATCTCTTCTGACCATTGCCCTTTCCGAGGGATCAACCAAATTTTATGCTTATGAAGATCTTATTTTTCAGTATCTTTGTACTAAGTTTGTTTTTGAAGTTGTATTTGAGACCAAAAAATCAAATGTCAGAGTATGGCTATTGTTTTACCTATTTTCTCATCCCCTGTGAGAGAGGTCAGCTAAATTGGTATGTTTAAAAAGGTCTTGCCACAAAGTATCCTTGGGTCAAATTTGAAGACTGTGGCTTAAATAGTCTCTGAGAATATGCCAATGTTAAAGTTTACCATGACTGACAGTGGACGGGTGACAAGAGATGGATGTCCACTGGCCCAGAACCTAGACTCACTTTTGTTTCACACATGAACCAACAAAAGTACGTTCCGCATACACATGTGTGTACTTAAAAAGATATTAAAAGCATTCCTCCAAAACAACTAGAACATTCATAGTTTATAAAAATGAATAGAAGATGTGCATTAACCAAAACCAATGCAGCAGACCACTTAGCAACACACATCCATTGTCAAGGACTACACTCAGTGCAGAGAGTTTGGAAGATTTAATAAAAAGAAGGGGGAAAAAAGGTTACAAAAGCGAAAGCCCTGGAAAACCCTACCCTGCAGGCAGACCCAAGTGGGGGTCAGTATGTTGTCATGAAAACATAAACATAATAACGCTGAGTAAAAATACTTCCTTTACTGGTAAAGATGCTGTGTTCACTAGCCACTAAAGGCTGTTTTCACATCACATAAGGCACACTTTAACCTTGTTCATGACAAATGCTAGTTTTTCTTTCTTTGAATATCTGACAATGTAAAAATGCACACTGTTCAAGCACACATTTTGTGACAAAGTTAAATCTCAATGACAGCTTTCAAAATATATATCTTTCACGTCTCTTCACAATCAGCTCAAAATAAAAAATTGCATGGGTTTTCACAATTGTTAGCATGCAATATTTTAGATCTATTTCTTGATGTCCTCCCATTTTGTAATCTCTTTCAAAACTTACAATTTTTAATCTGATTGTCCCTCCGTGGGAATAACCAACCAATCTGACTGTATGTCTCCTTTCATTCCATATAACCACTGCAAGCTTATGGCTAAATGTATCTATCTTTAGCATCGTTTATAAACACGTGTGCTGTAGTCAAAGGCCAATTTGTCAAAACTGGTTCACAAACAATGAAAATAAACTACATAAACCCAAATTCACAGTTCTATCATATTTTTGATCTTCTATTTTTAACAAATGGGTCTCCCAAGTTTTACTTCAAAGTTTTCAAAAGTACCTGCTAAAAGAGACACATTAAGCCTTAGGAGATATACCATATGCTGGGCATGACCAACATAAATAGCAGAGAGAAAAATAGTTCTCACTGGCAGCATGTAATTCTTTGACCTTTATGCAACTGCATTCTGCTCTGGTAAAATGTGGGTATAATTTGAATCACTGATAATTTGTGATATTAAACAGTTGATATAACAACTGCAACCGTATGCTGTTTGTGAAAATGACATCCACCGTTTCATTCAGGAATATCCACTTTTTCATTCAAGTACAGAATTAGAACATGAATTTTAAACAAACAAAAAATCGAACAAACTGAAGTTGTTGGTGATTTAGGAGCTGAGAACATGTTCTAGCAAAGTGTCTTGTAGCTCATTGCCTCCCAGTGAATTAGGCCACCAGCATGCACATTACAACTTCGCGCTGGGACCATATGGCATTGAGGCGCGTCCCCTGGGTGGTGAATAGGGGGTCCCTCGTGAGAGGGGTGCACCGAATGAAATAAAGTGCCGTGAACCAACATGGTCTAAGGGAAGGTGACCCCGACAGAAAACCCCTGGTCCTCCGAGTAAGGGGGTTGGGCGTGGGGGTAGCTTCCCCACCCTGCAAAAAAGGAAATAGCAACAAAAACGCCAACGAAAAGACTAACAGTAATTCCTTTCCTGGAGGAGGAAGGTTCTTCTACCAGAAGATTTATGACGTCCTGTGGTGAAAGCCGGAAGTCTTCGGAAGCCACAGGACCGAGCCGTCTCTCTCTCTATCCAGGGACACAACCATGGGCACATGGAACGTCAAGACCATGCAAGGCCGCCCAGATAGCAGCGGAAATGCAAAAGTACTACCTTTCCCTGCTAGGTATCAGTGAAGCCAGATAGACGCAGTCTGGCCAGAAAAGGCTGTTAAGTGGGGAGATGATTCTGTATTCAGGTCATGAAGAGGAGAATGCCCCCCATACAGAAGGAGTAGCATTCATGCTGTCACCAGTGGCACAGAGAGCGCTGATGGGCTAGGAACCTCTTGGGCCAAGAATTATCACAGCAGCCTTTAGAACCAAGAAAACGCTCAAGCTGAACGTCATCCAGTGTTATGCGCCCACTAATGACAGTGACGAGGAAGAGAAACAAGAGTTCTACGACCGACTCCAGAGTGCCGTGGACAAATGTGCGGAGCAAGACATCACCATCGTCATGGGCGATTTTAATGCCAAAATAGGGGAGGACAACACCGGATACGAAGAGGTGATGGGGAGACAGGGACTAGGCTCGGAGATGAGTGAGAACGGGGAGAGGTTTGTAGACTTTTGTGCTCTAAACAGACTTGTCATTGGAGGCAGCATATTCCCACACAGAAGAATACACAAAGCAACTTGGGTCTCACCTGACCATACAACGGAGAACCAAATAGACCATATCTGCATTAGCAAGAAATTTAGAAGACCCCTTCAAGATGTTCGAGTGAAGAGGGGAGCAGACGTCGCCTCAGACCACCATCTGCTTACCTTAAGAATAAAGCTCAAGTTAAAGAAAAGCCGCACAGAGACAACAAGAAGACATCGCTATAATGTAGACCTCCTGAGAGAGACTGGAGTGAGAGAAAAGTTCAGACTGGTGCTGTCCAACCGGTTGCAAGCGCTACAGGAGCTAGTAAATGAAGCAGTGGCATTTTTGAAGAACGGCAAAGCAGCAGGGCCAGATGGGCATCCCAGCGGAGTCTCTGAAAGCAGACCAGACCTAGAGACAACAGTGGAGATGCTGTACCCACTGTTTGGAAAGATCTGGGAAGAGGAGGTGATGCCGGCTGACTGGAAGGAGGGGTACCTAATGAAGCTTCCCAAGAAAGGCGACCTCAGCAAGTGTTCCAACTACAGAGGAATCACCTTGCTGTCAGTACCAGGAAAGGTCTTCAACAGGATCATCCTAGAGAGAATGAAGAGCTCCGTTGACCCCCAGCTGAGAGACCAGCAAGCAGGATTCAGGAAGAACCGATCATGTACAGACCAGATCGCCACTCTCCGCATCATCGTGGAACAGTCTCTGGAGTGGAGCTCCCCGCTGTACGTCAACTTTGTGGATTACGAGAAAGCATTTGACAGCGTGGACCGAGAGACTCTGTGGAAACTCCTACGACACTACCGTGTACCCACAAAGCTCGTCCGCCTGATCAAGAGCAGCTACGATGGCATGACATGTCGCGTGATCCACGAAGGGCAGTTCACCAGGGAGCTCCAGGTCAGAACCGGTGTCAGGCAGGGGTGTCTGCTGTCTCCCTTCCTCTTCCTACTGGCCATAGACTTGGTCATGAAGATGGCCACAGAGCACATACAAAGTGGAATACAGTGGACACTGGACACAGCTTGACGACCTCGATTTTGCAGACGACTTAGCATTACTGTCCCACACTCATCAACAAATGCAAGACAAGACCACGAGGCTTGCTGACATCTCGTCCCAAGTGGGCCTCACCATTCACAAACAGAAAACAAAGACAATGAGGCTGAATGCAACCACGGAAGAACCAGTCTTGCTTGCTGGCACCCCGTTGGAGGAGGTGGAGTCCTTCACCTATCTTGGGAGCATCATAGACAAAAAAGGCGGCACTGATGCAGATGTCAGTGCACGAATCGGTAAAGCCAGAGCAGCCTTTCTTCAATGGAAAAAAAGTGTGGAGTTCCAGAGAGCTGTCACAACACACCAAAGTCTGGATTTTCAACTCCAACGTAAAAGCTGTTCTCCTATATGGAGCAGAGACTTGGAGATTGACAAAAACCACAGTCAACAGAGACCTTTATAAACAGTTGACTTAGAAGAATTTTGAAAATCCACTGGCCAGAGAAGATCAGCAACGTCAGACTCTGGGAGAGAACAGAGCAGATAACAGCAGAGAATGAAATTGGGCGAAGAAGATGGGGATGGATTGGTCACAGTCTGAGAAAGCCAGCTTCCAGTATCACTAGGCATGGAACCCCCAGGGAAAGAGGAAAAGAGGTAGGCCGAGAAACTCCTGGCGTCGAGACCTCCAAGCAGACATCAAGAGACTGGGAACCACCTGGATGGAAAAGCACAGGACAGGAGTTGCTGGAGGTTTCTCGTCGACGGCCTATACCCGGGTAGGGGTGACAGGCGTAAGTAAGTAAGTAATGCACATCACAAACAATCACATGTAAAGATCATGACAAACGATGTGTGAAAATGTAATGCACTAAAATGCATCGAATGACATTTATGTCATGCTTAGATAAATATGTATGTGAAAGAAAATTGTGCTTGTGTAAGACAGCAACCTAATTCTAAGTGAATCGAAAGTGAATTAGGCCACCAGCATGCACATCACAAAGAATCACGTATAAACATCATGACAAAATTCGTGTAAAAATGTAATGCAATAAAATGCATCACCTGACATGTATGTCATGCTTACATAAATATGTATGTAAAAGAAAATTGTGCATGTGTAAGACAGCAACCTAATTCTAAATGAAATCGAAAGTGAATTAGGCCACCAGCATGCACATCACAATTAATCACGTGTAACGATCATGACAAAAGATGTGTAAAAACGGCACGCCAAATAGTCCGGTCATTGAACAGATGTCTCCACCAAACACACCACAAAATCATAGATCACGACAGACATCTTCATTATCGCCTTTGCACAGTACCCACAAACCACAAACACCAAGGAAACAAGGCAAGTTTCAGACACCCCCCCCCCCCCCCCCAAAAAAAAAAAAAAAAAAAAAAAAAAAAAAAGAAAAAGAAAAAAGAAAACAAGAAAAAAAAAAAAAGAAGCTGTTTAGGAAGAAATTAGCCATGCCAGACATCTAGAAGAAAAAATCATAAAGGCTTTGCGGGTGCAGGGAAAGGAGTATGTTTCCGAAACGGAAAAAATAATACCTGCAAAGAAAATAAAACCAATAGATTGCTCCAAGTGCCGTTTTAAATGCCGCAGGGTTTCTGAATCAGAATGGCAAGCACTGTTCATGCCAAATTTGGTTGAAAAAGTTGCAAAAACTTTGATAAAATCAGAATTCTGGCCAAAATAGTAATATTTCTTACACTGGCTGACCTCCTGTTACCCTTGACCTATCTGAGGGAGTCATCCTAAATTTGTATGCATAGATACAAAATATTGGTTGGTGATTCCTAACTGTCAAAATGCTTGTTGTTTTTCACAATCAAATTTCTAATCTTGTGGTAGATTAAGTGTGCGCCTCGCTTTTGAAGCCTTGGCTCTTCTAGCAAGATTTCCGCAATCTTTCGGCGCCCTGGCTGTTTCCTCTTCAAAATGCAGGTATGAAAATGTTTTTGAAGGGCATCCATCTCATCTTTTGTCCACTCTTTCGCACCATCTGCAAAACAAACAAAACCACTGAAAAAACCACAAGAAAACTTTAATTTTGAACAGCTATACACCTGAATACTTGTAAAAGTGTGTGGCCATGATATGAAGGGGCTCTCCTACATACTATCTCACCAGAGTTTTCGAAGATGACATGCAAAAGTCATTCGTCAAATTTGTTAACTGTTACTAATATATATTATTAGACAATACTCACAAGTCAATTTATTCTTCCATACAGCAGATTAGTTGCAGTTAATGAAAAATATGTATTTGATGGATGAATTTTGACAGGGATGTTGGGCTGGTCACAGTTTAAAAAATAAGGCTTCATGTCAGCTTAGCAACACAGAGACTGGTTTATGTATGCAGTCTGAGGCACACATCTATATTGTAAGGCTTCAGTTTTCTCTGTCATTTCCTATGTACTTGTTGCAATTGGTACTGATGTGCTTATTCTGGCCATGTCAAAATGTATATGATGGACTACAGAAAGAAATGGTGTGATCTTGAAGGTTAAAGTTACTAGATCTGCACACATAAAGAAAATGTGACTTTCATTCTTTTACCTGTTCTACGCATCTTGGCTTTGGGAGGTGCTGCATTCACTGAAACAATCATAAGACCATATGTGATAATATATCTGATATTTGCACTTTCAGATTTACAAAATCACAACAAAATATTGCTATTTTTCACATATTCCCTGATCTCCTGTGACCATATTATATCTTTCCGAGGGATCAAGCAAATCAGTATGCATAGGATGTTCGTATCACCAGGTGTCTTTGTACCAAAATTGGGTTTGAAGTTGTGATAGTTTTTGAAAAAGAAAATCAATATGGAAATTTTGGGCCTATATTTATCACATGTGACCTTGACCTTTGAGAAAGATCAGTCAAATTGTTATCCTTAGAAAGGTTTCACCACAAAGTATCCTTTGTTTAAGTGTGAATACTGTGGCTTGAATAGACTGAGATATGCCAATGTTAAAGTTTACCATACCTGACAGACAGTTCTGTTTCTCTAAACCATTTACAGTGATTTAAACTATATAACAACCTAATTGTTCATGTCGTTGTGAACTAGTGTATTTAATATGCATATTTCACTGAACTTCATTTCTCACATATAAAGCTTCACACTTACGTTGTGCTCGATTCTTAGCAACCTTGCCAGCTGCACTGCTTGAGCCCTGGGGGACCTGTGCGGTTGAACAGTCGGCAACACTGACACCTGTGATAGACAATATTACATGTCCTGGTCATTGTGTCCAAACCGCCAACAGTTAACATGTACTTATACTGATACATATTCAATTTCTCTCTTCACCAACAACACTGAATGAATTTGTCAAGGCTAACAGCTATAATGTGATCAGATTAAGAGTTGTCAGTAAAAAGGATGAAGCACAAGCAATGTGTATTTTTGTAAATCAAAGTACAAAATGTTCTAAATATAGATTTATAGACAAGCAGGTGGAAATTGGGAAAATAATCAATACATTTCCATTTAAGTAGCTCTTTGCCTACAGATATTAACTTCAGTCAATGCAAGATTACTTCAGTTAGAACACTAGCAGCGACAATATTCACCCAGCCATGGTTCATTTAAAGTTTGAATGAAGAACTGCCTTACTTTAGCAAAAAATGTGTCATTATAAGCCATTATTGGCAAGCACACAGGCTTCAGAAATCACTCAGTGGCAGAAAATATCAGAAAACACAGTTTAAAAAACAACAACAACCTGTATTTAAAAAAAGACGATAAAGGCAATTATTAAAATAAACGCATTATTAAAGGAAAAGAATATAGACAATCATAAAAAGATGTTGTACAATAAAATGTAACAATGATTTAACAAATGATCTGTAAATCTCATAGAACGTGTTTTTTGTTGTTGTTGTTTTACTTAAACTATCATATCTGGCCATCAGTTTCCAAAAAATGCTGTCTATGCTTTGCTTCTGTTTAAACTTTCACAAGCAAAGGTCTCAACACCTTTATTACACGAAAAGTTTGAGAAAACGCTGACCAAAGCTAAAATTATATACCCAATGAGGCATTCATCACACATTTGCCAACCTCTCATTACTTTTTTCTTCAGAAGAGTCAGTATCATCAAGTGCATTTCAAATCAAATAAATAAACTTTTTTTTTTAATGCAAAATCATATCTAGTTGCTGCATTTCTAAAACCTTTGTATTTTCAGATTTCATTCATATCCAGGCTAAAAAAGGTCACACTACAAAGCATTCTTGAGCAAAGTTTGAAGTCTGAGGCTTGAAAAGTCCTCTCGAAAATGCCCAAAACAAATGGACAGCAATGGGCAACAGATGGCTTTCCATATAAACAAACTGTACACATAAACTTATACAAGCTGAACAACACAAAGACAAGCAAAACAACTTCATTACTCACATGGCTCCTCTTCTTCATCATCTTCTTCCCCATCAGCCTCTTCAAAAAGGTCTGCAACAAAATAAAATACAGGAATAAAAATATGGGCAAACAATGATCTGAAGTACAGGCTGTACTGGCTAATGTGCCATTTAAACCCTTGCAAAAGACCTTCATTTCACACCATATGACAACACTGCATCCTTATTTACATGGATGAAAACTGGCTGTTACATGTATTTACATACAGAGACGAGGACCAATACAAAGGAGCTATCAAAATGCCAATGGGGGCAGAAAACAATTCTTTTGTCGAAAGAAAAAAAATAACACAAAAACAAAAACTTAAAAAGTAAAAAAGAAAGAAAAAGAAACATGAATAGAAACACAAAACAGTTTATGAAATTGTCCATTTTTTTCTGTAAGTGAACAAACAATACACTACTCATATGTTGGTGCAAAAAAATCTTACTTATTGCTTATTATTCAAGCCGTATTTATAAATATTAACCTTTCTGTACATCAACATCGATCTCATGCAGCTGCTTCCCATGCTGGGCTCCAAGAGTGCCGTCCTCTGCAGCAAGGAAGATCTTTGACAGTTTTGCGACCTAACACAACAATATTACATCATACATCAGCTGAAACTGTAAACAAGTCAGTGTATTCGCTAAAATGAATAAAATAAAAGAAGACAACGAACTGTTACTTTGTGGCACTGTAAATTTTTTTTTACTTTGTATGGTTCTTACGCCACTCGAAACTGAGGCCCGGTCTATTATGATCCGGCGCGGCTCGGCTTAACTCCGTGATTACTGAAAATAATATTAATTGAGAAACAGGTTTTGTAAAAAAAAAAATGGCTTAAATTTAACCATGCTAGTTTATGACTCCCATGACCCTTGCCCTTTGTGCGGAGACCACAAACTTAGTATGCATAGAACGTTCTTATCATCAGCTACCTTTGTGCCTAATGTGACTGAAAAAAATTGGCAGAAACGCATTACACAAGTGATCCCTTTTTTTTGTGGAGACGCCGCCAAAGATCACCCGTCGGTCGTGTGACATTTTGCAGCCAGCCTTACACCCAGTACCTAAGTACTGATCTTCACCAGTATGATATAAATTCTCATTAGTCTTTCCATGCGGCAGAGTTGATAAGGATCTATGCCTCTTAACATGGGATTGCCATTTGGCTGGACTAAGTCGGACTTAATTAAAGTCAGGAGGTATTGTCAAATGGTGCCACACTACCCTTGTTCCCTCTAACACCAATCATGTAGCCACTCTGTCTGCATTGAACATAGGTATTATCCCCTTCACTGCCGAGAAAAAAGTGAGCACGATCCATCTGCAAGACTACGGGAGCTCATAGTCATAATGATCCGCACGAGCCCCGCGACTTCGGGGGCTGAGGAGGATCTATGCCTCTTGCCGAGATCAATTTGTACCCATGTTTGTTCGTCGCGACGGCGTTGTCTTTGGTCGTTGAATGAACCGAGATCAATTTGTACCCATGTTTGTTCGTCGCGACGGCGTTGTCTTTTGGTCGTTGAATGAACCGAGATCAATTTGTACCCATGTTTGTTCGTCGCGACGGCGTTGTCTTTGGTCGTTGAATGAACCGAGATCAATTTGTACCCATGTTTGTTCGTCGCGACGGCGTTGTCTTTTGGTCGTTCAATGAACCACGATTTCAGAAAAACTTTACCCGAGGCTGCAGCGTCTTTTGAAAGATTGTGCATCGTGTTCAGAGATATGAACGATGTTTGTTTCTTTAGGTTGTTGGTACTATTCCAGGTTAAGTGAACACCCACGCTGCCTTTTCATCTCCAGGTGCGGGTTAAACAGCAGGTAAAATCAACCTGTGAAACAGCAGGAGACAGTCTCCGAGAGACATACATTCCCACAAGCGGTGGTGTGAACTTAATCGGGTTGTTTTGTAATTTTTTTCCCAAAATACTTTAAGCATCTATTTTGATTATAGGAAGAACGGGTGGGTGGATGTAAGGAGGGGAGGGAAGGAAGGATGGACGAACGAGACAGAATATGATGAATTATATCCAATGAGGCAAGGTTTCAGTGCAGATTTCTTTAGGCTTAAGACTGCAACAAAAAAGGTATATGGGTGGACGAACACTGGCCCAGTCATAGCATAACCTCCTGCCTTTAGTTTTAAAATGTCACATTAGCCAATAAGCACCCACAGAAAGAACAGTGGACTCGTTACACTGTATTCTTAGCAAAAATACGTGTTTACACATAAAACCACCGACATAAGTAACAGGTACAGAAAGATATTTATTTATCATAGGAATTCTATTTCAAATATATAATGTTTCAAATACATGTACTTAAAGCAACTCACCTCTAGCCAATGCCACCATCTTCATCCCTCTTGACATGGTGCTCATGTTCAAACCTGAGAAATACCTAATAAACAATAGTGATAGTTCTAATATTTAAGTATGTAGTTCTAACTTGTGGTTTAAGTTTAGTAACTCAACACTCTTGCGTCTTAGTTAAAGAGGATTCAAATAATTGTAAAACTGCTGCACAGCCACTTCAAATACCATCAGGTATCTCTATACCAAGTTTGGGTTTGTAATTGAAAATAATATTTGAGAAATACTTTTTGTCAGAAACAAGCTACTTTTAAAATCTAGTTCATAACCCCAGACCTTTGCGAGGAGACGACTAATTAGCATGCAGTCTTATCATCAACTACCTTTGTGCCAAATATGACTGAAAAAAATGGCAAAAACTACAATTCTATATAAAATAGGCAATTATTACGTCATAGTGACGACTCCATGCTATAATATTTTTATTATTAAATGGTATTTATATAGCACATTTCTCATATATATAATATAACTCTATGCGCAGAATGTAGCCGCGAACTGAACCGAACAAGTACGCTCAGGTGAATCACGCGCATTCACTCACACACAAAGCATTCACGTGGTGCTAAGGGCAAGCTCAAGCGAGCTACTGAAGTTGCTTTTGGAAATTCAAATCGTTTGCATTCGAAATTTGATTACGTTGGCTGAAACTGATACCAAAGTGAAAGGGGGGGGGGGGGGGAGCCGGGATACCCGCGGAAAAACAACATCCGACGGTCCGCCCGAATTAATGGTGACACTTACTAGAGGAGAGGAGTCAGACGCCGAAACCCCGGAATCGAACCTCGCACCTTTAGCATTGGTGGCAGGCGCCTTAATCACTGCGCCACAGACCACCCCAAACACTTAGCTTACAGGTCACAATTTGACCTAATCCTACCCCAGGGCCGAGACAACATAGTATGCTTATGCAAACACTGTCTATGAAAAATCATGCGTGTATTAATGAGAAGATAAGGGTTTTTTGCTGCAAAAGAAAAATTGAAGCTATGTTAGCTGTTTTCTAATTGAATCCGAAAAAGTGGTGCAGAAAACTGTCTGATTTTCACACCTAGGGCATACAGGTCACAATTGACCTATGTGTACCCGACAGCTGAGACAAACTGCAGGCTTATGTATAGGAAAATGCATGCGAGTATAAAGGAGAAGATTGTTGTTTTTTTCAATCGTTATATATATATTATATATATATATATATATATATATATATATATATATATATATATATATATATATATTTATATATATATATATATATATATATATATATATATATATATATATATATATATAATTTAATTATCACTCAGAATACTGCTGAATAACAATGCTAGTTAAATACCTCATTCGATGTCACTTTTTATCTACTTTACGCAAAATATCTAGTAAAAATAAGATTACTTATGGTCTCCAGTGTGGAGCAACTGGTTTTTGTGAAAATGCCATTTTCTCGCCAATGTGCATCTTAATCAAAACATTTTTAAAACCGATCTGGAGATAATTCTTTTAGGGACAATATCCTAAAATGTCACGCTTGTCCGTCCTCAAACGCCGGATCTAGTCGCTGTCCGACACACACACACACACACACACACACACACACACACACACACACACACACACACACACACACACACACACACACACACACACACACACACAAACACACAAACGGCGTTTGGCGCCGAATCGACGTTCTCCAGCAATCGTCAGTTTTAGCTTGTTGCTTCTTTGCCAGAATTTCTGCACCGCAAGCCAAAAACGTCATGTGCATGCTCCGGAATGCGCCCGACCCTGCCCCATTTCAAAGTCTACCTTTTTTTTTTTTAATACAGTAGACAAAAAGCTACATGTCTAACGTACTGAAGATTGCAATTCCAGCTACGTAACAAATAACCACCAATCTCACGCATAATAAACAGCAACTCGTACAATCAGGAACTTTTGCTAATCGGGTAACCCCGAGGGAAATACACATGGGGAATAACAGACATGCGGGACCCCAGCAAATCAGGGCTGACCCCGACTGTAATGACAATTACTATTATGCAAAGCTGTGTTTCACAGTCGGGCCTTAGAATGTGCCAGTACCTTTTCATTTGTTTCTGATGCGTTTCGTTTTCGCAACCTGACTGTCAGGGAGCATTAACAAAGACCAATCCCCATCTCCCAACAAGATTTTGGTGTTGTGAAAATTCATTTTACACGCGTAAAATGCTTGGGGAGTTGGGGGAGGGGGGATGGGGACATACCTATGGTGTACCGCTGGGTGACAACGCACAATTCTCTCCATTCTTCGACTCAATCCTTACTTCTTTTGCATCACAATGGGCTTTTTGACGCCTGAATCTCCAAACATGTTCGATAAATGAAATGGCTGCGAGGGACTATTGATCGGGGTCTGATTGGCTGAGATTTTCGTTTCCGGTTCGGTTGACTGTCGTCTGCTCTTTGTAGTGGTTTTACGTAATCAACTAATGAGGCAACGTAAAACGGGCTGCTCTGTGTCTCGCCCCAGGCGCCGGCTTGACTGACATTGTGTTGTGCCGCGTAGGTCGGACTGCAGGGGCTTATGAAACTTGTGTGCACGGTCAGTCACCTCATGTAAAAAATATTACGATCATTTTCTTTTAGCACAAACGTGTTCTCCACTGAATTAACACATTAAATATCAGTCATTCCACACTGATGATGATCTTTTAAGGGGCTCTCACTTAACAGCATTTCTCAGAAACAAGAAACGACCAGCTGCACTGTAATTCATTCCTGGGTTGATACAGATGTTGATTTAACAGGTCAAGCAAAAGAAACTGTTAATAGATAGTCTACTATTAACTATAAATGAAAGAAAAAGCGAAATTCAAGTAAAAATGGCTGCGTAAAACAGGCACGCTGAAATGAGGCAACTTTGGTAACTACTTCTGAGGTTTCTGTTATGTAAATTAACCTTTCAACAGCACAGTGTTATGAAACTGTTAATGATTTTCTTTGATATTTCTAAAATCTTTTATTTTCATAATGGGATTTTTTTTTTAATTTCTCGTTTTCAAACAGCGTGACTGTGTAACAAGCGGCGTCACACGCCTCCGGACATACAAAATAAACCGACAAATCGTTGTTGCTGATCACAGAACAAATAAAGCCATGAAAATCACTAACTTTTAACAACTACACACATTGAATGTATATGCACACAATCAAGAAATTTCTGGCTTCTAAGTTATGGTGTCACAGATGTTACACAGTTACACTATTATTACACCGCAGGTACATATTTCATATTTACCCATCTATTGGCAGTTTGGTATGTTGGTCTGTTTTTGTTTTTGGCTAGGCGCAATCAACAACAAACAACTCGTAACATTATTATGCGCCAGGGGATACTCTGCGCTGCCCCCCCCCCCCCCCCCACCTTGGTGCCTAATGTGTCTGAAAAAAATTGGCAGAAACTTAATACACAAGTGTTCAATCAAAAGAAGTCACTTCGTGGTAAACTCTGGAATGGCGGTCGTCAGTCAGCCGCGCTGGTATGAAATCGTATACTGTAGGCCGTTAGACTGACAATGTATGTTTCAAATTTAGTATCTAAACAAATTGAATTTACTTTTTAATTTTTTTTTTAAATCTGTCTATGGCGGTTCTGTTTAAAAAAAATCATAATAATCATTGCGTCAGTCAGTGCCTTATTAATAAGAAGAGTGATCAAGTCATTATTTATCTTCCTCCTATAATCTGCTATTATGCCGTACATACGTAACTCAGATCAAATAACACAAAAAGACATTTTCCGGCAGCGAGGTCAAGCAACCCACTGCATGCATGACTCAGATGTCACTAGTAGTTTCACTTTCAGGTTGGTCAGCTCCACTCCGCCTTTTACGTTATCTTTTTTTTCAGGCACAAGCAAAAAGTTTTTTTCGAATTTGTACTTTACAGAACAATGATCAGCGAATTGTTGTGCAAAAGCGAATCGTATTTGGTCCACCGGCACTAAATGAACTGTTTTGTCTGGAAATGTATAGAAAAATGTTTAGTTCTGTGCGGAAACTATATATAGATGAACCTGTGAGAAACAAGTGCGCTCCGGCCAGATGTCAAACGACCTAAACATACACACACACAATGGCAATATTTGGTGGTCATTTTTGGATCAGAGAACTTTGCATGCGCTGATCTCGCAAACTGAAACTTCAGAGCGCGACAAAATTTCTCTGGGTAACAGATAAAAATATCACCGCCTCGCACCAAAAGTATCTGAGTTGTCTGCTTCGTGACAGTTTTACGCGCGGGTCAGATCAAAACTGGCATGGGCTGGAATGGTAAAAGTGTTCACCCCTATGGGGAAAATGCTGATCATACGAGTAAACGAAGAAGGATGAGCATGTAAGCAGATGTGTTAGGAGAAACCAGGCTTTGATATTTTGGGGGATTGGAGCGATCGGACTGACTCGACAGTCCTGAGAGATAAACAACCGTCCGAAATTAGCTCTGCCTGGCCGTTGGTTACGTTCTGTGACTCAGTGTGAAGAACACAGGGCCATGGGGTGGTCCGGCCTTTTTTGCACACACTGCGCGAACAAATAATTTTTTTTTTTAGACACAAATATGAACAGTTAGCACAATACCGGCAGACGTCTTAGATCAAAATCGCCATTTGCTGTGTTAGTGATAAACATCGAAATTAACGATTATTTCTGTCAGAATGACAATGTAATCAATCATGAGTCATATCACAGCTGTACTGTAAAACATACAAAAGAATTAAATGTTTTTCACGATGGTAACAATCTACAGACATACACACAGAAATGTATTTCGTTAACTGAAAATGTGCCTGCAGACGATTTCTCACATATTGAATTTGAATGGTGGCTAGGCCTCCGGGCGGCCTTCTCATATTTCTTCTCTGCCACGGCGCGTCAATTGTTAATTGAGAGTTGAGGGGGGGGGGGGGGGGTGGTCAAAGAAGAGTCACTATAATAAGTGTGCAAAGCCGGGTTTTTTTTTTCAGGTATGTGATAGTTTCGCAAGCAAGTGTTCGAGGAAAAACATGCTCGCCAGACACCGATATATCTAGATATAATATTCAAATTAATTAACTTGAGTAATATAAACACATAAAACAACAATTGACTTACCTTTACCTTTGGCCAAAAAACGGGATGATTTTCCTCCTCGCCGCTTGGTGTCCATATCAAAAGTTTTATTAAGTTACGAATTCTTGTCTTGTAGCAAGAATCAGGTGCACACTGAAAGTTAACACGGACTGATACACAATCTCTGTTCTGCTCCGTGTCACCTTCCGTCACAGAATGACTCGACTCAGCACCGAACGTCAGACAGTTTGTGAAAAGCCGGGAAAACTGCAGCGTACTGATTGGCTCAAATACGCAGCGTACCAATGTCACGTGTTTTACCATTAGCGTGGGCGCACAACTGTCACGTGACCAATTTACAATTATTGTACTTGCTTTCAAATCTGTCAGTTTTGTCGGATGTCCAGCTTGTTGTTGGAATAGCTCAAAATAAGTTAGACTCAGTCTATCGATTTAGAGGCCGAGACCAAGAAAACTGAATAAAATGTTCAAAGCACACACCGAACAGGTAAGAAAAATGCACAACCCCCCCCCCCCCCCCCTTAATCAAAGTTAAAAAGCACACATTAAAGTTCTTTTATCAAGTCGCCGATCAAGTTGTAGCTATGGACATTGATACGGATAAACAGACGAAAAAGCGAAGGTAAACACCGGTGCCGGCTTGATCGGTTCGAATCATTATCCCCATGCTTGTTTGGCATTCCATGAAAAAAACGGATAAACTTGTTTCTTAGCATGTTCGTTGGTAAATCAAAATAGCATTTTCAGTTCCGATCAGGTTTCAAGTCGTTCCACTCAATAAAGGTGTCCCTGCTCTCCCCAACCCTCATTCAATTATCACTCTTGCGGCGTGGACGTCACAGTTAAACCCCGATTTGAAAAAAAAAGAAAGTCTGAGGCCCACGCCCCTGTACAAGAAAGAGAACTCGGCCGCACAAACAAGGCTCTTAGCATTTCCAAGGCGCAGGAATCTTCTTTTTTTTTCTTTTTTTTTTTCTTGCGAGCCCCGCATCTGCTGCTGGCCGGAATGAGGTAACTGTTCATGCAATACAATCAATCCAGCTTACTGTCCCGACTAACATTAGAAATGTTGGTTGGTTGCTTAGTTCGGGTTTAACGTCCACAGCACCGAGTTGATCATGGACGGCCCTGACGGTCGGTTTATGGGGGACAGGGAAATCTATTGCCTATGGACAGGGTTGATAGTCATTACTTTTTTTCTTTAATAAAATAACTTTTCTTTAATTCTGGTAAAAGGTTAAAGAAATAAATTTTCTTTGCTTTTTTTTTAAATTAAAGAAATAAATGTTCTTTAAATTTTTCTTTTTAATGAAATAAATTTGCGTTAAATACATGAATGATCATTTATTGCTCAGCTCAGACCAAAAAAAAGTGGCATACAGTTGAAAAGTGACACGCCACCAGATTTCCTCCTCTACCCACTATCTAAAACACTATCTGGCCAGATACATGCAGTAGTTATGAGAAGGGGGAGACAGGGGAAAAAAAACTCGGAAAATTGCACAGCGCAAAAAAAAAGTCATGCGGCTAAAAATGGAACAATTCAGGTTTGTTTGATCTTATTTCGCGCTGCTGACAAATCCACTCATCTGCAAGAGCCATAGATCTCCAAGAACCCCAGCAGTCTTGGGTGGGGGGGGGGGGGCGGGGGTTGGTGGGTTAATGACGATCTATGCCTAATACAATTAAAAATGTATGCGTGCACCCGTTCAGGTTTTCACCTGTGCTGTCCAATCGTTGCTGTACCATCTGCCTTCTCACTCCTGAAACGAAAACCACCCAACTGCAAGAGGCATAGATCCTCATGAGCCCCCGCAACTGCGGGGGCTCATGAGGATCTATGCTTCTTGCTGGGATAATCTGCGCTCATGTTTCGCTCAAGCAAAGTGGATCTCTTAAGTTTTTCACCTTTTCAATCGTTGCTGTACCATCTGACTTTTTACTCCTGAAACGAAAACCACCAAACTGAAAGAGGCATAGATCCTCATGGGCCCCCGCAACTGCGGGTGCTTGTGAGGATCTATGCCTCTTGCTGGGATAATCTACGCTCGTGATTTTCTCAAGCAAAGGGGCTCCTTTAAGTTTTTCAACTGTCCAATCTTTGCTGTACGAGTTCCATCTGCCTTGTCACTCCTGAAACGAAAACCACCCAACTCAAAGAGGCATAGATCCTCATGAGCCCCCGCAACTGCAGGGGGCTCGTGAGGATCTATGCCTCTTCCTGGGATAATCTACGCTCATGATTTTCTCAAGCAAAGGGGATCCGTTAAGTTTTTCACCCAGAGGCATAGATCCTCCAAACCGCCTCAAACCGGCTGGAACTGGGTCAAACCGGCTTTGCGCATAGACACCTGTTTGTTCGTGGCGGAAAACGAACTGAAGTAACGAAATTTTTAACGAAAAAAAATCGATAATCGTTACTTTTATTTTTTAATTCGTTGAATTTTCTTTAACTTTTTAAAAACATTAACGCGTTAAATTTTCTTTAACCCAAAATTTAATTTGTTAAATCGTTAAATCGTTATATCGTTAAATCTTCCAGCCCTGCCTATGGAGTACGACCTGAACACTGATCAACTCAGGCGCACTCCAACTGACGCCACTTTGATTTACCAGGACCTTTCATTAGAAATGTTTGGCGGACTAGCAGGTTTAACTTGGTGTTGTAGGGGGGTGGGGGTGGGGGTGAGAGAGGGGAGAAGGGGCAGCGGGGGCAAGGGGGGGGACGATGCGGGTGGCCCGGGAGGTTGTAGAGGGCCGACAGGACCAAAGCCGAGCGGCGATCCAGCATTGCTATGTTGGTGCGGGGGCACCAAGGCCGACCATTCACCAAAGTACCAACAGTCATTTTAGTTATGTGAAAAATGATTAAGATGGTTTGGTGTACACTATTTTATTTATACGGTCTTTATTAAAACAAGGTTATAAGGGGCCTGCGTGTACAGAGAGAATTTGGTAAGAGACACTCTAATTAAGTAGATTTAAAGGTACTAAAAATTAGGAGTTAAACATATTTCAGTAGTATGTGCTATTTTATTTAGAGTATTTTTGTTTGAAACAATCTTTTAAAGAACCAGTATATGTAGATGGATTGATAAGAAGCATGGTTAAATGAATTAAAATTACTTAAAAAATGAAAATTAGGCATATATTAGAGTGTGGTGGGTTATACAATACAATACAATACAATACAATACAATACAACTTTATTGTCTGTTCGAGTCAGGGCACGACAGAAATTTGCCTTTCGGCTCGTCGTGAAACAACAATATAAGACGTTAACAAACGCTACAAGAGCATATCATGAAAAATTATCATTGCAGCAATCTATCACAAACAGTGTGATTATATTATGGGATTATATAGCCGGCAGTATTGAGGCCGCGCGGCCTGCAGCCATGCAAATAATAATATTAGCAATTTGACTGGGTTAGGATTTGTGAGCGGGTTTAATTTGACACGTTTCTTTAATTCAACCTTTTTCTCTGTAGCTTTATTACTTTGACCCTGTGTTTTTAAATTTCCCTTATCTCTTTGCTGTTTACTATTTGGCCGGGGTCCATTGTTCATGCCTACGTTTATGTGAGTTACATACAGAGGGCTCTAGAGTATTCCGCAGTCCTTGCTTAAATGTACACAGTGCTAAGACCCGGCGTACTATTTTTCCAAAGTAACAGTTGAGTGCACAGAACTAAAATCCCTAAGTCTTCCTTTTGTGAAATTTAGATGCATTTGTACAGCAACAACTTCTTTTGAGCGCTTCCAAATTCCCGTACATGTGAATATATGTTTGTCCTGAATAACTATCAATGCAAATTCGTATGAGGAAAAACAGATGTAAAGTGCCCTAGTAAACAGTCAAAGAACCTTATATCCCCGCGCAAAACAAGAGTTTTTACACCAGAAATACTAGTTCACAAAAGGCGGAGACGTTTTCTCTTTAGGGACGCAGCCAAAGATCGTGCGACATTTTGCAGCTAGTCCTAAACCCAGGACCTGAGTACTTATGGATCCGATCTCCGTCAGTATGAAATATAGATTCTCTTTAGTCTTCGCATTCGGCAGAATTGATGAGGATCTATGCCTCTTAACGCTGGATTGCCATTTGACTGGACTAAGTCAGTCGGACTTAATTAAAGTCATGAGATATTGTTAAATTTTGCCACACTCCCTTGTTCCCTCCAACACCACATCAGGTCATTCGTGTAGTCCCTCTGCCTACAGTGAACACAGGTATTAATGTTTCCCCGAGGAAAGACGTCGATCAATATGTCTCATATAAGCGCCTTTGTTCACGCTAGTAATGTGGAGGAGAAATTAGAGCTGCAGTCCTTGCTTAAACGGACACAGTAACTAAAACTGACATACTGTTTTCAAGTAGCAATGATGTGTACAAAAATTAAAAACCATTTCACTTCCTCTTGGAAAAATAGATTCACATGGACACGAACAAAAAGCTTAGCTTCTTTGCAGCCCTTCCCAAATCGGGTACAAACAAATATCTATGTTTGCCCTGAATGACTATTAATGTAGATTCGTATGAGGAAAGACAGATGTAAACTGGTATAGGAAACAGTCAAAGAACCTTATGTCCCCGCGCAAAACTAGAATTTTGTTCACCAGACATTTTAGTTCACACCAGGCGGGGACGTTTTCTTTTCAGAGACGCCGCCAAAGATCACCCGTAGGTCGTGTGACATTTTGCCGCCAGCCTTATCCCAGTACCTGAGTACTGTACTGACGGGCCCAATCTCCGTCAGTATGAGATATAGATTCTCCTTAGTCTTTGCATTCGGCAGAGTTGATGAGGATCTATGCCTCTGAACGCTGGATTGCCATTTGACTGGAAAAAGTCAGTTGGACAATTAAAGTCAGGAGGTATTGTTAAATGGTGCCACACCACCCTTGTTCCCTCCAACACCACATCATGTTATTAGTGCAGTCCCTCTGCCTACAGTGAACACATGTATTAATGTTTCCCCGAGGAAAGGCATAGATCGATATGTCTCATATAAGCGCCCTTGTTCACGCTAGTCATGGGGAGCAGAAATTATAGCTGCAGTCCTTGCTTAAACGGACACAGTAACTAAACCTGACATAATGTTTTCAAGTAGCAATGATGTGTACAGAAATTAAACACCATTTCACTTCCTCTTGGAAAAATAGATTCACATGGACACCAAAAATAAAAGCTTAACTTCTTCAGCCCTTTCCAAATCGGGTACAAACGAATATATGTTTGCGCTGAATGACTATCCGTGTAGATTCGTATGAGGAAAGACAGATGTAAAATGGTATAGGAAACAGTCAAAGAACCTTATGTCCCCGCGTTAAACTAGAATTTTTTTTTCACCAGGCATTCTAGTTCACACCAGGCGGGGATTTTTTTTCTTCAGAGACGCCGTCAAAGATCACCCGTAAGTCGTGTGACATTTGCAGTCAGTCTTATCCCAGTACCTGAGTACTGATGGGTCCGATCTCCGCCGCGTCAGTATGAGATATAGATTCTCCTTAATCTTCGCATTCGGCAGAATTGATGATGATCTATGCCTCTTAACATGGGATTGCCATTTGGCTAGACTAAGCCGGACTTAATTAAAGTCGGGAGGTATTGTCAAATGGTGCCACGTCACCCTTGTTCCCTCCAACACCACATCATGCAGTCCCTCTGTCTGCATTGAACACAGGTATTACCGCCTTCACTACCGGCCTTGTCCCATCTAACACCACATCATGTTAGAAGTCTTGGGTTTCGCCAGAAAGAAGAACAAAGACTGGTTTGACGAAAACGATGTAGAGATCCAGGAACACCTAGCAAAAAAAAAAAGAGCCGCCCATCAGGCCCACCTAGCCCAGCCTTCCTGCCCTGTGAAGAAGTCTGCCTTCCGCCTCGTCTGCAGCAGTCTCCAGCGCAAGCTCAGAGATCTCCAGAATGAGTGGTGGACCAGACTTGCACAGAGGACCCAGCTTTGTGCTGACAATGGTGACTACAGGGGCTTCTACGAAGCACTGAAAGCAGTGTATGGCCCCAGGCACCTGGTACAAAGTCCCCTGCGAAGCGCGAATGGCCAGGCACTCCTCACAGATAATACCTCCATCTTGAACCGCTGGTCGGAATACTTTCAGAGCCTCTTCAGCGCTGAGCGCACTGTTCAAGAAGCAGTCGTCATACAAATCCCACACCTCCCAGTAAAGGTTGAATTGGACGAACCGCCCACCGCTGAAGAGACCCTCACAGCCATCCACCAGCTCAAGAGTGGCAAAGCAGCAGGCATTGATGGAATACCGCCAGAGATCTGGAAATATGGAGGCACAGCACTGCACAACAAGCTCCATGACCTCTTTCTCTGCTGCTGGGAGGAAGGAACACTACCAAAAGATCTCCGTGATGCAGTCGTTATCACCCTGTACAAGAACAAAGGCGAGAAGTCTGACTGTTCCAACTATCGGGGAATTACCCTGCTGTCCATTGCTGGGAAAATCCTTGCAAGGCTGCTCCTGAATCGGCTGGTACCTGCCATCGCTTAAGACCAACTCCCAGAGGGCCAGTGTGGCTTCAGAGCAAACAGGAGCACCACCGATATGGTCTTTGTGCTGAGACAGCTACAGGAGAAGTGCCGCGAGCAGAACAAAGGGCTGTACGTAACATTTGTCGACCTAACAAAAGCGTTCGACACTGTGAGCAGGCAAGGCATGTGGCAGATCCTGGAGCGACTTGGCTGTCCCCCAAAGTTCCTCAACATGATTGTCCAGCTACACGAGGACCAGCAAGGCCAGGTCAGACTCAACAATGACCTTTCAGAACCATTCCCTATTCTCAACGGCGTAAAGCAGGGCTGCGTGCTGGCACCGACCCTCTTCACCATCTTTTTTAGCATGATGTTGAAGCAGGCCACAGTGGACCTTGATGATGACGATGCAGTGTACATCAGGTATCGTCTCGATGGCAGCCTGTTCAACCTCAGACGACTGCAGGCCCACACGAAAACCCTAGACCAACTGATTCGTGAGCTGCTTTTTGCTGATGATGCTGCCCTCGTTGCACACACAGAGAGAGCCCTGCAGCGCATCACGTCTTGCTTCGCAGATGCTGCCCAGCTCTTTGGACTCGAGGTCAGTCTGAAAAAGACAGAGGTCCTCCATCAGCCGGCACCCAAGACAGTGTATCGCCCTCCTCACATCACCATTGGCGAGTCTGAACTAAAGTCAGTGCACCAGTTTACTTACCTTGGCTGCATTATCACGTCGGACGCCAAGCTGGACAAGGAGCTTGACAGCAGGCTGGCAAAAGCGAACAGCGCTTTCGGGCGACTTTTCAAGCGGGTGTGGCACAATCAACAGCTGAAAACAGGCACCAAGATCAGCGTGTACAGAGCTGTGGTCCTCACCACCCTGCTGTATGGTTCCGAGTCCTGGGCCCTCTACCGCAGCCAACTACGACTCCTCGAACGCTTCCACCAGCGCTGCCTGCGTACCATCCTGGGCATTCACTGGAGTGACTATGTCACCAACGTCGAGGTCCTTGAACAGGCTGAAACTGTGAGCATCGAGGCTTTGCTGTTGCGGACACAGCTCCGCTGGGCGGGGCATGTCTCCAGGATGGAGGATCATCGCCTACCAAAGATCACCCTGTTCGGCGAGCTTGCTACTGGACACCGTGACAGGGGGGCACCAAAGAAGAGATACAAAGACTGTCTCAAGAAGTCACTTAGTGCCTGCCAAATCGACCACCACCAGTGGTCTTCGCTTGCTGCGGACCGTGACACCTGGCGCTCCACCATTTACAAGGCAGCTGTCTCCTTTGAGGACTCTCACAGAGCTAGCCTTAAGGACAAGCGGCTCAGGAGAAAAAACAGAGATGCCGCAGCTCAGAACCCCGGCCATACCTTCCCCTGCAGCCACTGCGGTCGAACCTGCCTGTCTCGGATTGGCCTCCGCAGCCACGAACAAGCCTGCAGACGTCGTGGGCAACTCCTATAAAATCTTCGTTCGCGAAGTCAAGCCAAGAGAGAGACCGGCCTTGTCCCATCTAACACCACATCATGTAGTCTCTCCGTCTACATTGCACACAGGTATTACCCCCTTCATTGCCGAGAAAGAAGTGAGCACGATCCATCTGCAAGACTGTGGAAGGTCTTAATGATCCTCACGAACCCCCGCGACTGCAGGGGCCTCTTGCCGAGACCAATTTGTACCCATGTTTGTTCGACGGCGTTGTCTTTTTGTCGTTGAATGAACCAAGATTTCATAAAAATAATGTACATACAGTGACTTTGCTCGAGGCTGCAGCGGCTTTGGAAAATTTGTCCCTCGTGCTCAGAGATATGAGATATTTTCAGCCCTCCGAATAGACCTACTTCGGAATTCCGCGCCTAACTGGGATCAAAATGGTGGAGAAGAAAGCATGGCGATTGAGCGAGCTACAAAGGTTTTTGCAAGAAAGAGGAGTTTGTGTTGGCCAAAGCAGAAAAGCAGAGCTTTTTGATCTCGTACAAAAGGCTCTTGACATTGGACTACCCGTTGATCCCGAGTGCTGTGCTGAAGATCGGGTAGAAGTGATCGGAGCAAAGCTCAAAGATGGGAACATCGAACTGTCGAACCCTGCTTTGTTATCTGGGACTACAGACCTGAATATTTTGCCAGAGTTCTCTATATTCGACATCTGTACATATTTACTAAATCAGAACATGAACTTATCAGCCATAAGGGACTACAGACGATCAGAAGCCTATAGCCTGATGCAAGATGGTTATGTGAACAGCTTGGAAACAATCCAAATGACTGATGGTTATTTCGCAGTGAAGGCCTCAGTCAAACCAAGGACAAGAGACAGGGATCCTGTTACCAAAGCCCCATTTTATTTTACATGGTCTATCCTGACAAAAGTGGATGTTGACACGAGAAGCTGCATTTTATCTGCATTTTGCACCTGCAAGGGGGGGGGGGGGGGTGAGTCAATTATTTTTTTAAATAATTTATGTAGTGTATTTTTACGGATACTAGTCTATGCAAGCAACCGGTCCGTTACTTTTAAATTTTTTGTTTCACTTGTTCGTTTGTGTTAAATCGGATCGTGGCAGAAAATAACCAAAAATGATGGGTCTTGCTATTCTACACTAGAGGTAGAACCTAGTAGTATGTTGTGTAGATTCAAGATGGTATTGATCGTGATGGTAAAATCTATACATGTATCACAGTATTGTATGGTATTTATTTTAAAAACCTTTTACCCTCATGTTAAATCTTAATGAGGGTCACCGGACCCATGGCAACGGTTTCCGTGCCTACCAATTCTGAGTACTTTTTGTGCTCTTAGTAAGTACTGTGTGTTTTGTTGCGCAATTTAAATAAGTACATGCACGTGTTCATGTGATATATGGAATTTTACTCCCAATGCAGCGTTCAGGATATCTGCTGTCTGTTTTGCATTCTCCCCAAGCGCAACGTTTGACTGAAGGCATTTTGTTAAAAATGGCATTGTGCGTTCCCTGTAACAGGGGAGTTAACTCTCGAAATCATGGGGTTAGAGAGTAGCATCGGAATTCCGGATAATGTCCATTCCGGTACATACGAATATCAATGTTTGTCATGAATGATTATCAATGCAGATTTGTATGAGGAAAGACAGATATAATATAAAATGGTCTATGAAACATTCGAAGAACGGTATGTCCCCGCGCCAAATTAAAATTTTGACACCAGGAATATTAGTTCACACAAGACGGAGACGTTTTCTCTTTAGAGACGCCGCCAAGGATCACCCGTGGTCGTGCGACATTTTTCAGCTATCTTAAACTCAGTACCTGAGTACTGATGGGTCCGATCTCCGTCGGTATGAGATATAGATTCTCCTTAGTTTTCGCATTCGGCAGAGTTGATAAGGATCTATGCCTCTTAAAATGGGATTGCCATTTGGCTGGACTAAGTCGGGATTAATTGAAGTCAGGAGGTATTGTCAAATGGTGCCACACTACCCTTGTTCCCTCTAACACCACATCAAGTAGCCTCTCTGCATTAAACACAGGTTTTACCCCCTTCACTGCCGAGAAAAAAGTGAGCACGATCCATCTGCAAGACTGTGGAAGGTCATAATGATCCTCACGAACCCCCGCGACAGCAGGGGCCGAGGCGGATCTATGCCTCTTGCCGAGACCAATTTGTACTCATGTTTGTTCGACGGCGTTGTCTTTTTGTCGTTGAATGAACCAAGATTTCAGAAAAATAGTGTACGTGCAGTGACTTTGCCCGAGGCTGCAGCGGCTTTTGAAAGTCTGTGCCTGGTGCTTATTAGAGAAATGAACGACATTTGTTTCTTTAGGATGTTGCTACTATTCCGGGTTAAGTGAACACCCACACTGCCTTTTCATCTCCGGTTGTGGGCATACATTCCCACAAGCGGTCGTGTGAACTAAATCGTTTTATTTTTTTCGCCAAATACTTTAAACATCTATTTTGATTATAGGAGAAACGGGTGGATGGATGTAAGGAAAGGGAGGGCAGGAAGGGTGGACGGACGAGACAGAATAGGATAAATTAATATATACATATAAATACATGATACATAATAGACGTTCGAACGAACGAAACAGCGAATAAATGGATCAAATACGAAACTAGATTTCAATGAGCGATTTTTTAAATGTGTCTTTAAACTTTTAAGTTTACTCAGCTCTGAAATAAATGTTCGACTTATCTATCAAATGAATAAATGAATGCAAAAAATGAATCAATGAATCAGCAGATCAATCAATGATCGACCGATCTGGTAAATATATACTTTGAAAGCCTTGACATCCAAACAATTTTGGGGGGATGATTATTTGTGTAAGTTAGTTGTGTTTTACTATTCGATGGTTCTTTTTTTCGAGTACGGCCTGACTGACTAAGTCCAATTTCCTGTCTCGTCGAAACTGCTGTTTATGGGAAACCAGCTGGTTTTATCTAATGGGGAGCAAGAGGGGGAAGAGAAGGCCGGCAGCGCAGAGGCCGCGTGGCGGTCGTGATATCGTCTATGCTGGAGTTCCGAGGCCTGGTCAACAGCGGTCCTTTTTATTATGGTTAAGAATAAAATCGTTTATTTCACAATATATATTTTAAAAAGAGAGTTAAAAGGACCAATATGTACAGATTAAAAATAGGTTAAAACTTTACTGTATGCACGTACTATGTTGTCAACAACTGTAGTTAAAAGGATAATGGTTAAGAACTTATGGTCTAAATTTAGGTATTGATCGTAGGTTAAGTTTTGGTCGTACCACGCGGCTCGCAAGCGAGGCGCGCGGCAGTCAGTATGTAGCATTGGGTTACCAGCGCAAGGCACGGGGGCATGCGCAGTCTTTATTAGACCTAGTGTGACGTAGTGGTATTAGTGACCTAGTGTTGGATCCGTGTGTTAATATCGCAGGTCCAATATGGTCTAAACGACCTGTCTGTAGGCTGTAAAGACCAGCAGACACAGTGTGTGACTCACACAGCTGATCCACAAACAGTGAGGCAGCAGGTTGAGACCAGGATCCCGGCTAAATGAAAATGATAACTTTTTTTTAAGGGTAAAACCAGCTAGTCTCCCATAGACAGTAGTTTCGGGGGACGAGAAATTAGATTTAGTCAGTCATGCTACTTAGCTACTGCCCAATTCATAGATAAAGAAAGATGAACAAACTTTTATTGAGAACTCTTCAACTTGTTTTAACTTTCTTGTAATCATAATTGATGTATATATACAGACTTAAAATACGAATTCTTAAACCTTTTGTTTTTATACATAGGTGGTCCTGAATCTTGACTTGATTTTAACGACTCACGAACCACAAATAGTGAAATACATTACGACAGTCTGCTTAGGGTGGGGAGTGTGGTGGTATAGAGCTAGAACTGTTGAAAGATGTGAGTTTTGAGGGTGGACTGGAAGGAGGAGAGAGAGAGTTTCTGACGGAGAGAGAGTGTGAGAGTGTTCCAAATGGATGGACCGTATACTGAGAAGGAGCGAGGGCCGAAAGTGCTGAGTTTGGTGCGGGGGGTGTGGAGTCAGAGAGGGTCGGAGGCGGAGCGGAGGGAGAGGGGAAGAGTGTAGGGGAGAAGTAAGTTTGAGAGATAGGCGGGAGCGCAGTTGTTCAGGGATTTGTAGCAGAGAGACAGAATCTTGTATTGGATGCGTTGGGGGATGTAAAGCCAGTGAAGAAGTTTGACGGCAGGGGTGTGATGTGGTCGGATTTTTTCTTTCTGAGGACGAGGCGAGCAACATTGATCTGGACGCGCTGGAGAGTGAAAGTGGTGGAGTGAGGGAGGCCAGAAAGGAGAGAGTTGCAGTAGTCGATGCGAGATAGGATGAGAGAGACAGCAAGTTTGGTGGCAGCTTCGGTAGTGAGGTATTTTCTGATCTGACCGATGCGGCGGAGGTGGAAGTAGCATGTCTGGGCCGTGGCACAAACAAAGCTGGTCATGGAAAGAGAGGAATCGAGGATAACGCCGAGGTTTTTGGCCGAATCAGAGAGGGAGATGGGGGTGCTGTCGAGTTGAAGGTTGAGGGAGGGAGGGAGCTGGGAAAGTTTCTGGCGAGTGCCTACCAGGATGGCTTCCGTTTTGTCGTCATTCAGTTTAAGCTTGTTTGCTGTCATCCAGTTTTTCACGTCTTCGTAGCAGTCAGGCGTGCGAGTCAGTAGTGACTGAGTGTTGTCGAGTTTGTCTTTGTCTAGTAGTTGTGAGTCGTCAGCGTAGAGGTGGTGGTGTATGTGGTGAGACTGGATGATGTTGGACAGGGGAGACGTGTAGAGTGTGAAAAGGACCGGGCCCAGGACGGACCCCTGTGGAACTCCGCAGAAGAGGGTGACTGGGTTGGAGGAGACGGCGTCGATGGTGACGGACTGCTGTCTGTCGGAGAGGTAGGAGAGAAACCAGGAGTGAGCAGAGTCAATGATGCCAAAGGAATGGTGAATGCGGTGGAGGAGGATAGAGTACAAGAGAGAGAGAGAGAGAGAGAGAGAGAGAGAGAGAGAGAGAGAGAGAGAGAGAGAGAGAGAGAGAGAGAGAGAGAGAGAGAGAGAGAGAGAGAGAGAGAGAGAGAGAGAGAGAGATATGAAATGAAATGAAACGAAACTTTATTTTTCAAGGATAAATGATCAGGTACATTCAATGACCTTTTTTTCAATCACGTCCTTGCTAAGCTATAGCATGCACGTAAACACACATACACATAATTTTATATATAAAAGTATACATAATAGTGAAAAGTACAGGCAACAATAATTCCATTTCAAATAATCAATGCTCACATTACACCCCCCCCCCCCCACACACACACACACACACTGATACCAAGCAAAACATCGAACATTAAACATTAAAAAAATTATGATGTTATGCTGCAAAAGAAATGACAAAGAACACCTCAGCAAGTCTAAAGTATTATGATACATGAAAATGAATAAGGAAATGTTTCCATAGATAGATAGATAGATAGATAGATAGATAGATAGATAGATAGATAGATAGATAGATAGATAGATAGATAGATAGATAGATAGATAGATAGATAGATAGATAGATAGATAGATAGATAGATAGATAGATAGATAGATAGATAGATAATAGATAGATAGATAGATAGATATTTATTCAAAATTCAAATTCAAATTCAAAATTCAAATTCAAAATCAAATTTCAAATTCAAATTCAAAACAACTTTATTTATCCCTCAAGGGGCAATTACAGTTTTGCCACCACAGGTGCTGTTTACATTTACTCACTCGCTCATTCCACAAATTACAATAACAAAGCTACAAAATGGACAATGACTCGGGACGGGTGAAGCCCGTAGCCAAGGCATCTCAATGGCCAGCGCCAGTGGCCTCATCCCGACCCGAACCTCCCTGACAAAATAGAATACTAAGACAGCGCTATCTCTCCTGAACACACTATTATATGGTCTTTATTAAGATTCTACTTGACTAAAGCTAGTACATGAAAAAACAAGTTATCAACAGAAACAACATGAGATACCGTCGATACGGAAATGATCTCCTATCTAGGTAACATAAAACAACGGTCAAAACAGCACCTGGGGGCCCGTCACCATTAGTACAGCGCCGGTGTTTAGAGGGCACCGCTAAGACAATATGTTTTCACACGTTCTTAATAAATTTATGCAGTCGGTTCTTGAACGTTCGTAAAGAAGGTGCTGCTTTAATGTCTGCAGGAACTGTGTCCCATAATTTTGCACCAGAGTAGGAGAGGGACGTCTTGTAAATATCTAAGCGGGGCCTTGGTACTACCAGATTGTTCCCTGATGTTCGACTAGCTCTTTGGGCAAGTGAGCACAAATTAGAGAGATAGGCTGGTGAGTCTGAGAGGGTGATTTTGCGCATGAGTACTTACTAACTTACTTACGCCTGTCACCCCTCCCCGGGTATAGGCCGTCGACGAGAGACCTCCAGCGACTCCTGTCCTGTGCTTCTCCTTCGATTTTACTCCAGGTGGTTCCCATTCTCTTGATGTCTGCTTGGAGGTCTCGACGCCAGGTGTTTCTCGGTCTGCCTCTTTTCCTCTTTCCCTGGGGGTTCCATGACAATGCCTGCCTAGTGATACTGAAAGCTAGCTTTCTCAGACTGTGACCAATCATTCCCAATCTTCTTCGCCCAATTTCATTTTCTGCTGTTATCTGCTCTGTTCTCTCCCAGAGTCTGACGTTGCTGATCTTCTCTGGCCAGTGGATTTCCAAAATTCTTCTAAGGCAACTGTTTCTGAAGATCTGTACTCTGTTGACTGTGGTTTTTGTCAATCTCCAAGTCTCTCCTCCATATAGGAGAACTGCTTTTACGTTGGAGTTGAAAATCCGGACTTTGGTGTGTTGTGACAGCTCTCTGGAACTCCACACTTTTTTCAACTGGAGAAAGGCTGCTCTGGCTTTACCGATTCGTGCTCTGACATCTGCATCAGTGCCGCCTTTTTTGTCTATGATGCTCCCGAGATAGGTGAAGGACTCCACCTCCTCCAACGGGGTGTCAACAAGGAGGACTGGTTCTTTCCTGGTTGCGTTCAGCCTCATTGTCTTTGTTTTCTGTTTGTGAATGGTGAACCCCACTTGGGACGAGATGTCAGCAAGCCTCGTGATCTTGTCCTGCATTTGTTGATAAGTGTGGGACAGTAAAGCCAAGTCGTCTACAAAATCGAGGTCGTCAAGCTGTGTCCACAGTGTCCACTGTATTCCACTTCGTCTGTGCTTTGTGGTCCACTTCATGACCCAGTCTATGGCCAGTAGGAAGAGGAACGGAGACAGCAAACACCCCTGCCTGACACCGGTTCTGACCTGGAGCTCCCTGGTTAACTGCCCTTTGTGGATCACGCGACATGTCATGCCATCGTAGCTGCTCTTGATCAGGCGGACGAGCTTTGTGGGTACACCGTAGTGTCGTAGGAGTTTCCACAGAGTCTCTCGGTCCACGCTGTCAAATGCTTTCTCGTAATCCACAAAGTTGACGTACAGCGGGGAGCTCCACTCCGGAGACTGTTCCACGATGATGCGGAGAGTGGCGGTCTGGTCTGTACATGATCGTTTTTTCCTGAATCCTGCTTGCTGGTCTCTCAGCTGGGGGTCAGCGGAGCTCTTCATTCTATACAAGATGATCCTGTTGAAGACCTTTCCTGTTACTGACAGCAAGGTGATTCCTCTGTAGTTGGAACACTTGCTGAGGTCGTCTTTCTTGGAATGCTTGATTCCAGTCAGCCGGCATCACCTCCTCTTCCCAGATCTTTCCAAACAGTGGGTACAGCATCTCTACTGTTGTCTCTAGGTCTGCTTTCAGAGACTCCGCTGGGATGCCATCTGGTCCTGCTGCTTTGCCGCTCTTCAAAAATGCCACTGCTCTTCTGATCTCTTCCCGGCTGGGTCTGTCACAGCTGATGGGTAGGTCGGTCTCTGCTGGCTGGATGTCTGGGGGGTCGGGTGGGCTGGGTCTGTTCAGTAACTCTTCAAAATACTCGGCCCATCTGTCGCGTTGGTCTGCTCTGTCTGCAACAGGCTTGCCTTCTTTTTCTTTTACTGGTCTTTCTGTATGTCCATACTTGCCCGACAATCTTATGGTAATGTCGTAGAGCTGTTTCATGTTGCCGCTGCCTGCTGCCTTTTCTGCCTCTGCTGCCAGGCTGTCTGTGTAGGCCCTTTTGTCTGCCCTGATACTCCTCTTCACCTCGCAGTTGGCTTCCGAATATTCCTCCTGTGCCCTTGCTTTGGCTGCTCTCGTGCGACTGTTGTTGACAACTGCTTTCTTCTGCTTCCTCAATTCTATCTTCTTCAAGGTCTGTGCCGACAGCCAGTCCTTGTGATGGTGTTTCCTGAGCTCTACAGTGTCTTTGCAGGTTGAGTTCAGCGCCTCTCTAACTGCCTTCCACTGCTGCTCTGTGGTGACCGCCTCCTCTTCATTTACTAGCTTCTGTAGCACTTGAAACCGGTTGGACAGCACCAGTTTGAACTCTTCTCTCACTCCAGTCTCTCTCAAGAGGCCTACATTATAGCGCTGTCTTCTTGTTGTCTCTGCGCGGCTTTTCTTTAACTTGAGCTTTATTCTTAAGGTAAGCAGATGGTGGTCTGAGGCGACATCTGCTCCCCTCCTCACTCGAACATCTTGAAGGGATCTTCTAAATTTTTTGCTAATGCAAATATGGTCTATTTGGTTCCCTGTAGTATGGTCAGGTGAGACCCAAGTTGCTTTGTGTATTCTTCTGTGTGGGAAGATGCTGCCTCCAATAACAAGTCTGTTTAGAGCACAAAAGTCTACAAACCTCTCCCCGTTCTCACTCATTCCCCTAGTACCTGTCTCCCCATCACCTCTTCGTATCCGGTGTTGTCCTCCCCTATTTTGGCATTGAAATCGCCCATGACGATGGTGATGTCTCGCTTCGCACATTTGTCCACAGCACTCTGGAGTCGGTCGTAGAACTCTTATTTCTCTTCCTCGTCACTGTCGCTAGTGGGCGCATAACACTGGATGACGTTCAGCTTGAGCCTTTTCTTGGTTCTAAAGGCTGCTGTGATAATTCTTGGCCCAAGAGTTTCCCAGCCCATCAGCACTCTCTGTGCCACTGGCGACAGCATGAATGCTACTCCTTCTGTATAGGGAGGGGGGGGGGGGCATTCTCCTCTTCATGACCTGAATACATAATCATCTCCCCACTTAACAACCTTTTCTGGCCAGTGCGTCCATCTAGCTTCACTGATACCTTGCAGGGAAAGGTTGTACTTTTGCATTTCCGCTGCTATCTGGGCGGCCTTGCCGCTCTGTTACATGGTCTTGACATTGCATGTGCCCATGGTTGTGTCCCTGGATAGAGAGAGGCGGCTCGGTCCTGTGGCTTCCGAAGACTTCCGGCTTTCACCACAGGACGTCATAAATCTTCTGGTAGAAGAACCTTCCTCCTCCAGGAAAGTAATTACTGTTTGTCTTTTGGTGGGCAATTTTGTAGCTATTTCCTATTTTGCAGGGTGGGGAAGCTACCCCCACGCCCAACCCCCTTACTAACAGGACCAGGGTTTTTCTGTCGGGGTCACCTTCCCTTAGACCATGTTGGTTCACGGCACCTTATTTCATTCGGTGCACTACTCTCACGAGGGAACCCCTATTTACCACCCAGGGGACGCGCCTCAACGCCATATGGTCCCAGCGCGAGGTTTGCGCATGCGTACCAAATTATTATAAATGAACTGCTTGTCAAGTGGTAGGATATCCAGCAGCTTGAACTTGTAATCAGTACTAATGACTTGCATCCCATCCCAAACTGAGGAGGCATAATTCAAATGTGGCTGAATATGGGCACACTAAAAAAAGTTTCCTTGTTGGTTCGTTTGTAAAAACTCTTAATTTTGACAGTAAGAATAAGTGTTTTGATATTGTTTTACACACTTTGGTAATATGGCTTTGCCAACACAGATTGTCATAAACGCTGTTCCTTCACTTGCTCAACAGACTGCCCATTCATATAGAGCTGAATGGGGAGGCGGGTTCAGATGATGCTTTTGTCTAGTAGTAATTAACATACATTTGGTCTTAGTAGGATTTGGAATCATATACTTGTTTTGACACCATGTGGAAACATCATCCAGGCCGCTTTGTAGGGACTGGGTTATACAGGATGCATCCGACGATGACACGTCAAGAGTTCCATCATCAGCAAAGAGACTGCAGATTACACGGGGGTCGGATATATGTAAGGGAAGATCGTTTATAAAAACTGAAAATAATAAGGACCGAGGACGGATCCTTGTGGTACTCAGTGTTCTATCACCCCCTCACGTGAGTTTGCACCATTCACACAGACGTACTGTGTGCGCCCATATAAATATGTTGTCATGAAGGCAAGGTTGGCATCACTCAGCTGATAGGCAGCAAGCTTTTTAATTAAAAGATCATGCTTGACAAGATCAAAAGATATAGAAAGGTCCAAAAATACCGCTCCAGTCATTTGCCCATTATTCATAGCAGTTAACCATCTGTCAGCCATGTGAACTACAGCTGTGTGACAAGAATGTCCAAATGTGTGTGGATATGTCTTTCAATCGGTTTTGACAGAGTTGACCACAGAGAAATAGGTATGAAATGGTTGGGGTCAATTAGATCTTTTGTTTTACGTAGCGGTATTACCTTTGCCGTTTTCAGACCAGACGGAAATTGTCCATGTTGTATGTAAAGGTTGTAGATGTTTGTTAGCGACTCGACGACGTATGGAAGAGCTATTTTAAGAACAGTACTGCTAATTGCATCATGGCCAGATGTACGTTTACTCTTTAATGAAGAAATGGATTTTCCCACTTCATAAAATGTTAAGAGCAGAATGTTGCAAGACGTGTTAGGTGTTAATCTTTCAGCACAAACCCTTTTAGCTTTTCTGAAACACCAGACGGTTGACCGGGAGACGTAAGATTCTGTAGCAGTGTAGTGGCGGTAGAGGGAAAATGCTGATTAAACATATCAGCTGATATTTTAGTGCACTGTGCGGTATTTCTGGACCTCGTAAAGGCGTTTATTGCACG
>BTPG01000003.1:93657755-93905255 GCA_036245525.1 Semisulcospira habei | reverse complement strand
TCCAAAGAAAGAAAATGAACGAAAGTTGTATTTCCTGCCTATTAACTAAGTTTCTTTAAGTTGTATCTCCAGAAGAACACAGAATCCAGCAAACAGTTCATCAGCATATTCTGTTTCGTTACATGCGAATTAGGCAGTGAAATGTGTAACAGCGAAGATTACGAACTGTTATGTGGTAGTCGTTGTCGTAGTATGATGCAATCACACCAGACACACTCCGTAGGTTTCTTGTTAAAAAAAAAAAACTCACTCAGTTGCAACTCGTCACACGTGGCACAAGGTTGTAGACCACACTGGAGTAACAGTTCCAACAGTACTTTATTCTCACGATTCACTCTCAGCACAATGCATCCACACTTTGATACACTGTGTCTCCCATAACCCTCTTTTATATTATTACAGATTTACAGAACAATCCAGCAAATTACACAACTCAGCCAATCAAAAAAGGAAACGTAACCAAAACTCATTAATATTCATTAACAAGAACACACTAGATCTATCTACAATCTTCCACTAACATCTAGGTGCATTCCGTAAATGTTCTGAAATGTAGCCAACTTGTGTAATACAAAACTGTGACGTCATATTGAGGTGGCTAGAACAATCGCGCCTTTTCCAGAACCTTTTAGGTTAATCTAGGTCAGACCTTAGCAACAATGTAGCGAGATGTACAACATTCTAGCTACACAACAAAAATCCATCGGATTTCTCCATGCAAAAGAAAACGAATCAGACTAAAAAGGTACGTGATTCTTATCCAAAATAACTCAACTGAACATAGGATCTTTTCATATGATCAACACACACATGCCCTAAAAATATTGATTGATTGATTGATTGTACATTGCTTAACGTCCCGACAGTGACAAGACTTTCTCAGGACGCGCCTGCACTGCTTGTAAAAAAAAAAAAAAAAAAAAAAAAAAAAAAAAAAAAAAAAAAAAAAAAAACTAAACGGAATATTGAATGTATGTCACCAGTCGGTCTAATACGTTAAATAAATCTACGACATGGGGCCTAAGTAAAGCTAAGGCCATCTAGCAACACACACCCAATATCAAGAGCTACAGGAGCGCAGACAGTAAGGAGAGGTTTAAAAAGGCAAATAAAGGTGAATGGACCAAGGGTAGACAGAAACACATGCCCCAGAATAAAAGGGAAAACCCACCCTGTGGGGCTGACCAGGGTGACCCTGGGAACTAAAAAGTAGTTAACCCCACCCAAGTCCCCCAGGGCAGACCCGGGTGGGGCGCCCTAATAAAAACAACACAACCACAAAGGTAACAGGAACACTAACAAAAGACCAAAAAAAGTTATACTTAATTATGCCAAAAGGTAAAATACGAAGACGTTCTTGTTTTGAAAGTGAATGCAAAAGCGTTTGAGTATTATACTTAATCATCATTTGGAGACAAACTTTTAAAAAGTCACATGAATAAGCAAAATGACGATAACAATGCTAACTTGCTGCAACCATCACTTGAACAGAAAGAGAAAAATCCCTAAATACTCTTTTGCTACTGCAATCTCAATCTCTCTGTCATCACATATGTCTTTAGGGAGCTGTCGAGTAACCGTCACGATTTACAGTAAGAGTGTTCAGAGTTCAATCATCACTAAACACAATATCTGTGAAATTCAACACTTCTAGAACTTCATCTGAGAGTACCTCTTCATGGGACCCATCCACTCCTGTTCCTTCTGGCATGTCCAGCAATGCATCAGCAACTTCCTGTGGCATCAGGTCACCATCCATTCAATAAACTTAAATTTACTATCTGTAAATTTCCACCCATGTTAATCTGGTGAGGGACGGCAGTGGGTAGTTTTGTCCGGTTGGTTTCACTACGAGACTGTGGTAATTCACTCTCTTCATGTGCATCCTGACAGAATTCCTACAAGGAGGCAGCAGACTCATGTCGACCCATCGTAGCTTGTAAGCAGCTGCCTGTGGTTGGTGCTGAAGCGTTCCGGAAACTCCTCCTACCTAAGTTTGTTGATGTCCTTTTGCCATTTTTACCGGGAAAACATTCGTGAAGTTTTGAGGGGTTCTTTTTATCATAAGACGAGAAGGCTTCCAAGTTTCTTGGAGTATTTGTGGAATCCCTCTTCACTGTCTCTATACACTTCACTAAAGGTGGGTGGTAGGAATCTGCTTCAAAATCCACTCTTGGCTCTTTTGGAAGCTGTTAAAGCAAGCTGGCAGTTTCAGCAATTTCTTTAGTGTGCTTGGGAGAGCTATTTGTTTGTGGGACAGAACATTGTCATCAATGATACTGTTTTTGATTGGGTCTCTTTCCAGATAGTGTAAAAGCTTTGACACGTCACTCTTTGCGGGTGCTCTATATCCCACAGCAAGTGAGCATGGTACTGGACCTAACTGGACACTGAGCACTTTCCCCAGTCCGATGTGATGATTGACTTCAAGAAGAACAAGCTGAACAAGCTTCGCCATGACACATTTCGATTTCTTTGACTACCCTGCGACTGCTGCCGTCTTGACAGCTTTGGAAAATATCTTGGGGTTTAGAGTCTTGGTTGTTGCATTGAAGCTTTTTAACAATCAATCGTTTTTGCATGAAGGTGCCCATAGCTCCCTCTCTAACGTCAACTGCGTGCAGACATTCTTAGTCCTGTGATGCTGGTACACCTGAGTACAGGCTGTACAGGACATCCTTGTGCTCAATTGTAAATGGGTTAATGGAGTTGCTAATAGCCTGGATGGCTCTCTAAGTATCCTATTCATTTTATTCAACAGTTGAAAATCGGAGGACCTTGTGTGAACTGCTGTCGTGGCTGTCCATGTCCGTCACTGCTAAGACCGCCTGGTGATTGCTGTCTCTAGCATGCATTGAGTGCACGATCTGTGGTAGGCTGCATAACTTTTGCTGAATCCATCTATGCCACCGTGAGACAGTCATTCAAAGGGAGAATTGGAGCACGAGCAGCGAAATGACGTCACTGTAAGCTTAACGTCAATGGCATCGTTATTCCCACGACACCGCCTACACAGCAGCGAAACAGTTGTTTTACGTCACTCATTCCAGTACGAAAAGTTTACGTATGGCTAAAAGAGGATCAAGGTTGGTAATTGTCAAGCTGATTTTCATACTTTGAACTTTTACGTACGATTTCACCTAATCGCCGAGACAAACACAAGGTATATGTAAATACCGTTTATGAAATCTCATTTGGGTATTAATGTGAAGACTGATTTTTTTTCGTAAATCAAACTAAAGCAGTTTCAATTGTATTAAAATATATATTAAAAACATAAATAATAAAAAACATTATTCCGAAAGTCGCAAACGCGATATACCTTGGACAGACAAAGTTAAAGAGATACGAATATTGTTAATGAAATAATTCAGTGTAATAATAATAATAATACCGTTATTATATAGGCGTTTTTTCTCAATTTTGGGGAAATCGACTCAAAGCACTGCGCCTGAAACCCAACACACACTCACTCACGAAACACACGGATTTACGCCATTTAAGACAAACACAGTACAAACAGTACAAGACAAACGAAGGGCCAGTCAGCTACTGAAGTTCCAGAGATTTTTGATCGCTTGTATTTGAAATTTGTAAAGTGAGACCGGTACCAAAGTGTGGGGGGTGGGGGGTGGGGGGGGGGGTGGAAGAACCGGAGTACCCGGAGAAAGAACCCCCGACGGTCCGCCCGAATTAACGGTGACACTTACCAGAAGAGAAAAGTCCAACCTCCCAGCTGGCTATTTGTAAAATATCAAGTAAGTAAAACAAAACTGTTCAAAGGGAATTTGATAATTGAAATATTTATGGAGTAGACAGCAGATGCTCACGCGAGTAAAGAACAGCTACTGTCCCATCCATACATGTTTGAATTATTAAATTTTCTTTTCACAAATTTCCTGTTCATATGTACGTGTATATAACGTTACCTGTCTCTATTCACTGCCTCGCAGGCAAAGTTATAAGTGAAGCCGCAAGGTACGTCATTCCACTTGTAGTCCCCCGTTCCACTAGAGAGCGTCAGACAATTCTCGTTGTCGTCATAATTATCCGGCTGTGCCGATGCCCAGTCATAGAAGCCCGAATTGACCAGTGTGCTGCTGTTAGTCCACACAAATTGACCCTCTTTGAAAGCGTCTGTGGCACCAATCCACAGTCCCACGTCTAGAATCAAATTTAAATATATTGATATGTATGTATGTATCCACTCCATAAAGATTTACCTTCTTTGACACACGTATTGATATATTGTATAACAAGCAAATTAATATTCATAAAGTTGCTTGATATACTTTGAGTGTCGCTATACCAGTATATGTACCCACTCCAAAAAGTTTTCCCTTCTTTAACACACGTACTGATATATTGTATAACAAGCAAATTCACAAAGTTGCTTGTTATAGATTCCTTACCAAAATCCTTTGCAGTCACCAAAAAAATGCAATTTGGAAACTTGAATTTATTGAAACGGAAACGCGGAATATGCTTATACTGCAACATTAACGAGTTCCTTATAAGCAGTAGTGATTTAATACCTCTTAGTGAGCGTACGTTCGAAATTTATTCCAAGACACACGCACGAACGGACAGCAGATACAAACGAGCGAAACGAATCGATAAGCGCGTGAACTTGACAAGACGCCCGCTATCGATAGCGTAAACGACAATCCGATAACAAGATGGGATGAACCTTAACTCGCAAAGTGTCTTCTATATAAAAGCCATAACTCACAAATTCCCTTTATATATGCGAGCTGTACTTACTATCAAGGGTCTCTACCTGTTGTCTTTCACCTTTCACCTGATTCTGTTTTTGAAATATATTTGAAAAAGCCTCGCATTAATGCATCAGTGAGCTCTATAAGGATCGCAATGCATACGCCTCATTGTTTTCACAGAGAGAGAGAGAGAGAGAGAGAGAGAGAGAGAGAGAGAGAGAGAGAGAGAGAGAGAGAGAGAGAGAGAGAGAGAGAGAGAGAGAGAGAGAGAGAGAGAGAGAGATGTCATTTCTAGAGTATTGTGTCGATATCTGCGTGTTGACGAAATTTCTGCTTTGCTTTTACCTCACCGTCACTGTCTGATTTTCTCCCTAAGTTGAGGTTTTTTTACTTTTTATTTTTTTCTGGATAGAATTAATTTTTACTGAAAAATTTCAAAAGATACAAAGCTGGCTAACAAACTCGTCCAATATCTTTCTCCAAACTAGCTATATCCAAACTCTCAAGTGGATATGATAGAACTGTCGGACTCTAATGTGGTACACCCTGCTTTCTGTAAACGGTCTTTTGAGCCTTCAATGAGACACCCAGTTTTAATATGCTCGGAGGCTCGCTGAGACACCCCTTGAACAAAGTTCAGCTCCAAGTTTCAAGTTTGTATGCGCACGAACATCTCAGATTCGCGTGTTTACACACACACGCACACACACGCACGCACGCACACACACACACACACACACACACATACACACATACACACATACACACACACACAAACAAACACAAACACATATATGTTTTGGAATGGGTACATAAATAATATTGAGCAGCATTTTGATTGATAACAGGCAGATGTGATTACGAGACCCGAATCAAAATGTCAGAGTCAAAAGACAAGGACATTTTGATTAGGTCAAGTAATCACATCTATCTGTTTTCGGGACTATATCAAGCAAATTGCTGCTCAAAATCCCTTGCGCGCCAAGAAGACTCGATCTTGGTGACACTTGCATTTTCAACACAGAAACGCGCGAACGAAGATTTTATAGGAGTTGCCCACGACGTCTGCAGGCTTCTTCGTGGCTGCGGAGGCCAATCCGAGACAGGCAGGTTCAACCGCAGTGGCTGCAGGGGAAGGTATGGCCAGGGTTCTGAGCTGCGGCATCTCTGTTTTTTCTCCTGAGCCGCTTGTCCTTAAGGCTAGCTCTGTGAGAGTCCTCAAAGGAGACAGCTGCCTTGTAAATGGTGGAGCGCCAGGTGTCACGGTCCGCAGCAAGCGAAGACCACTGGTGGTGGTCGATTTGGCAGGCACTAAGTGACTTCTTGAGACAGTCTTTGTATCTCTTCTTTGGTGCCCCTCTGTCACGGTGTCCAGTAGCAAGCTCGCCGAACAGGGTGATCTTTGGTAGGCGATGATCCTCCATCCTGGAGACATGCCCCGCCCAGCGGAGCTGTGTCCGCAACAGCAAAGCCTCGATGCTCACAGTTTCAGCCTGTTCAAGGACCTCGACGTTGGTGACATAGTCACTCCAGTGAATGCCCAGGATGGTACGCAGGCAGCGCGGGTGGAAGCGTTGGAGGAGTCGAGGTTGGCTGCGGTAGAGGGCCCAGGACTCGTAACCATACAGCAGGGTGGTGAGGACCACAGCTCTGTACACGCTGATCTTGGTGCCTGTTTTCAGCTGTTGATTGTGCCACACCCGCTTGAAAAGTCGCCCTAAAGCTCTGTTCGCTTTTGCCAGCCTGCTGTCAAGCTCCTTGTCCAGCTTGGCGTCCGACGTGATAATGCAGCCAAGGTAAGTAAACTGGTGCACTGACTTTAGTTCAGACTCGCCAATGGTAATGTGAGGAGGGCGATACACTGTCTTGGGTGCCGGCTGATGGAGGACCTCTGTCTTTTTCAGACTGACCTCGAGTCCAAAGAGCTGGGCAGCATCTGCGAAGCAAGACGTGATGCGCTGCAGGGCTCTCTCTGTGTGTGCAACGAGGGCAGCATCATCAGCAAAAAGCAGCTCACGAATCAGTTGGTCTAGGGTTTTCGTGTGGGCCTGCAGTCGTCTGAGGTTGAACAGGCTGCCATCGAGACGATACCTGATGTACACTGCATCGTCATCATCACCATATTATACATATGGACGTACAGAATATTATATATATATATATATATATATATATATATATATATATATATATATATATATATATATATATATATATATATATATATATATATATATATATATATATATATATATATGGACACACACACATATTTATACATAAGCCATATATACGTAGTTACAAATCAAGTTACACAATCACAGACCACAAAGTATAGAGAGAAAATTTGCACATAAATATGTACCCCACCCCACCCACGATCCTATTACCCCCCCCCCCCATTACCCCCCCCCCCCCATCACTCTCTTAGAACACAGACCGCTCGAACACACAACAAATGACAAGCAAAGTTTACATAGGTCTGAAACAGTCGCGCTGGACAGACACAAAATTTAATGTTACCGCCTGGGCATGCTTTATTCAGTGCTCTAGATAGCACTGATGGATGCATGCACAGGGGAATCCAGCTAGGCCACCCTTGCTACCTTGAGCCAACCCTGGGTGCCTTAGTGAGATGCCTGGCAGTGTCAGAAGCCGTCTGCACACTACCGCCAATGGTGAGGCTGCAGCCAGTGCCTTGAACACTGTAACAGCATTACAGTTCGCCAAAAAGTGTAACATAGTGATACCACATACGACAAAACTTGTCGCTCTGAGCAGTAATTCCAAATCGGTACTTCTCACATAGATAGCGACTCTTCATAATTCTAACAAAGTGTCTTAAATTAGGCAGGGTTTCTTCTAATCTACATTTGTACACATAGAACTTAGCAACTAATAGCAACTGGGGGCGGTCCGTGGCGCAGTGGTTAAGGCGCCTGCCACCGATGCTAAAGGTGCGAGGTTCGATTCCGGGTTCCGGCGTCGGATTTTTCTCCTCTAGTAAGTGTCACCGTTAATTCGGGCGGACCGTCGGGGGTTCTTTCTCCGGGTACTCCGGCTCTTCCTCCCCCTCCACTTTGGTATCAGTTTCAGCCAACTTAATAAAATTTCAAATACAAAACGATTTCCAAATACCGTCAGTAGCTCGCTTGAGCTTTCCCTTAGCACCACGTGAATGTTCTGTGTTTACGTACAGTGTGTGAGTGAATGCGTGCGATTCACGTGAGCGTGCTTGTTGGGTTCAGTTCGCGGCTACATTCTGCGCATTGAGTTATATTATAAATATGAGAAATGCGCCATATAAATGCGATGCATTATTATTAAGATTAATATTATGAGGTTTAAGACAGTGTCTGACCTAAAGTGCGTAGCTGTGCCAAAGACAATAAGACTTTTTGTTAGCTCAAAATTAGTGCAGTTTACACAGTTGTCTCGCAACCACTGTCCCATGTCAGACCAAAATATCTGTACATACGAGCAGTCCCAGAACAGGTGGGAAAGAGTTTCGTCCTCATTCTTACAAAAGGTGCAAATTGCAGATTCAGACAATTTACGCAGAATTAAAAATTCAAATTCAAATTCAATTCAAAATACTTTATTGTGTCAGTCTAGCCGACAAATTTTTTTTCGTTGGGATCACATGCGCGCGTACGGATTTAGCCACATTATAACAATGGTGGAAAAAAAAAACAAAAAAACATGACCACAGTGTACATTGTTAGTGGTATAGGAGTGAGTCTGTCACTTGCAAGATGCCACTGCGACATCTGAGGTGCAAGTTCCTCGACGGCGTCAACAAGGAGAGAGAGAGATAAGCTAGTTAAAACACTCTTCATTTAGGAGACGGATGACCGAGGGTACAAAGCTGCCCTTGTAGCGTTTGGTTTTAACAAGAGGAGCCTTGAACCTACGGCCAGACGGGATCTTTTGAAGGTGCTTAGAAAGGCAGTGGGAAGTGTCAGCTGCCAGCCTCAGGCCCTTGCGTATCATTCTCGTCCTGTAGAGGCCGTCAAGGCTCTCCAACCTGCCCCCAACGATTTTCTCACTAAGCCTGATTATCTTATTCAGCTTCCTAAAGTTCTTCTCGACAAGGGAGCCGAACCATGAGACAAAGGAGAATGTAAGAAGGCTTTCTATAAAGCAGAGGTAGAACTGCCTGAGGATTTTGGGGCTCACATCAAAGGAGTGGAGTTTGCGCAGCATATACAGTCTCCCTTGGGCTTAGAAATCGCTTTGTGGTCAACAACCGATGCAATAACCTTAGCTGGAACCATTTTAGTTGGGAGTCTGGTGTGGTTTTGAAGAGTTTTGAAAAAATACATTTCCAGCTTGGTATGTCGTCAATATCAAAACATTGAGACCACTTTTGAATACAAATAGGCCTTGACTTTGACCTGACCAATGTTAAATATATGGTTTTACAACCCTGCAAGATAGTGTTCCAGGCCTTATTCCCGGTACTATTTCATTCCTTAACTGACACTACTGCTAATGAGGTTAAGTAGGCCCTGACAGCATTAGCTATACCCGAGTATATCAAGAAATGTGTAGACACATCAGGGAACAGCAACTTGAATGACTCGAAAGACAACAGAGAGCCATTTTCATCAAGCAGGTCCCCAATAACTAAAATTCCTTTTTCTCTCCATTCGGTGATATGAACCGTTTTCCTGTCTCTAATAATGTTCTTGTTATAATGAATACGTTCTGAGAGCACTTCATCAGAATTTTCAGGTACACACTTGTTACAAACAATCTTGTAATGTTTGGCAACATCGGCCCAGAAGCAATTATCACAATGAAGTATTAAAACGTTTGCATATTCAGCACCAAACACCTGCATGTTACTAAACATGGGATAGCAGCTGACCAGAATCCGACGTACCAATACTTCTTAGTGTTCATAAACGCTCGAAATTTATATCCTATACAAACACACGAACGGATAAAAGACTCCATGAAACGTGCAAGTCGCTGGACGGACGAGTGAAATTGACGAGATGTCAGGTGGCGATATCGACAATCTGAGAAAACAACTAAATAAACAAACCTGTTGGCATTTTCCGCAATTATGCGTGATCTACTTACAAGCAAAAATTTTACTCAGTAACGCGCACGGTTATACAATGCCCTGATGTCTTCATAGTCAGACGAAATCTACACGCTGAATCGACAGCGATATGCAGTCGTCTGCCATTCATGTACTTGTCTAAAAACCACAACCAGCTGCCCTTTTTTGTGACTGCATCGCTCACTAGATCTAGAAATAGAGGGGTAGTGGGAGAGAAGGAATGACAGACCTGTCTTTTTGAGCTGAACACCTACTGCATCTTGGAGAGGAGACGGGCGCCGCCAAGTTCGCCTAAGCCCATTGAAAGGACTGATGGACAAGCAACAGAATAAGAATAACATGCCGGATCGGTCGGGGCCCGGATCACCAACGACCGCGCACCCCATTGGAGGTCTCCAGGGTGGGGGCGACAAGTGTGTTACTGGAACCAAACCCACCATCAAGCTGCCCACGCAAGGAATGACTATCGGAACTTGGAACGTTCGCACAATCTACCAGTGCGGCAAAGTCAAGGAACTCACCCACGAGTTAAAGCGCTATCGCTGGGACATTGTAGGACTTGCAGAAGTTCGATGGACAGGCTTCGGAGAAACAACAACAGATGAAGGCCATAAAATCTGGTTCAGCGGAAAAGAAACCAAGCACGAACATGGCGTAGCTTTTATCGTAAGGAAAGAGGTGGCTGGAACTGTCATCAGCTGCACCCCCGTGTCAAGCAGACTAATCTCCATCCGCATCTCCGCCCGACCGCACAACATCACTATCATACAAGTATACGCTCCAACAGCAGATCATGATGATGAAGAATTAGAAGAATTTTACGAACAACTGGACAACATCATCAAGAAAACACCTAAGAAAGACATTCTGACTGTCCTCGGTGACTGGAATGCAAAGATCGGCCCTGACGCCTACCAACAATGGGCAGGAACAGCTGGCAAGTTTGGCCTTGGAGAAACAAACGACAGAGGCCTGCGACTTTTAGAGTTCGCACAGAGTCACCGTCTCACCGTTGCTAATACCTTCCATCCACACAAGAAGTCAAGAACAGTGACATGGCAATCGCCAGGAGGCCTGGTCCATAACCAGATTGACTTCATCTTGCTGCCTCGACGATTCAAATCCAGCGTTAACAAAGCACAAACGAGGTCCTTTCCTGGCGCTGATATTGGCAGCGACCACAACCTTGTCCTTACTAGCCTCAAGTTGAAGCTGGCATTGAAACGAGATAGCAAGAGCCCTCGCATCAGATTCGACCTCCAGAAGCTAAAAGACCCGGAAGTAGAAGAGCTCTTCCAAGCCCAGGTGGGAGGCAGATTTGCAGCCTTGGCTACTTTGGACTGCGACGTAGACACCCTTGCTGGAAATATAAAAGAGGTGTTACTTTCTACAGCAGAAGAAGTGCTGGGGAAGCAGAGGAAGCGCAAACAGCCCTGGGTCACCGATGACTTCCTCGATCTCTGTGATGAGAGGAGAGCCTGGAAGAAAAAGAGAGGCCAAGACCTCACATCAGCAAACAAGTACAGACTTGTCAACAAGAAGATCAGGAAGAGGATGAAAGAAGCCAAAGAAGATTGGATTGAAGACCAGTGTTGTAGCGTGGAAGAGAGCATGGCAAACGGCAACAGCAAGAAGGCTTATGAAACGCTAAGGACCCTCACCAAGACTCAACAGCGAACAGCCACAGTCATAGAAGACAGCAGCGGCCAACTCCTTACGGAAAACACTGCTGTACTAAACAGATGGACTGAGTACTGCCGAGACTTGTATAACTACAAGGCTGAGCCAGACACCAGCATCCTCCAAAACAACCAGGCTGGGGCCAGGAAGGCTGAAAACCTGCCAGTGTTAGCTGAAGAGGTGGAAGCAGCCGTACGCGGCCTGAAGGGAGGAAAGTCTCCAGGTGTAGACAACGTACCTGCTGAACTGTTGAAACATGGAGGAGAAGTAACAACGAAGGTCCTCACTACACTCTGTCAAAAGATCTGGGAGAAAAAGAAATGGCCAGTAGAATGGACACAGTCTCTAGTGATCCCGCTCCCCAAGAAAGGAAACCTGAAACAGTGCCAGAACTACAGAACTATCAGTCTGATAAGTCACCCTAGCAAAGTAATGCTCAGAATCATTCTCAACCGCCTCAAAACTTTCGCCGAGGAACTGCTGGCAGAAGAACAGGCTGGCTTCAGAGTTGGAAGAAGCACTGTAGAGCAGATTTTCAACTGCCGCGTCCTGATCGAGAAACATCTGCAGCATCAGCGCGAACTCTACCACAACTTCATTGATTTCAGGAAAGCATTTGATCGCGTCTGGCACGACGGACTCTGGCAAGTCATGAGATCGTTCAACATAGAGGAGGGACTGATCCAAATGATAGAAGCGCTTTACAAGAACGCCTGCAGCGCGGTTCTACTTAACAATCAGTCAGGCGAGTTCTTCAGGACGACGATCGGTGTCCGTCAAGGATGCCTGCTCTCTCCTGTCCTTTTCAACATATTCCTGGAGAAGATCATGCAGGAAACCCTCCACGACCACCATACTTCAATCTCTATTGGTGGCAGATCCTTGTGCAATCTTCGATTCGCAGACGACATTGACCTCATGGCAGGCAGCAATAGTGAGCTCCAAAACCTGACAGACAAACTTTCAAGTAGCGCAGGGTCTTATGGCATGGAGATCAGTACGGATAAAAGCAAAGTGATGATCAACACCACAAGCGACAGCAGCAGCAACATCCACATGAACGGCCAGAAGCTAGAAGAGGTCAATAGCTTCAAGTACTTGGGAGCCACCCTGTCCAAAGACGGTAGTTGCATAGCAGAGATCCGTATCAGGATAGGTACAGCAACATCCGCAATGGCCAGGCTATACAGGATATGGCGAAGTAACTCCATCAGCTTCACCATCAAGTACAGGCTTTACAAGTCCCTCGTAGTGTCTATTCTACTCTACGGCTGTGAGACTTGGACACTGCTTGCAGACTCAGAAAAGAAAATCCAGGCCTTTGAGAACAAGTGCCTGAGGAAGTTGCTCCGCATCTCGTACCGCGAGCACAAGACCAACGAATATGTACGGAGCATCGTCACTTTCCTGGTGGGCCCACATGAACCCCTTCTGGCAACCGTGAAACGGCGCAAGCTTGCTTGGTTTGGCCACGTGACCCGACACAACACCTTGTCCAAGACTATCCTCCAAGGCACTCTCGAAGGAAGTCGTCGGCGAGGTCGTCAGAGAAAGAGTTGGGTCGCAAACATAAAAGAATGGACCGAACTCGAGATGCCAGACTTGCTTGCCACCGCCCAAAATAGAACTCAGTGGAGAGCACTGTCTGTTGCTGCTGCCTTTCAGTCCCCCCAACGCCCAGTTCGGGCAAGGGACTGATGATGATGATGATGATGATGACCTACTGCATATAGCAATAGGGACTACCCCCAGGCGCCCCGCAATCCGCTGGAGAATATCCTGACCTCCCCCCCGAGGGAGAGATAGATGAATATTGCCAAACAAATCTTGGACCTACTGGGCAGATATTTTGTTTTTGCCGCCTACGACCGGTTCGCCCCAAAGGGGGGGGGGGGGGGGGGGACTCTTCAATAGGTATACGTCGTAAATTGAAAATTGCAAACACAAAAACACATGTACTAGAAGCCGCTTCCAGAATTTACTGGTAGCACCACTAGTACACCGCGGATCGCATCCCTAAAGATATATATATATATATATATATATATATATATATATATATATATATATATATATATATATATATATATATATATATATATATATATATATATATATATATATATATAGAGAGAGAGAGAGAGAGAGAGAGAGAGAGAGAGAGAGAGAGAGAGAGATATATATATATATATATATATATGCATTATTTGCATTGGTTTTTTTTCAGTTTATTTCTTCATGCTTCGATTTATTGTGTTTCTCTTACTGTTTGTTATTAATGTTTCTTTCCTAACAGGACAGTTTGTAAGAGAGGCGTTTCGCATATATATATATATATATATATATATATATATATATATATATATATATATATATATATATATATATATATATATATATATATATATATATATATATATATATATATATATATATATATATATTATAATATAATATAAGTCCATTCAGGTATTAAGTTACTGTAACAAGATGTTATATGAACGAGTTTTGAAGGTTCTAGAGTTAGAAATGGATTTAATTTGTGGTGGTAGTTCGTTCCAGGCTTTGGCACCTGAGAACGAAAGGCTGGTTTTATATATATCGAGCCTGGCCCATGGTAGCTGTAACAAACTGTTCCTCGTGTTTTGTCATTGACTATCCAAAAATAACATACGAAGGTAAGATGGGGTTTTATGGTGAAGAATTTTATGCATAAGTATGCATCGATTAAATGTGAACTGTTTGTTTAGGTTTAGCAGTCGGATAGTTGTAAACTTTTCATCGTTGGCACAGTTAACTTTACCCCTCGACGATACAATGAGTTAAGTTTTTTTTTTTTTTTAATGTACCTCACTGCATCCATCCCAGATAGTAGAGCAGTAATCACAGTGTGTCTTAATGTGGGCATGGAGAAAGAGTCTTCTAGTGTCAGTGTTAACTATTTGACTTAGTTTTGATAGCAGGAATAAATTTTTAGATATTGTTTTGCATGTGTTTTCGATATGTGGTTCCCAGTTGAGCTGGTTATCTACTGTGACTCCAAGCAAACGATGTTTTTTAACTTGATCAAGGGGCTCAGAGTTCAAGTATAATGTTAAGGGCAGGAGACCACGTTGATGTTTTTGGCGTGAAGTAATCAACATACTCTTTGTCTTTTGGACACTAATTATCATATGATTATGTTGGCACCAGCTTGAAACCTCATCAAGACTTTGCTGGAGAGCTTCGTTTATTTTTGGCAATTGGCTGTTTGATGTATGTAATTATGGTAGTGTCATCAGAAAATAAGTCACACGTTGCATCGGGATGTGAGATAGAGAATGGTAAATCATTGATAAATATGTTGAACAACAATGGGCCCAAAATTGACCCCTGAGGAACACCACACGTTACTAAACCTTCACTCGAGTAATTACCATTAAGCAAAACTTTCTGTCGTTTGTCACTTGAATAGGATGATATCAGATCTACGGTATTGGAATCGATGTGATACATCGGTAGCTTTTTTAATAAGATAGAGTGGTTGACTTTTTTAAGGTCAAGAAAAACTGCACCTGATAACTGAGAATTATTAATGGCTGTAAGCCATTTATCAATGATATGTATAAGGGCAGTTTGGCAAGAGTGTTGCGGGCGAAGCCCAGATTGCATTTTACTGAGTAGACAGTTCTGTTCTAGAAAATTTTGCAGATTTGTATGGATATGTTTTTCAATAGGTTTTGAGATGACTGGTAGAATGGAGATAGGTCTATAATCATTCAATGAGTTTAAGTTTTTGCTTTTGGCAAGGGGAATGGCCTTAGCTGTTTTTAACTCATCAGGGAAAATATTTCTTTGAATAAAAAGATTGTAAATGAACGTTAGAGACTCAACTATGTAGGGCAGAGCTATTTTAAGAATTTCGCAACTGATGCCATCTGAACCACATGACCTCTTTTTCAAATTAGATATATATTTACCCACGTCAAAAACAGTCATTGGGGGGAGTGAAAAAACACAACAAGCAGTACTGTTACTGTGAAATCGTAGTTGCTCAGAACATTGGTATTTCGCAGGATCATTTGTATTAGTGCGTGCTAAAGTCTCAGCTATGCTAAGAAAGTGGGTATTGAAGGTATCTGCAGTGAGCTCAGGTGCAATGTTCATGTCTCTGTGATTGTGACCTTTAGTAAAGGTGTTGATAACTTGCCAAACAGAGCGTAGGTCCTTGCCGTCTGCAATGATCTGTTCGGCATGTTGTCTTTGAGCTTTTCGGACTAAAGATTTGACAAAATTTCTTTTTTTTATAGTCAACAAATTTCTTTTCTTTCTTAAGTGTATCTCTGAGTTGCATGGCTGCTTTTATTTCTCCAGTTAGCCATTCAGGGATTGTGGGATGTTTGACACGTTTTGTTCGCACTGGGGCATGTTTATCTAGAACACCGAGGAACAGTTCATACCAGCGGGTGAGGGCTTCATTTGGGTCATTGTAATTTAACACATCATTAAATGGGATATTGGATAAGTCATAGAGAAAGGCATTCTGGTTACATTTTTTGAAAGACCTGTAAATAATAGTAGTATGCCCTGTGCAAAATTTCTTAGCTAATTTGGCAGACAGCGAGAAAGATACTCGGAAGTGATCACTGATAGAAAAATTGAGAACATGGACATTATTAACAGCATTTACATTTGTAGTATAGATATGGTCTATCATTGTCGCAGAAGATGAAGTAACTCGTGTGGGCGACTGAACAACTTGTGTTAAACCAAGAAAAGAGATCACTGAATTCCACGAAGAGTAACAGTCTTTTAACAAATCAACATTAAAATCACCTAGGATATGTATATCACCCCTGCATTTCTGTACTGTGTCAATCATTGCATTGCTTTTCGGTCACTTTCTTAGCGCCCCCTCTCTTTCCTATCTCTTTTTTGTGTGCTTTGGCCACAGTAGATCTATGATCACTGGTCGATCATGCACATTTTTCTCCCCTGACAGTTCTATAACCTACTTTACTTTGTAACCTTCCTAAAATATTAGCACTGGCAGTCTCCCCTTTTCTTTTCATTTATCACTACAATATCGACTTCAACCCCTTCCCTCCTTTTGGTAGGTTCTCTTTTAGGGTGCATGGAAATTTAACTCTAGGTTGTGGCATGGAATGTATGCCCCTGCAGACACCACAGTAAAATGTGGTTGCCATTGCAGGTAGGCAGAATTTCCTGCCTCCTCCAGTATTGCCGATGGTGTGCTGAAGAGGTCGCCAATACCGAAACAGCTGTCCACACCGGCTAAATATCTGGACCCCCCTTGGGGGACCTAGATTTAAATTTCCATGCACTGAGTGGCTGGAACAGTGGATATGTGACACGCCCCCTTTCGGGGGGGGGGGGGCTTCCATATGCATTGCTTTCGGTCACCTTCTTAGCGCCCCCTCTCTTTCCTATCTCTTTTTTTGTGTGTGTGCTTTGGCCACAGTAAATATATGATTACTGGTCGATCATGCACATTTCTCTCCCCTGACAGTGCTATAACCTACTTTACTTAGTAACCCTACTAAGATACAAGTGCACACAATATAACAAGTCGTTCAAAAAATATGGATAAGGCAAAATGGAGGGCACCAATTATGATTGCTAATAATGTGAATGAAAAAAAAATAAATAAAGAAGATATTCTTTAAAATTCCTTCTTCCACTGAAATCAAACACGCGCGCATGCTCTCGCCGCACCAACCCACACACACACACACACACACACACACACACACACACACACACACACACACACACACACACACACACACACACACGCGCGCGCGCGCGCGCGCGCGCGCACACACACACACACACACACATACACACACACAAACACACACACACATACATGCACACGTGCGTGCGTAGGTTAATATCAAGGCTTAAGGCGATGGGGATACCCGATCCAGTGAATGAGCTGTTGGATAGCAGGTACTTGAAGAGGCTTTCCTTGAAACCAGTGTGTGTTATGTGCGCTGGCAGTTTATTCCAAAATGAGGCGCCCGAGAATGAGAGGGTGTTTTTAAATAAATCTATCCTCGGGAGTGGTGTGATGAAGTTACGCCTTGATGTTGAATAGCCTGAAGCTGCCTTGGTGAAGAGCTTACACAAGTATTCTGGGTTGATTTCATTCCAGATTTTATACATGACTACCCCTTTGTTTAAAGAGATGGTGTCTGTCGAGAGGAAGCATCTTTAGTTTTTTTTCAAATTTTGGGTCAGTAGAAAGAGCTGGATCAGGCAGGATCTGCTTCACTGCCCTGCGATGCAAGGAGTTAAGCCTCTTCAAGTGTATGTCACCGCTGCCGTCCCATGTCGTAGAGGCATAATCGATGTGGGATTTGACATGGGCATTGTAAAATAGTTTGCGAGCGTCGACATCAATAAGATATTTGAGCTTAATCAGCATAAAAACATTTCTGGACACAGTTTTACAGACAGCATTGATGTCAGATTGCCATTTCATCTGGTTATCAACAATAACTCCAAGTAGGCGATGTTCAGTTACTTGTGTAATGGTGTGGTCATGGATTTCCAGGCTAAGCGAAGGTGGCTTGAGCTGATGCTTCTGACGGGTTGCTATCGTCATACATTCGGTTTTGGTGGGATTAAGGATCATTGCATTATTTTCACACCATTTGGAAATTTCGCTCAGTCCCTGTTGCAAACGACCATTTAAAGACTCAAGACACTTATTTGCGTCATCGGCAAACAAATCACATGCAATTATGTCATTCGTGAAATGTAGTGGCAGGTCATTGATAAATATGCAAAAGAGAAGAGGTCCCAGGACAGAGCCCTGGGGCACTCCTCTTGTTACTAAACCACTTGAAGAGTAACATCCATTGACCATCACTCGCTGCTGTCTGTCTGTAATATAGGAAGCGAAAAACGAGGTTGTTTTCAAGGAATGAATAGATGCATGAGAACCAAAAACAGTTACTTGAAAATGAACCATCCAGATATATACTGAGCTTGGAAAGGAGAATGTCATGATCTACCAGATCGAAAGCTTTCCGAAGGTCTATGAAAACAGCACCTGTCAATTCGCCTTGGTTCATTGAACTTAGCCACGTGTCTGTAAGTCGCGTTAAGGCTGTATGACAACTATGCTTCGGACGAAAACCTGACTGGAGGGGGTGGATTAATTTGCGTTTTCCCAGGTATTTTAACAGATTCTTATGAATGTGTCGTTCAAGGGGTTTACTTAAGACAGACAAAAGCGAAATGGGGCGATAATTGTTAACATCGGACAAATCTTTTGTTTTAGGTAGGGGAATAACTTTAGCCTTTTTTAGTTCTTTTGGGAAAACATTTTCCTGGATGCATAAATTGTAGACATAAGTTATTGTTTCTACAACATAGGGAAGTGATAGTTTCAGTATTTTGGGGCTTATTTCATCTGGCCCGGAAATTTTTTTATTCTTCATGGAACTAATTGTCTTTCCAACATCGTGAACTGCCAGAGGTGGAATAGCAAAAGGATCAAATTTCGTAGTTCGCGTTCTACAAAAATCAGTCAGGGTTTCAGGACAGGTATAGGGCCGAGAGTTTGTTTTAGGGACCAGGGACTCTACAATTGAAAGGAAATGATCTGGCACTCTGGGCACCAAGCCATTGGGCGCCTTCCCCGCACTTTCAGGAGTGAATAGGTCAAGAATAGGTAAATAAAGCTGGACGAAGGTACGATAAAGGGTCACATAATGAAAGTTGACGGTGACAAAAGTTGAAATGATTGAAGACAGTCCGCAAACTAATTATGTCCCATAATCCAATTCCAACAAGAGACATACATTGTCACGAGCTCCTTCATCCGCAGGGACTCATAATAATGTATTCCTCCTGCTAACTGAACAGGCTGGCTGACGGAGACTACTTCTCCTTCGTGAGCTCGACAACACCGGTTACTGTTAACAGTAAAATTGCGCAATCGCCTGTGCGATGCTGACAATCAGAGCTTGAATGTTGTCAAAAGGAGAGGACGTGGTGGCTAATCCGCTTTTCTCCCACCCTCTGTTTCTTGGTGCCAACATGGTCGGAGAGCTGATCGGCTGCAGTGGAGGAAATTGCGTGTCATTACGGGTGTTAGGCGGTGGCCTGATGGCGTGACGAAAGGTGGCTGTGTGGCGAGGGTGATCTTCTTCGCCTCCTCCTGCGGACGGTGACTCGGAGCGACGACGACGATATACGGCCCGGTGATCGTAACGCCTCGTATTCTGAGATTCCTCGCCCGAAGATAAGGGCGATCTGACGAAACGGTTCATGTTCCGCTCCAGAGCATGCACGCCATGTTCGCTAGGGTGCAGTTTGTCAAGGTAGATAGCCTGCTTTGGAGCTCCTCTAGTGGACAGGAAAGATGACGTGCGGTCGATCAGTGTGATCTTTTCCTGTTTGCAGACTGCTTGCAGGGCTTTGTTAGACTCGTAGGCAGGTTTGTGGAGAGGGTGGTACCGGCCGCGAGTTGGTAGGAGGGTGGACATCTGCAGTCTGGCTTTGGGGAAACACACTACCAGCATGCGGCACAGAGAGAGAGAGAGAGAGAGAGAGAGAGAGAGAGAGAGAGAGAGAGAGAGAGAGAGAGAGAGAGAGAGAGAGAGAGAGAGAGAGAGAGAGAGAGAGAGAGAGAGAGAGAGATCACACGAAAGTCTTCGATGAAAGGTAAGTTTTTTACTTTGCTTTGAACTGCGTAAGGATGGAGGTATTTCTCAGCTCATTCGGTAAGGAATTCCAAATTAAGGGAGCAGTGCATCTGAAAGAGCGTTCACCGACAGATTTGAGATGGTACATTGGAACTTTGAGAAGTTTCTCTCCCGATGAACGCATTGAGCGAGAGGGCTAATTTTCACGAAATAGGCATAGACAACATATATGACTAACAATTCAGAGACAACGGACTGTCACAGACCACACAAGACTAACAACAGACAGAAATCCTCATTTGCCCCCGCGACTGCGGTAAGTTAGTGCGACTGCGGTAAGTTAGTGCGACTGCCGTAAGTTAGTGCGACTGCGGGGGTTCATGAGGATTTATGTCTCTTGTAGCTGAGTTCGGCTTGCCCCGGTAGTTAATTGGTTAAGGCGGGACAGAGGCTGAGAATACGTTGTAATCGCGCGTATGTTCAAACACTCAAAGCATTGTGTTTATAATACACTATACAGTAAAATGTGCGCTTGATGTACTGAAACACGCTTACATTTTCGCGTCCTGGCGATCCCCTTTAGAAACTCGTTTTCTCCTGACGTCTCAATTACCACCAGTGTGGAGTCGAATGCAGTACAGAATGCCTGAAAACAGAAAGCATTCAATTTTGACAGCACTACATTCAACTTCTTTTTCACGCACCGTCAACAGATGAAACCGTACACTAAAAGTTTTTTTTTTTTTTTTTTTTTTTTTTTTTTTTTTTTTTTTTTTTTTTTTTACTAGCAAAGAGGTCATCACTCTGCAGGAATCATCGCGACTAAAACCGCAACCGACACCCAAAGGGTTAATAGGGTAAACGCCAGGCTCACCGAAGCGCCACTCCAAGTGTCCTTCGAGTTTCCAAAAGCATAACACGAGGTCCCGTAACTTAGCCATCCGTCAGGGCAGCCTGAAACAAGATTCATTCATAACTGTCTTCTAGTGACATATTTCAAGTGAGTAGCACGATCTACAAAGCGTGACCATCCTCTCTCTCTCTCTCTCTCTCTCTCTCTCTCTCTCTCTCTCTCTCTCTCTCTCTCTCTCTCTCTCTCTCTCTCTCTCTCTCTCTCTCTCTAGCCCTTACTCGGCTGCGGTTTGACAGAATCAGAAGCTGTTTGTCTCAAGGCCAGTGTTTCTCTCAAAGCCAGTGTTTGTCCAGAGGAATCTAGTGCCGCTGATAAAAGCACAAGACACATTGCCAGCAGTGGGACACTCACAATCGGCGACATGGTGTCAGAACAAATTCAGGAAACAGATTCAAGACTCAAGATTCAGTCTACTTTATAGTCTCACAAGTCAAGTTTCTTTCTCGATTGGGACACATCATTACGCTAAAAGAGTAATAAAAAGGATAATAGTAATAAACAGAAATTAACTTTGTACCTGGCACACATTATTAAATACTATTAAAAGCAGGTAACTGATCCGCCCCTGAGAACACTCTATAAAATCACCGTGTTGGATAAGTTTCCTCAAGTACATGCTGGCAGACACTCACCAACATACAAGATTTCAAGAGTTTATTTAATTCCTTTTGCACTTGTCGGGGTATGGAGGAATAATGCGACAATCAACATGTAAAACATTACATTTTCACTTGGGATACATCATTACGCCAAAGGAGTAATAAAAAGGATAATAGTAATAAACATAAATTAACTATGCACCTGGCACACATCTTATTCGTCCATGCTGATAATCTAAGACTGATAATAGAATGATTTGATATATGAAGTAGCTCTATCTTTTGAATTCACACCTTGTTTCTGGGTTGCATTGTTTGAACACATAATGTTAATGTATCTTCACACTTAACCTTCTTGTTCTTGATTGGCCTCAAAGCAGATTAGTTCATGACACTTATTCTGTTGGTTAGTACCTTGTTTCAGGGTTGCATTATTGTAACACATAATGTTAATGTCTCTTCACATCCTACACTTTTAGTTCTTGATTGACCTCAGGGCAGATTAGTTCATGACACTTATTCTTTTGGTTAGTACCTTGTTATAGGGTTGAATTATTTTAACACTTAATGGTAATGTCTCGTCACACCTAACCTTTTAGTTCTTGATTGGCCTCAGGTCAGATTAGTTCATGATACTTATTGGTTTGGTAAGCATCTACTCACCTCTTTCAGCATTTCTAGCACTATAACATCACCACACTCCTCACCCCAAGCTGACTGTCGTAATGTATTTGTGGTACGTGAGTCATTGTCTAAAGCGTGCGCATGCGTGCGCAAATTGTGAGTGAGCGCTTAGAGTTATAATTATTATAAGATAAACGCATTATAAATACCGTAATTATTATTTATTATTTTGAAACGTAGCAGCGGAGCAGATGTTATATGCACACCTGTACGGCAAAGTAGACTGCCCTGAGGTAGTGATCCAGTGTGCCACTCAGCCTACACATGCTACGAGTAAAGAAATGCGAAAGGACACTAAATATATACTACACTGTTAATTAATAGAATTAAGACACAGAGACTCAAATTCGGAAGGCCAAAAATAAAACAGACACCGATCTTTCTCATTGTAAACTGCGTTGCTAGTGTAAACGAAAACCGACTTCGTTCTTTGGCGCATGCGCACTACCTCGCTACCTGGTTTACCCGCGACTCGCGGATTACGTATCTACGTGGCTAGACGATGTTCTGCATATAGCCATTAGGGCTCATGACGCACATGTTTTTTGGCCCCATTACATCTGAACTCCTTTTTGTTGTTGTTGTTTTAACATCTATTTAACTATGTCTCTTATCAGGTTTTAACTTGCTAGCATAATCTTATCAGGTTTTAACTTGCTAGCATAATCGCACGCTGAGCGCATCTCATCCACCCTGCAGTGCTACCAGAGCCCATTGTGAAAATATCTTTTTTAACTCTCCTCTTTAGTCTTAAATTTAAATTTCTAGCTTTTATCCTATTCTTAATCCTTGGACTTTCATGCCTATATCGCAGGAACGTTTAGACTTTTAACTCACACAATAAAGATCGACCTTGATAGTTCAAGGATGGTGGCATCACCCTTGAACTATCATGGTCGATCTGTGTCCTGCACTGCATCGCAGTCTTCAGAGGACGACTTCAAAATTTGGGGATTTCGGTCTTGGGGTAGAATGAGTTAAAATGACAAAACAGAACACTGACATTAATTAATTAACTGACAACATAAGAAAGCACTTGAAACTTCAGCCTTTATTAATCACATCAAAGGTGCATGCATATAAAAACACAGTAATTGTTTGTAAACACTTCAAATCAAACAATCAAGAGTAGTCAAACCTTTTTCTGGGAACTTTGTGATGAGGAAAACTAGTTCTTGTCTTCGGCACGTAAAGGATTTCATCGACTAATGTGCCTCTATTCATAAAATAGAGAGAGAAATATACTGAGTTCTAGCAAGTGCGACAATACAGCTTAGCTGAATTGGTAAACCTCGTCCTGTGCCTAGGTTAAACGTACCAGCGGTGCCATTGTTGCTATTTTCGCACCAGACCAGTTGCTCGGACCGGTCATGTGCACCCGATCGGTTTAGAGCGTGTGCTTTCTGCACCTGTAATGAGCAACCTCGGAGAAAGAATCACCCTTTCCCATATGCAATCCGGCAATAATGCATCCATTCTTATGCTAGCACCACGAAACCTTACGCGATTTGGCAGATTTGAAAAAAACATGTTTTTTTTTTCAGCTCAATGGAGGTGTTTTTGCTACATTTGCGTCGTTTGCAGCAGAATGCACCGTCATAGTTGAAGTTCGAGAGATGAGCGCACTACATGTACAATGGACTTGATTCAGTGGCGGGGGGAATGACACAAGCCTCCGACATTTCTACACAAAACTGGCGTGTTAGGGGAGGTAGAAGGCACGGCTAAAAGTAAAACCGCACACGAACCTTTTTTTCGACTGCGATTACAATCTTCCGCGTGAACGTACGAGACCACACTACAAGTGCAGAAGCCAACCTGCATGCGCAATCTTGTGCACATGACCGGTCCGAGCGACCGGTCTGGTACGAAAATAACAACAATGGCATTGCTGGTGAGTTTAACCTAGGAAGAGGGCGAGGTATACCAACTCAGCAAAAGTTTATGCTTCCTGTGACTTTTTAAATAAAGAATAGTATGCAAAGTGTACTTCACAGTAACAAAAATGTTACAGACATTTCCAACATGATCCAGGCGTATATCAGATAAAAAGATGATATACACACTGAAATAATAACACTCTTGTAATGAATCTTTATGTTGACAATGGTTTTCTTATCTTATTATTGTCTTTCGTCCCGATTGGTTGTACATTGCTGAACGTCCCAACAGCAACAAGACTTTCTCAGGACGTGCCAGCACTGCTTGTGAAAAAAAAACAACAACAGAATATTGAATGTATGTCGCCGGCCAGTCTAATACTTTAAATATACCTAAGACCATTTAGCAACACACATCCAACATCAAGAGAAATACAAAAAAATAATTCAGACCAAAAAGGTGACTGCCAAGCGTGTAAAATGCAAAGAAGTACACAACGGAGAAAGAAACACGCTTAGAAAAGACGGTTACAACACATTTTATTAATATTGCCGGTAAATACCCTTTGTCCAAATAGACAAACAGAGAGATCAGTCACTACTTATCTTCATTCACCTTCCTTCTGCGAATAAAGATAAGTAGCGACTTATCTCTCTGTTTGTTTGTCTATTTTGACAAAGGGTATTTATCCAAAATATTAATAAATTGTGTTGTAACCGTCTTTCTAAGTGTTTTTCTTTCTCCGTTGGGTATTTCTTTTCAAGAGATACAGACAGCTCAGACAGTAGATAGAGCTTAAAAAAGAAAAATACAAGTGAATGGACCAAGGGTAGACAGAAACACATGCCCCAGAATTGAGAAAGAATCCCACCCTGTGAGGTTGACCAGGGTGACCCTGGAAACTAGAAAGTAGTTAACCCCACCCAAGTCCCCCAGGGCAGACCCGGGTGGGGGCCACTGTTTAGCTGCAAAGTAAGGTAAATGTTATACAGTATAGAAAATGATCCAGGCGTACATCAGATAAAAACAAAGCTATACACGCTGAAACCAAACGAATAATAACACTCTTGTAATAAATCTTTATGTTGACAATGGTTTTCTTATCTTATTATTGTCCGCTGTTTCGTTTGCAAAGTCAAATGTTATACAGTATACAAAATGATCCAGGCGGACCAACCCCCATAGTAACACTCTTGTAATAAATCTATATGTTGACAATGGTTTTCTTATCTTATTATTGCCTTTCGACCCTAGCCTGCTGTTTTGTTTGCAAAGTCAAATGTTATACAGTATACAAAATGATCCAGGCGGACCAACCCCATAATAACACTCTTGTAATAAATCTTTATGTTGTCAATGCTTTTTTAAAAAAATCTTATTATTGTCTTTTGTCCCCAGCCGCTGTTTCATTTGCAAAGTCAGATGTTATACAGTATACCAAATGATCCAGGCAATGGTTTTCTTATCTTATTATTGCCTTTCGACCCTAGTTTCCAACGATTAACACATGCATGCTCTCACAGAACAACACAACCACAATCATACCCCCCCCCCCCCTTCCGGACACAACATTCTTTAGAATGCTATACAGTCCAAACACACACGCGTCTTATCCCCCGCCCCCCTCACCACCCCAAGCTTTTTCTATTATTTTGGCGCCTGGAAGCAAGGTCTAGCGTCGGGGAGGCCGTTTGTGTCAGGTTGAAGTCCTAAACAAAAAGCCCCACCCCACCCCGCCCCCAAGGTAACTGATCCGCCGCTGCACACACACACACACACACACACACACACACACACACACACACACACACACACACACACACACACACACACACGCGGAGACACACCATTAGAACTGCTATTACATTGGAACTGTTATTAGAATCTCCTCATTCATCTGTCGTGGTGCTTCATACTCTCTGAGACGCACCGCATCTGTCCCACACAGTCTTTCTGAATCTGCCACTGCAAAGTTAGTGAATGCTTTAGTCACGAGCCGTCTTGACTACTGCAATTCTCTGCTTTTTGGCCTTCCATCTGAGCAGATTAGCCGCCTTCAGCGAGTTCAAAATAATGCCGCAAGGCTTGTGAAGCGCAGGCGAAAACGAGACCACGTAACCCCTATACTGAAAGACCTTCACTGGCTTCCAATCCAATCCCGCATACAGTTTAAGAATGCAACATTTGCATACCGCCACTTTGATGGCAGCCTTCCGTCATTCCTTTCCTCCAGTCTGATCACTTACCAGCCCTCTCGCTCACTGCGTTTTTTTGGGAGAGAAACTTCTCAAAGTTCCAAAGTACCATCTCAAATCTGCCGGTGAACGCTCTTTCAGATGTACTGCTCCTTTAATTTGGAATTTCTTACCGACTGAGCTGAGAAATGGCTCCCCCCTTACGCATTTTAAAGCAAAGTTAAAAACTCACCTTTTCTCGCAGACTTTCGTGTTATCTCTACGGTTTTCTGTACACCCCCCCCCCCCTGCAGACTCTGTGTGTGTGTGTGTGTGTGTGTGTGCGTGTGTGTGTGTGTGTGTGTGTGTGTGTGTGTGTGTGTGTGTGTGTGTGTGTGTGTGTGTGTGTGTGTGTGTGTGTGTGTGTGTGCGTCGTTTTCGCCTGCGCATTGAGTTATATTATAAACATGAGAAATGCGCCATATAAATACCATGTATTATTATTATTATTATTATTATTATTATTATTATCCCCGGTTTGTCACTGACGTAAGGGAGATGGAATAGATGTTTCATGCAGCTCGCATTATAGGCCCCCTAATAGTCTATACACGTGTATTCTTTCATTTCCGATTTGGGCAGCACAACTGTCGTCAGACATAACTGTAGCATCAGTCTTAAACTAATTAGTAACATACAGTAAGCCCTGCCGTGTGTGTGTGTGTGTGTGTGTGTGTGTGTGTGTGTGTGTGTGTGTGTGTGTTTGTGTGTGTGTGCTTGTGTGTGTGTGTGTGTGTGTGTGTGTGTGTGTGTGTGTGTGTGTGTGTGTGTGTGTTTATTGCCCTCGCAGCTTCCCCTATCCCCCCTACCCCACCCCCATACTTACCCATCTGCCTCCATTTTTTTTTAATATTTATGCCCAGCTTAGACGTAGTACTCACACTCTTTGCATAAACTGTCCAACTTCCACCAAACTTTAAAGCCTGAAAAATTACAATAACTTTAGCTATTGAAATTCGTATTCTGAAAACCTTGTGAAAATCCATCTACTTTAAGCTCACTGTACTATTATATGACGTCACCAGATTTTACAAACTGCGTAAATATGAAATGCACATATATTACTGAAAGCGTTTTAACATATAAAAAGTTTGTTGTGTGCGTTTAGTTCCACTAATCATGGAAGAAGTGCATCAAAACACCGCATCTAAAAAATGGTGCCATATTCATAGTTTCCAAATATAGAATGCTGCGACGTCATCGCGTGTAAAAACGAATATAATAAAGTTTATTATTTTCTGAATGCCCGATAAAGGACGAACACGCCGATACCAAATAATAAGTATTTTTTGTAGTTATCATAGCTTCACTGTCCATCTAGTACTCCTACCCCTAAAACTTATGACCTCTTTGGGGGTTGGGTTCGGTCAAACTCTTCGATACGGTGGGTTTTTTTTTTTTTTTTTTTTTTTTTTGGGGGGGGGGGGGCCAGAGTCTCCGATCCCCCGCAGGGGGTGGGGAGGGTTTGGGGGGGCGGGAGGGCCAAAGGTCTAGTTGGATTTGTTCTAATCCAGAGTTGTACCTCTTCAACCTTTTGAATAATATTAATAGTTAATTTATTTTTGCAAGTTTCGGATCCAATATATACTCCCATCAAACATTCGGCGCTGAAAGAGTCTGTGTGGAACAAAACAGTCAGCCCTGGAAGGCTGCGTGCCTTTTGGATGAGTGACTTCAAACATCAAATTCATCACTGCGTACATGGCGTCGTGAGACTAGCGATGCCATGACGTGAAGCTTATTGTGACGTCGTTTTGCTGCTCGTGCTATTCTTCTTCTTCAGAATTCCTGTCGCTACACGAGCACATAGTGTACTAAAGATGGGAAGCGCCGTGTGTCCGTCTTTATGTCTGTGCGCCGCCGTGTGAGTTGATCAGAGGTTGGCTTAAGTATGTTCTTAATTAAACGAACTTTAGTTCGCGAACCCTGACGAACTAAAGTTCACGAACTCGGACGAACCAGGTTGGTTCTTAATTGAACGATCTAAAGATATGGCGAACCTACTTCGAAGTAGTTCACGAACCTCGTAAAAACCATAGTTCTCTGTCGGAAAAGGTTTGCTCAACGTGTTGAGCAGACCAAAGCAAACCTTTTCTCTGATTGGTCAAAACCTTTACCCTCTTCTGCGTTGGAGATAAGAAGACAGTCACCGATACAAACAAATATGGCGGACGGCGATATTTCACTCGTGTGAAGAACAAGACCTATTTTTATTGATTTGTGGGAGGTGCAAACTGTTTATGGGGTCGCTACTGCAAGGAGTACAAAAACAAACATCGTTCAAATCGCGAAGCGGCATAGCGGCAGCCATTTTGAACACCTTCGCAGACAGTAAATACGCCGAATCAAGCACTTCAGTTAAGAAAGAGAACCATGGCAAACCTGATTTGCTGAAGTTCGCCTAGGTTCGTTCAACCTCAATTAAGAAACAAGCCAAAAGATCGCCGATCTTTTCCGATCCAGGTTTGCTGATCAAAAGTTCGTCCAATTAAGAACAGCTCTTAGAAAGGAGGAAAATGGATCAGAAGGATAAGCTGAAAAAATGAACAACTCTAAATGTTTCTAAAAGAAAAACACATGTGTGCTCCAAACAATACGGTAGACTTTAGGATGAAATCCTCATCTTGTTCTCATATCGGACTTGTTTTCCTTATTACGCGTCAAACTTGATTTGCTTAGTAAAAACATTTTTATTTTTTATCTCTATTACATGTTACATGTATGTATTTTCTTTTAAAAGTACAGATCTGTACCATAAGGTACATGGGATGTTGTGCGCCGATCCGTTTTAAGGTTATTGCGGTGTAAAGTTGGAGTAAAAGAACGATTTTCTCCTATCGGACTAAGCGTGTTTCACTCTAACGCGCCAGCCATGATTTTGTATAGCACTAAACAAAGTGTTTATCTTAATGTATATTACAAAATGTTACAATACAATACAATACAACACAACACAACACAACACAACACAATACAATACAATACAATACAATACAATTCACTTATTGTCCATGAGATGAAAATGTTCCTTTGGCATCGACATTAAAACACGCATAAAAAAATATGAAATAATAAACATACGTGCAAATATGATAACCGTGTACATGCTCACATGCGCACACGCTCGAACGGACATACAGATACATTCAAGCAAAAACTGTCATCCATGGACAATTATGTAGTATACTTAATTCCGATGAAACGTTACTATGCAGAGTTACTATGCCCATAATATTACTGGTCATATGGCCCAACAGTTATCTGATGGAGTTCAGTTATTGCATTAGGCATAAGACTGATAATAGAATGATTTGATATATGAAGTATTTATATCATCTAAATTCACACCTTGTCTCAGGGCGGCATTATTTTAACACATAATGTTAAAGTCTCTTCGCACCTAACCCTTTAGTTCTTGATTGGCCTCAGGTCAGATTAGTTCATGACAGTTATTCTTTTCGTTAGCGCCTTGTTTCAGGGTTACATTATCTTAACACATAATGTTAATGTCTCTTCACACCTAACCTTTTAGTTCTTGATTGGCCTCAGGTCAGATTAGTTCATGACACTTATTGTTTTGGTAAGCATCTACAGATAAAAAGTAGCACCGGAGCAGATGTTATATGCACACCTGTGCGGCACAGGCCTCAGGTCATGATACTTATTGTTTTGGTTATTACCTGGTTTCAGGTGTGCATTATTTTAACACATAATGTTAATGTCTCTTCACATCTAACCTTTTAGTTCTTGATTGGCCTCAGGTCAGATTAGTTCATGACACTTATTGTTTTGGTAAGCATCTACAGATAAAAAGTAGCACCGGAGCAGATGTTATATGCACACCTATGCCCATAATATTACTGGTCATATGGCCCAACAGTTATCTGATGGAGTTCAGTTATTGCATTAGGCATAAGACTGATAATAGAATGATTTGATATATGAAGTATTTATATCATCTAAATTCACACCTTGTCTCAGGGCGGCATTATTTTAACACATAATGTTAAAGTCTCTTCACACCTAACCTTTTAGTTCTTGATTGGCCTCAGGTCATGATACTTATTGTTTTGGTTATTACCTGGTTTCAGGTGTGCATTATTTTAACACATAATGTTAATGTCTCTTCACATCTAACCTTTTAGTTCTTGATTGGCCTCAGGTCAGATTAGTTCATGACAGTTATTCTTTTCGTTAGCGCCTTGTTTCAGGGTTGCATTATCTTAACACATAATGTTAATGTCTCTTCACACCTAACCTTTTAGTTCTTGATTGGCCTCAGGTCAGATTAGTTCATGACACTTATTGTTTTGGTAAGCATCTACAGATAAAAAGTAGCTCCGGAGCAGATGTTATATGCACACCTGTGCGGCACAGTAGACTGCCCTGAGGTAGTCAAGAGTTTTTATTGATGTTGGCACATCGGCCATTTTCCCACGGAGAGCGTATACATATATCAGTTCAATACCACAAGAACACAACCTGGAGTATATTGACATTCTTAGTTGAAATGACAGTTTTCATTAAAAGACAATATCACGTGGCACAGAAGTAATCAATCAATCATTGGAACATAATTATCGTTGTTTCTCGTGTTCGTCTCTCGAAACATTTGAAAAGAAACCATGCGAACTGTCTCGTTCTAGATGCATTTTCACAGGATAACAACTGAGTAAGTAAAACACGTTTACGGTTGTTATCTACAGCTGTAACAAAATGCAGACGCAAGTTTCTTTACTTCGGACAGTGAAAAACAACGTGAGCTTCGTCTTCCATAGTTTGCGGGCAAAAGGGACAGTCGTGTATTCCATCAGCAACGCTTCGAATAAAACGATTCCTGTGTGTCTGGATATCACTTACTCCGAACCTAAAGCGCACTAGGGCATCTCTGAAACATTTTATTCGAATAATAATAATATCTTTTAAATACGATTCGGGCTCCTGAGTGAACTTATACGTTCTGTACAGCCGAAAACGCCGACTGTACCTGAGGCCGGCGAACCATTCTTGACGAACAACATCGACAAGCCTCTGTTTGAAGTCAGACAAAAAGCGCCTTTCATTCCCTACTCCTTGGTTCACCCAAAACAATGTTGAACCCTGTATTTTCTAGGGTGACTCGTACTTTTGATACCCAATTTAGCTTTCCATTATTATCTAAATTTGACAGCAACAGATATGCTTGCTTTAGTATACGATCGGTATCCATCTTGATAATCTTAAACCAAAAACGTATAGTTTTCATACAATAATTCACCAGTGGTGGGTACCTTCCAAGCTCGCCGTATACCATGTCACTGGGGGTTCGGACAGGAACACAAAGGAACTTTTTACAGGCGTACAAGTGTACTTTCTCAGTGGGACTATTAGTCCATAAGCCAGTCCTGGCTACCGTGCACCACCACCCCCTACGCCCACCTCCAGTACTCAATAAGACGGATTTCAAAGTGTACCTTAGTATGCCCTGAGATGTTAAGCCATGTTCCCCTAAAATACTTAGGAACACACCAGAGATATAGCCGATGGCGCAAGGGTACCCCCATTCACGCTCTTAGCGGATGCTAAGATGAGGTTGAGAAACATTTTCCTTTAAATAAATCAGAATTCATTCCAGAAGCCCATATCAACAATATTATGTTGCGGCACACTTTCTGCGTCCTCTGCAACAAAAAAAGAACAGAATGAAAAGATATTGAATCTCTGGCTCACAGTGAATGTATTTGTGCACCAAGTAAACGGCCATTTCTGCGAAATCGCAAAAAAAGACAAAAATAATGTGTCAGATGCCCAGACATTTTCTATAGCCCTGGCTGTCTATTTTCAGGCGTAAATCATTAAAACAGGATGTCACAATTATTATAAACTTGACTAGGTGATGCTGTGATTACTGTGAGTGCCACAGTGGTTGATTTTGTATCCCTACCCCCAAGTTGTAAAAATACACAAAATTCATTAGAAACAATTACTAAAGTTATTCCATTTCATTTTGACCTCTCTTTGCCTATTAAATTTCAATAATGTGAGCATAAAGTGCAACAAAATAAGGAAAGTCGGCATCCTTTACGGTGCGTTCGTGGTGAATGATAGCCTTTTCTCATTTAAAATGGCCGAATTGGGAAACGTACGTTGTTTCCGATGCCCTTAGAAATTTGGTATACAACTGATAGGTCTTTTTTACGTTTTATTGGTTAGGATATTGATTGATTGATTGATTGATTGATTGATCGATTGATTGATTGATTGATTGAACTTTATTGCCATATGTAACAATACATTAGGAAATCGTTGCCGTGCCGCGCAACATAAAAGGAAGAAAATTAAACACATTAAAATATAATTAAGCTACTCACGTGCACACACACACACACACACACACACACACACACACACACACACACACACACACACACACACACACACACACCGTATGCCTTAGTAACTATTGTGGTCTAAACATAAAGGCAATAAACACGATTTCACATTAACACAAATTACATAGGACATATCGTAATATAAAACTGAACACATCACTTGCATCATAGACACAGCAGTGCAGTTAGCCCTATTTCCAGGCTTACACATTAGTTTGGAACAGTGGGATGGATGGGTGAGCTTTGGCGTTTGTTTGCATCATTAAAAGCCTGGACAGCAGTGGGGTAAAAACTGTTTTTAAAACGACTCGTGCGTGTTCCGATCACTCTGTAACGGCACCCTGATGGCAACATCTCAAACAACTCAAGGGCTGGGTGGGAAACATCTCGGAGGATGGATCTAGCCTTTTTTAGCATTCTTTCGTGGAAGAGGGACTCGAACGAGGGCAAATCGATACCTATGATTTTCGATGCAGTGTTTACAACTCTGTTTAATTTGGATCGCTCTTTCTGTGTGGTGCTGCCAAACCAAACGGTCAGGGAGAAGATCAAAAGACTTTCAATAACTGCCCGGTAGAAGTTGGTCAAAATTTGTCTGCTGACGCCGAACGTTTTAAGACGTCTGAGAAAATACAGTCTTTGCTGTGATTTTTTTCACTAAAGAATCAACGTTTTTCTCCCATTTAAGATCGTTTGAGATGTGGGTGCCGAGAAACCTGAAACAATCAACAATTTCAACATGACTACCATGAATAGTGAGGGGAACAATGTCACTTTTGATTTTCCTTAAATCCATGACCATCTCTTTCGTTTTGGGCACATTCAGGTCAAGGTTATTGTCAGAACACCAGCCAACAAGTTCATCTACTCTCTCTCTCTCTCTCTCTCTCTCTCTCTCTCTCTCTCTCTCTCTCTCTCTCTCTCTCTCTCTCTCTCTCTCTCTCTCTCTCTCTCTCTCTCTCTGTATGCTGTTTCATTGTGTTACGTGGTGGAGTTGTAGTCGAAGTATGATAAACACACCAGACACACACACGTAGAGTTCTTTAAAGTAAACCTCGTTCAGCTGCAATCTGTCACACGTGGCTTAAGGATGTAGACAATACTGGAGTAACAGTTCCAACAATATTTAATTCAGCGATGCGATATCCTCACAGTAATGCTCTTTCAAATGCACAAACTACTGAATACAAAGTCTCTTCTGCTATGTCCATACTACGACTCAAAGTTTCTCATACACAGCGTCTCTCGCAATAAACTGCGTATCTCTACAACTGACAAAGCAAGACAATGTACTAACGGGCTTTCCCAGCGCCCTCCTTATATACACTATCAAAATCTAGAATCTTCTACGGAAATCATAAAACGAAACGCGCGGCCGAAACTCATTAACATGAATTTTCCAGAAACAATATAACAGGCTACAAAAACACGGCTGCTCACTTCATCTCTAAATTCTAGCATATAATTAAGACACATAAAAGTATGGTGTCCCTATCTATGATAGCTCAAAAAGGTACGAGAACATTCACCAAACAAAATAAAAGCTGCTCACTACACGCGCACAGGAAAACAAAAAGTAGCGAAAATGTTGCGATGTCACCTAACCGACGTGACACTTACGAGGCCACTAGACAGTGCGACCCTTCTACAACGTTCCGGACTAAACTTAACAAAACGAAATCGGCTCTACTCACGAACAAAAGAAAATCTTACTAAAAAGGCACGAAATCATAACCGTGATAGCTCAAATAAACAACATATCGTTACCTACGAATAACACATGTACGCTCTCACAGAATAACACAACCACAATCGTAACACATTGTTGTTTAAAATAAAACCTTCAACAGTGGTCTCGTCAGCAAATTTAACTGTAAGGGAGTTATCATCCGTTGATGTACAATCATGGGTAAAAAGAGAGTATAACATAGGGGACAAAACACAACCTTGGGGTGCACCCGTGCTCAGTGTGACGGGCTTAGAAACGCGACTACATGATCCAGACGAGTGGTTACATCCACCTGACTGTCGACTCCCTGGGTCTGAATGCTGACTGCACGTACCAACTCTGACTACCTGAGGTCTACCTGACAAAAAATCGTTGATCCACTGGCATTGTGAACTGTCAAAACCTAGCTGGATCAGTTTCTCATAGAGCTTGGGTGGCACAATAGTATTGAATGCGGAGCTGTAGTCCACAAATAACACCCTAACATACGTGTTGGCTTTCTCAAGATGTTCCAGTGCACGATGCAGACCGAGGGATAGAGTACCACAGTTATTCCCAACCTGATGTTATGAGGCTGTGATGCATTTAGGGGACACAGTGGCTAAATCTGTTGCCCTACCCCCATTTTACCAGTACGCAAAGGAACGCAAAATGATCATAAAAATTACTTACGTCATACTCTTTTGTTTGAATATTTTTGTTGCCAGTTTTCTTAACAAAGTATGCATACTGAGCATACAAATCTGTGATCATTTCATTAATTTCAATGTGACCCATCAATTTAATTGTAATTCTTTTTAGTTAAGACATGTTTAACAGTGGCTGCCGCTGAAGCTTCTACCGTCTGCACATTCATCTGTCTTGTCAAACTCGGGGAAGGTGTACCTCAGGGAGATGTTGTGTCTGATTTTGTTCTTAGTCTACATTAATGACATCAGTACAGCAGTACCAAGGTTCGTCTCGAACATCCTCAATGCGGATGACTTTGCAGTTTGGAACGCAGCAGAACATAAAGAAATAGCTTCCTGCAGAATCCAGGATGCTGCCAATAGAGTCAGCAGTTGGACTGAAAGATGGCCACTCAAACTGAGCTAGACCACCTCTTTCAATCAGATTGAAGAGGTCATCTTGAAACTGGAGACATTCTAGGACCAAAGACAGACAGGCCAACTTTACTGGCAACAATAAATTAATGGATTCACGTGGAGGCCTCACATCGAAGCCTTGAAGCTAGAGCTGCGAAAAAAAGGTCTCTGATGAAGAAGCTGGTGGGGACCACATTGGCGCAAATTACAGCATCCTAGCGCAAGTAAACACCAGCTCGGTCAGACCAGTAGTGCGGTACCAAGATACATCGACAACATGAAACAATCCAGACCAAAAAGGTGACTGCCAAGCGTGTAAAATGTAAAGAAGTACCCAACGGAGAAAGGAACACACTTAGAAAAGACGGTTACAACACAATTTATTAATATTTCGGGTAAATACCCTTTGTCACAATAACCCCAACCGGGTCTGCCCTAGGGGACTTGGGTGGGGTTAACTACTTTTTGGTTCCCAGGGTCACCCTGGTCAGCCCCACAGGGTGGGTTTTTCCCTCTATTCTGGGGCATGTGTTTCTGTCTACCCTTGGTCCATTCACTTGTATTTTCCTTTTTTAAACTCTCCCTGCTGTCTGTGCTGCCTGTTGCTCTTGATATTGGATGTGTGTAGCTAAATGGTCTTAGGTTTATTTAGCGTATTAGACCGGCTGGCGACAGACATTTAATATTCTGTTTAGTGGGTTTTTTTTTCACAAGCAGTGCAGGCACGCCCTGAGAAAGTCTTGTTGCTGAGAGGACGTTAAGCAATGTACAACCAACCTTTGTCACAATAGACAAACAAACAGAGAAATCAGTCGCTACTTATCTTCATTCACAGAATGAAGATAAGTAGCGACTGATCTATCTGTTTGTTTGTCTATTTTGACAAAGGGTATTAAGTTACCCGAGATATTAATAACTGTGTTGTAACCGTCTTTTCTAAGCGTGTTTCTTTCTCCGTTGGGTACTTCTTAAGATGAAACACTGCCTGAAAAAACAAAAAAGGGAAGCTTGACAAGATGCAGAACATGGGTCATTCTCATGATGCAGTGACATTCTTAGAGCCATCTTGAGCACCCCAATTTAGCGAATCGAGGACATTGGAGCCACTGGAACGCAGAACACCACACACGATAAAGAGACTTACTAAACACCGACAGCACTGGAGACTACAGGAGCAGACCAAGAAACGTCAGAAACGCCCAAGTCTGAACCGCCAACTGAAGGTCCTGCAAAAGGGCTAACAATGACGTCCTGGAAACAAGCCCAAAGATGTGTGAAGAGCTCCCTTCAGATACCTGGACCTCTCAAAAGAGCATTATAGACAACATAAACGATGTTCCAGGACTCTTTGCCACAGGTCGCGGCACTGCACAAAGCCACCTCGCTGGAGATTACGCACAAGCGCTACCCTCACAGCAGCTGTGCTCACATCACCACAGGCGGGTCCGCACGAGACGCCGTGCGGAACGAAGGAAGTGGTGTGTACATCTGTTGTGCAGACCGCACTACTACCTCCCTCTCCTTACCAGCTGGAGGCAGCAACTCCAACTATCGTACAGATCTACAGGTGTTCAACACAGCAACAGAGCACTAGCTAGGGTAAGGCAGCAGCTTGATCCACTGATCTCACCAGGAAGCTTAAAGATAGACTGGATCCCCTGTCCACAAAATAGTGCTGCTTTGGATTCCAGCGCATCCTGGAGTACCTGGGAATGGAGAGGCTGACAGACTGGCCAAGCAGGCGCCAGTCTACCTCAAGATCCCAACCTCCTGTAAAGAAACCAAGACACTACAGCAACAAAGTGATTGGCAACAGCAGAATGGCGGCTGCAGCCCGTGGGCAGACGACATCAACAAGCTGAACAGGAAGAGCCAGGCCACCAGCTCTATGCAAATGTGGCGTAGAAAATCAGTCTACTTGGCACATTCTCCAGACCTGTCCATACAGAGATGCGGTCCGCTGGCAGTTCTGCCAGAAGACACGCCACTGTACACCAAACTCTGAAAACATGCTGCCGAGCTCTTGACGGCTCACTTATTGGCAGCCAAAATAATATAAGATTTAAAGACGGCCGTCAAGGAATTGAACGTTGCAGAAAAAGAAGGCAAAAGAAAAAAAAAATGGGGATGTAAGTGGTGATCTCGTGGTGGACATGTGAAAACTAAGCATTTTGATAACATTGTTTGGCTGTTAGGAACCATGAAACTTTATTACACATATTCATATTTACACATTTCTAGACGAAAATAAATGGGAAAAAAAGGGGAGACCTTACAAGACCCGCCTAACGCTAGGTAAAATATCACCTAAAGACTAGCCAGCTAAAAATAGTTACAATTAAATTGATGGGTCACATTAAAATGAAGGAAATGGTCGCAAATTTGTGTGCTCAATATGCATACTTTGTTAAGAAAACTGGCAACAAAAAATATTTAAACAGAGGAGTATGACTTAAGCAATTTTATGATCATTTTGCGTTCCTTTACATACTTCTAAAATTATGGTAGGGAAACAGATTCAGCCACTGTGGCACCACCAGCATCATAAATTCAGGTTGGCAGTAACTGTGGTACCCTATCCTAACCAATAAAACCTTTAAAGAAAAGACCTATCAGTTGTTTACACAATTTCTGAGGGCTTTGGAAACAATGTACGTTTCCCAATTCGGCAATTTTAAATGGGAACAAGCTAACATTCACCACGAACGTACCGTAAATGATGCCGACTTTCCATATTTTCTTGCACTTTGTGCTCACATTATTGAAATTTAATAGGTAAAGAGAGGTCACAGTGAAATGGAATAACTTTAGTAATTTTTTCTAATGAATTCTGTGTAATTTTACAACGTGGGTGTAGGGATACAAAATCAACCACTGTGGCACTCACAGTAATCACAGCATCACCTAGTCAAGTTTATAATAATTGTGACATCCTGTTTTAATGATGTAAGCCTGAAAATGGATTGCCAGTGCAATAGAAAATGTCTGAATGTATCTGACACTATTTTTGTCTTTTTTTGCGATTTCGCTGAAAAATGGCCGTTTACTGGGTGCACAAATACCTTTACTGTGACCCAGATATTCAATATTTTTTCATCTGTTTTTTGTGTGCAGAAGACGCAGAAGGTGTGTCTTAACATAATATTGCCTTATTTGGGCTTCTGGAATGAATTCTGATTTATTTAGAGGAAAATGTTTCTCAACTAGAGGGAGCGCGAATGAGGGTACCCTTGCGCCATCGGCCATATCTCTGGTGTATTCCTAAGGATTTTAGGAGAACATGGCTTACACATCTCAGGACATACTAAGGTACACTTTGAAACCATCTTTTTGAGTACTGGGGAGGATGGGGGGGGGGGGTGCACGGTAGCCAGGACTGGCTTATGGGGTATATTGTCGTGGAGGAGGCTCCATATGTTAGAATTATACAAGAGTCTTGGTTGAATCAATGAGTTTGAAAAAAGGTTTCTTTTGTCATACCATATATGCGCGGAAGGGCTCGGATAATATCGGCGGTCGTTCTCTTTCCCTTAACGGCAAGCAGTTTTGCGCTCTGGAAGGTACTCATTGTGGTTGTGAAAGTAAAACCTAAATAAACGTAACTGTTTACTACTTCAAGTTGTTTGCTTCCAATAAACCATTTTTCACATCTGCTCAGAAAACCACCCTTCCTGAAGACCATGATTTTAGTTTGTCACAGTTGATTTGCAGGCCTAGTTTACAACAAACTCTAACAAGACATTTAATCTGATTTTGCAGACCAGATGGTGAACATGAAAGTAACACTAAATCGTCGGCAAAACGTAAAACAAACAGTTCCGCTAGTCCTGACCAGAATTGAATGCCATGTTTTCCATATATAGATAATTGTTCAGCTAGCTCGTTGATAACGAGCTAGAAAAATGTCGTACTGGCCACGCAGCCTTGTCTTAAAGCCTGGGCACAGTCAAAACAGTCAGTAAGACCATCTCGTATACGTACACCTGCTTTCAAAGAATCGTACATGGCCATATAACAGCTGTAAGAAAGGTGCCTGAAGCGCCTGATTTCATTAAAGCTCTCAAAAGTGTTGAATGTCTCACTGAATCAAAGGCACGCTTCAGATCCACGAAGCAAGCATATAGCTTTGCAGGTTTACTCAAGTATTTCTGGGTAGCAGCGTACAGTGAGAATTTATGGTCTGTTGTATTATAGCCTTTTCTGAAGACTGCCTGTTTCAGAGATCTTATGGTTGTCTTTTGGGGTCCCTGTTAACACTTTCTTTTTCATGCAGTCGGCAGCCGACTGTAAACATTTTACAAACAAACCGACTGAGTGCCCGGTTCAAGTCACACTCTATTTCCGCTGTAGCTCGTGCAAGTTTCGAAATGGATTCCCCGGAATTTTAGTGCATCTAAATATATTGGTACTTTTTCCCCGTCGCAGACTATTTTCTCCACACACTCTTTCCTTTCACGTGGGCGCTCTCGGTCTGTTTGTGTCATACGAACCGTCATTGAGACTGGCAGATGGTCAGATTCAAGTCTGTTTTCCACGTCCAGCGAAAGAAACACATTCTGGGAACACAGTTCGTTCGACCTACAAAAATAGTTGATGAGGCTGCTTCCCATTTGAGAAATGAATGTCATACTACCCTCAGCGTTGAGAAAGTCAGCTCCATTTCATATTGAACAGTCAAACATCTGACAAAGATCAACCAACTTTCTACCAAATGAGTTTACCACCTCATCCTCGGATCTTTCATAGATTTCTTCTCTACTGTTATTGTTTTTGCCTGTATGAACATAACTATTTAAACAAGCAGTCCGTGCATTGAAATCTCCACACATGAATACATGGAAATCATCTCGTACTTCCCATATGTCTGACAAGCACTGTTCAACTAAGTCTATACTATCCATTGAGTCTTTTGTGTTAATTTATGTGGAGCCGTGTGGTGATACATAAGTAAAAACATAACAATGTCTCTGTCAACATTCAGTAACTTTTTGTTTTCACATTTAACACCACCGTATGGTCACGTGGAACATCAATCTGCTCAAAAAGGCAGCAGAGAGATTTTCGCACCAGGACTATAACTCCTCCTGAACATCTACCATGATCACTGAGTTTATCTGCAGGGGCAAAGTAAACACTGAAATCTGAGAAAATGTTTTGTTCTATGCTGTATTCTACAAACGTTTCTGTAAAACAAGCAACATCAAAAGATGTTATATATTCTACAAAATCAGAGTTTACTAGTTTTGAAAGCAGGCCACCAATATTCCAGTATAGTAATATATGTTAGCCTATATTGTGACTCAGTACCCACTTTTGCCCCTGACGTGGTAGTGTCAGTGGCGTCAGTATTGTCAGTATTGTCAGCATTGTCAGAATTGTCAGTTTTGTCACATACAGAAACACGGCCAAGGCCGAGTCCCTATCTGCTGGCGGTGAACGGACGGTCCTGTGGTCGGCCGCTACCCACTGTGGACTTACGGTGTGCAGAATTCATTTTGTCGGAAATTAGGGGTTGGTCTTTGAGTGGGGATGATAGTGATAGGGACTGTGAATGGAGACGGTTAGCAGTTCGATTTTCGGCGTTACGTTGGCCACGTGACATATCGCGCATGTCTTTAATCGGCTGTTCACTTGCAGCTGCCGGGTGTTTTCCTGACGCAGTAGCGGCTGCTGTGTTGACATGGTTGGTACGTGGCGTGCCTGAGGCATGGGGATTTCTAACGTTCGCTGGGTTCCCCTACTGACGTCAGTACGTTCTGATCCCTCTAAACCCACTGTCGTTTCGGATTTTGCTGCTGTCGCCATCACACACACACACACACACACACACACACACACACACACACACACACACACACACACACACACACACACACACACACACACACACACACAAATTACGAACATACAAAAACGTACCGCAGACTAAAATAATAAAACATACAGCTTTGCTCATGACAGCGTCTTTAATTGGAAGGGCCAAACACATGTCTACTCCGTGATTAGTCGTCGAGAGGAAAAGGAAGCAATTAGATAGAAAGTACAACCAAGTGAGTAAAGGACCCACGGGCCGACGGCGTCCTGAGGCCCTCGAGCTTTGGAAACTGGCTCCTTAAACAGAGCATCAAGCAGACCGCTGACACGTTGCAGGCTGTAAGCCGCCCCTTGGTACTTCACAAACTGCAAACATTCACAGCAGCTTGTTCAGAGTACTAGTTATTTTGTAATTTATACGCAAACGTTTCTAACAGTGTAGCGACGTATGATTTGCTGCAGACTTTAACATTGTCAAGAAAATCCCACAGAAGAAAGGAACGTCCTTAAAAAAACCATCACGACGCTATTAATTAATACATCGGGTTATAATGCGTCCATCAAATTAGACATACAATCATATACAAACATGTATGCAGTACAAACACATTCAAACATATATGCAGTTTGCTACTATCTTTTCTTTGGTGATTTGGAACTGATAAACTAACGGTGGCGAACATATCAAGGCGAACGGAATATTTTCCTTGCGTTTTTCATGCTTGGCAGTTACACTTTTCGTCGATTCTTTAACGTTTGTGACATGGTTGAAATAATGAGGCACAGTTGCTGCATATGCGTGAAAAACAAAATCAGATTATCCCTAAATCAGAAAAAGGTCATACAATACACGGATTTCAGACATTCAGTGGATTTAGCCAGCTCGCTGCATCTGGAAGAGGCACATATTCCCATGGTACCGGCCAGCTGCAGGGCCTCATCAGGGTTTATGCCTCTCGCTGACGTGGAGTGGCCTCATACCATGCCCGTGTTCTCAGGACGGCAATTCGTCAGTGCGTGTGTGTGTGTGTGTGTGTGTGTGTGTGTGTGTGTGTGTGTGTGTGTGTGTGTGTGTTAGAGAGAGAGAGAGAGAGAGAGAGAGAGAGAGAGGGAGAGAGAGAGAGAAAGAGAGATTGTGTGTGGGTGTATGTGTGTGTGTGTGTATGTGTGTGTATGTGTGTGTATGTATGTGTGTGTGTGTGTGTGTGTGTGTGTGTGTGTGTGTGTGTGTGTATGAATGACACTGGATAGCGCCGGTATTTGTAGGCGTACAAGTTTAACACTTTAGGTTTTTTTCTGCAAGACGTCTCCGAGGTTATTATAACTGGAGCACACTTTGATGAAAAAATGGCCGTTTTAATAAACTCCTTTCGACCTGCAACAAAGTCCACAATTCCTGCTGCATCTATCTATCTATCTATCTATCTATCTATCTATCTATCTATCTATCTATCTATCTATCTATCTATCTATCTATCTATCTATCTACCTATCTATCTATCTATCTATCTATCTATCTATCATCTATCTATCTATCTATCTGTCTATCTGTCTGTCTGTCTGTCTGTCTGTCTATCTATCTATCTATCTATCTATCTATCTATCTATCTATCTATCTATCTATCTATCTATCTATCTATCTATCTATCTATCTATCTATCTATCTATCTATCTATCTATCTATCTATATCCCGTAGTCTTGCCGACCGTTGGGGCACCACTGATGACTTGACAACCAGCTCCCTCCATTCCTCTCTGTTCTCTGCCATTCACAGCGTATCGCCCAGCTTCAGTCCTGTCCACTCTGAGATATTGTCCTCCCATCTTTTCCTCTGTCTTCCTCTCCTTCGTCCTCCTTGCACAGTGCCTTGCAGGATTGTTTTGGCAAGCCCTGCTGAACGCGTGACATGCCCATACCACTTCAGTTTGCGTTTTCTCACAATGGCTAATAAGTCTTCATAGGGCCCGATTGCTTGCCTGATTCTGCTTCCCACTTCCTCGTTTGTGATGTGATCTCTGTATGAAATGCCAAGCAGCCTTCGAAAACATCTCATTTCAGTGGCTTGTATCCTCCTTTCAAGGTCTGCTGTGAGGGTCCATGACTCGCAGGCATACAAGAACACTGAGATGACTAAGTAGCGCATCAGTCTAATCTTGGAGCAGAGTGTGATGTTTCTGTCCTTCCATATGGTCTTCAATCTTGTCAGTGCTGTTGTTGTCTGCGCAATCCTGGACAGTATTTCTGGTTTTTTTCCTCATCTGTCACAATGGCTCCTAAGTATTTGAATTTCTTAACTGTTTCCAGTTTTTGGCCTCCCACCATGATTTCAGTGCCAATGCCACTGGCGTTATTGGTCATCAGTTTGGTCTTCTCTGCACTGATTTCCATCCCATATGCAATGGCTGTACTATCCAGCTTTTCCACCAGCTGAGCTAGCTCCTTCTCAGTTCCTGCAAGGCCATCAATGTCGTCCGCAAAGCGCAAGTTCGTGATTGTTGTGCCTCCAATACTGACAGTTCCTTCATGATCTTTTAGAGCGTCCGTCATGATTCTTTCCAGGAAGATGTTGAAAAGAGTATGTGAGAGCAAGCAGCCTTGTCTGACTCCAACTGTAGTCCTAAACCAGTTTCCTATTTTGCCATTGATGCAGACTGCGCTAGTGGCCTTGTTGTAAAGGTTTGCTATGACTTTGATCAGGTTGGCATTGATGTTGTATAGTTTCATGGTGGACCAAAGGGCTGCATGCCACACCCTGTCAAACGCTTTCTTAAAATCCACAAAGACATGATAGAGGTCCTGCTGGTGCTGGAGGTATCTCTCACATAGAACTCTCAGGTTGAAGATCTGCTCAGTTGTGCTGCGCCCTGGTCTGAAGCCTGCCTGTTCCTCAGCTATGATTTCCTCTGCCTGTGGCTTCAGCCTGTTCAGTAGGATCTTTAACATGACTTTGCTTGGGTGGGATATAAGACTGATCGTGCGATAGTTCTGGCATTGATGTAGGTTGCCTTTTTTGGGGAGAGTTATTATAAGTGAAGGCTGCTTGGCATTTCATACAGAGATCACATCACAAACGAGGAAGTGGGCAGCAGAATCAGGCATGGTGTGGGCCAATCCCCTGACTGCCAGATCTTATTGCAGATTGTTAGTAAGGCGCTTATCGTGTCTTCTCCCCCTTCTTGGACTAGCTCTGCAGGGATGTTGTCTGCTGCTGCTGCCTTCCCTTTTTTTCAGCGACTTCACTGCAGCCTCTACTTCTTCTCGGAGGATGGGATAGTTGCCATTGTTGGTCACGGGTGGGTTGACAAGTATGCCTGGGTCCCCTGCAGCTCGGTGGTTGTACAAATCTGACCAGTACTCTGACCATCTCTTCAGTATGTCTTGGTCTTCCGTAAGACAGTTCCCTTCACTATCTTGAATGATCGAGGAGCGTCCTTGTTTTACACTGGTCAGGTCTTACACCAGCTGGTATGCTTTTTTGCTATTATTTTTGTTCAGATTTTCTTCTACGTGTTTACACTGATCTTCAGTCCACTTATTCTTTGCCTTTTTGCATGCTTTTCTTGATATCCTGGTTAATTTGGAGATTTTATAGACTCACTTTTGCACTGGTTACAATCGCCACTCGGCCAACTCGACGTTTTTTGCTTGGCGTATAAAATACAGACGCAGCTATATCACAATAGCAACAATCATATTTTAATCAAGTTTGTGTTTCAATATCGTTTATTACAAGTAGTATGCACTTTGTTTTAAAAGTACATTGATTTACTGTGCCACAACAAAAGAGCAAAACTGGTTTGTCCCACTCGTTCCACAATACAGTTTCTGGCACATTTTCACAGACAACCTCTCCTTCCGCCCTTTCAATGAAAATAATGCAAAAAAGCTATAAACAGACATAGTGGTCGTCAATATAAAGGTATTAAATGATCTCGGCTTCTGCAAGACACACAAGCAAGAGTTACATATTTTGTAACCATGAAATGAGAACGAGGGCTATGTGTGAGTGCAAGAGACTACTAGTAAATCAATAAAAACATTAACGTACGTGACAACATTTGGGAAATCATGTAAAAATACGCGTTTCTTTGTTAAATCGACAGTTTAAACGATTTCATTGCTTTTATCTGAGGCGTAAACACAAAAGATGAACAAAGCAAAGTGTAATCAGTATTTCACATAATCTCTCATTGTCCCTTTAGTCTGTCTGGTACGTTTCAGCTTCCTGTCCAGGCTCGATGACTGATAAACTGGCGGTATCCGAGCTGATACTGACGACCTGTTGTAGGGAAGTTTCATCTGCCGTCGGTACTGGGTCAGTCTGTAAAAGGACAAAATAAAATCTATGCCAATTAAAGACGAATGGTGCTCCTTTGCAGTTTGCGTTAGTTCGTAGTTAGCATATTATATCTGTGCCGGTACAGCCGTCGCTGTGTACACAACCCTTTTTGAATACCCTTTATCGGCATATCATCGTCCACACACACACACACACACACACACACAGAGAGAGAGAGAGAGAGAGAGAGAGAGAGAGAGAGAGAGAGAGAGAGAGAGAGAGAGAGAGAGAGAGAGAGAGAGAGAGAATGAGAATGAGAGAGATAGATAGAGAGAGTCAAGTTACCTGAAAAGTTGGCACTGCTGTTCCGAGCCTTTTACGCCTCTGTCCTTTTTTGCGGAGTGCCTTGAGGTCTCCGTTTCATCCCCTTTCTCCTAGCATCGTTGAAGGACCTTGCCAGGACATAACGAGGAATCTGCATCAGGTCGCTTGGGTTGGCAACCCCCCCAAGCGTCATCTGACTCAGCAAACAGAGGACGTCCATTTAAGAGGGGCAGGCTACTCAAGTGGTCACCGGCTGTGAACATATTTGACAATTGCCAGTTGATCATGTTCACAATTTGGGCGAGGACATCCTTTGGTGGCATCCACAGTTTGGGGTTGTTAAATGTGTCTTTCTTCAGTCCTCCGATGCTGTACTGTTTCACCTCTTCGAAAGTCAGTTTTGTCGAATCAAACTGGGAAGGGCAGTAGAGCGACTTCACCAGTGTAAGGTAGACTTCTTCGTCGACTGACGCGACAGCACAACGCCCTAATTCATCTCTGGTGATAGAGATTAGCGACTTGAATATTTCTTCACTTAGAGTAGTTGTGAGTACTTTGCTGTGTGTGAAGCCATGGAATTTGGGCAAGAAGTCGTTCCTACCCATAGACAGGATGGCAGCGACTCTTACACCCGCATGCTCTCCGAGGGAAGCCTCAAGGCGTCGTGTGATAGCTGTTATGTTGTACACATCCGTCACGCTCTTAGCCTTCTGGAGTACAACATGAACAGGATGAACGAAGTTCCCATCAGGATAACGAGGCCAGAGGTTGCTGACGGTGAAGAGGTGAATGACCACAGCGTCGATGTCCCCGGAGGTCACAAAAGAAAGTACGACCTCACCTGGCTGCAGACACGGCAAAACTTCCAACAGCCAGTCCAGCTGTGCCATCTCTGCTTCTCCTTTTCTTTGGTGAATGTTTTTGAGAGGCATAGTGCTCTGAAATCCGTCCTTGTTGAAAAGGCATTTTACTGGAACTGAAAATGGCTCACAGTGACTTCCATCTTTGCCCTCAATGGTCAGTTCGCTGTCAATGATCAGCACGATGTTATCCTTAACTCATTCTACCCCAACACCGAAAGCCCCACATTTTGCCGTTGTCTTCTGAAGACTGCATTGCAGTGCAGGCCACAGATCGGCCATGATAGTTCAAGGGTGGTGCCAGAATAGCTTGGCGCCCATAGGCGCCAAGCTATTCTGGCATCACCCTTGAACTATCATGGTCGATCCTTGTCTTCCTGTTGTGTGTCTGGGGTAGAATGAGTTAATTCAAGTGAGCTGGCATTGGCTGCAAGATAGGTGCTGATGATCTTTCTGCCACTTGCTGTCGACAATATAGACTTTTTGTCAAAGGCTGCAGAGTTGACGAGCTCAGCGGAAACCTTCAGGTGAGCTATGGAACTCTTGCGATCTTTTGTCTCTCTTTTCTGACGTGTTGCAGCCTTCATAATGTCTGGAGTGAAACTGTATTTCTCCTCTACAATGACAATCTTCCGAAGTACAGGGCAAGACCTCATGATCTTTTTTATTATTCCATTTTGAACATAGCTGAGGTATTGCTGTCCTGTTTCTGCAGTGACTTTAAACTTCACCCCGGCAAATTCGATTACTGCACTTGCTGCAGTATGAAGAATGTGAACAGGTGTTTGAAGCTTGTTGAGGTACATAAGACCAGAGTCTTCCAGCTCTGTAAGCTTTTCCTCCATGGTCTGCTCCTCTGCCCCGGGGCTACTGGAAAGAAGATTTATCAGTGCGTTTTTCACTCCCGTTGCTTTGTTGGTCTCCAGCTTTGTGCAATCTGGTCTTATAACTGCTTGACAGGTATTCATCCTAGAGGATAGACAGTCTATCACTTTCGCTTGTTTCTTCACTGCTTCTTTCCGCTTTTTTCTTTCTTCGCAGGTGTTGATGTAGCAAGCGGCGCTCTGCACGCCATTCGTTTGATTGTGTTGCTTTTTCCGGTCTTCAGCTTTGTTAACAACTCCTTCGGTGCACTGATGCTGTTGACATCCCTGGCGTCCTCCTTAGACATACCCATCATGTTGTTCTCAATAAGATACCGCCGTATCAAGTATTCTCCTGTTTCTTTTGTGTGGACGTCGAGGCAAGCGAGCGGTAGTGGCGTGGTGTCTCCTCATACACGTTAAAGGGTGTACTCTCTGGGCTTGACGGGGATATGCGTTTCGTTCTCAACATCATTCTTGCTGTCGGAATCACAAAACGTAGGTCTTTTTCTGTTGTTTTCCGTGTCAGATTGTCTTCAGCAGGATCAGAGTTTTCCGTGTCCTCCGTAAATGACTGACTCGGATGAAAAAAATTCATTTCTTCCATTTCCATAAACTTGTCAACCAGAGACATGCGTGGAAGCACAGAGTCGATGGTTGATCTGGGTCGAAATCCTCTCAAAGCGGCCTGAAATAATAAAGCTGTCATAATAAAATCATCTTATCACAACTTTTTGGGCAGAGTTTAGCTTTTATCTTTCAAAGTTCAATTCCAAACCTGCTTTCTTTGTGTTGTTATCACCGATCTGGTTGATTGAAGAAATCACTTTTGTCTCGTCTACAAAATATTAGGAAATTATTCAGCATCCCTTATTATGAACGAATTTTTTTCTTTTAACTTTTATAGTCTTCACCAGCCAACAAGTGGATCACACGGTGCCTTTCAAACTTATGTTTGTCTGTTGCGAATAGAACGACAGCAAATGACGGAAGTTCTATGATAGGTTAACGATGATAAGTCTTACCTTGTGCTCCATTTCCCGCTGAGTGTCCAGCGCAAAGTTCCTTCTGCTATTAATAATAAATAACAATAATGGTTATTATATAGGCGCGTTTTCCCAATTCGGCGAATCGGCTCAAAGCGCCGCGAACTGCACCCAACACGCACGCTCACGTGACACACGCATTCACTCTGAAGTCAAACATAGTACAAGATAGACACAGGACATTCACGTGGTGCGAAGGGTCAGCTCAGCTACTGAGTTTTCGGAAATTTAGATCGCTTGTATTTGAAATTTATAAAGTGGCCTGAAACCGGTACCAAAGTGGAGGGGGTGGAAGAACCGGAGTACCCGGAGAAAGAACCCCCGACGGTCCGCCCGAATTAACGGTGACACTTACTAGAAGAGAAAAGTCCGACGCCGAAACCCGGTATCGAACCTCGCACCTTTAGCATTGGTGGCAGGCGCCTTAACCACTGCGCCACGGACCGCCCCTATTCTTGAAAGGCGTGCTGAACAAACTCTCCTTCATCCTCTGATGGAAGAATCCAGCGCTGTAATGCTCTGACAAAAGCTGTGTGCAGAATCCTGCATATACAGAAGCACCATTCAAGAAAGCAAAAGGCAAAGAGGACTTCACGGCGGCCAACAGAAGACGATAACCACCAGGACCTCCAATGCGCTCTGCTAGAGCAATGGCCAGTATCTATTCACAGTGATGGAGAAGGTCTTCATGGAGTGCAAATGTAGCGTTGGTCTCTCTGCCATGGCGGATGAAATCATTAAACTTTATGCGCCATGCGGCCTGAAGTCGGAGTTCATCCCCTCCCTTCTCCAAAGACTGAGACAGGGCTGCCGCTTCCAGTGAAGGTAGACTTTCAAGAAACTTGACCATGAAGACAATCGTTAGAGCCATTGCCAGTCTCTTGACAAATGTTGTGGCGGACTCGATGTTTTCAGGCCTGACGATTTTGTTCAAGTCCGTTTCTTCACAATCGTGCAAGTACCTCGTCAGAGACGACAGACCTGCCTCCTTGTATGCGCTCAGGAGGTTTACTATTTTGGATTTCCGAAGATGAAGCAATGGAAATTCTGAAAGGAACAATCGAAACATGTCATTTTCCTTGATCAGCTTAAACAGGTTGTTTGCAATCTTGTGATCTGGAGCCAGGAGAATGCGACTCCCATCCCGTACCTGTAGGTTCGGGTGTTTACCTGTCAAAGAAATGCCGAATGCACCAATCTGATTATTCATTTTACTACATTTTAATCAATTAATTTTTCATAGAAACTTGAATAAAGTGTACTGTGTACCAACAATTTTGTCATGAGACGGCATCAGCGTTTGCAAGTTCCCTGCACGAGTTATGAGAACAGACAGCCTCATAAGCGAATGAGTTGTTTGTTCTGTATCCAGCATGATGTTGTTTGAAAAAGTGAGCACTGGCTGTGTTCAAACATGGCCGCACTGAGCAGATAGAAGGCATCAGTTACTTGAACTGCCGAAAAAGCAAAGAACAATAATCGCTTATAATATAAGCTTTTTTCAACTTCTCCGACGCTACAGCTGTGCTCTTTTCAGAGTCGAAGCCCAATAATTTTGGCAAAGAAACACCCTACACGTGTGGTTAAGGGTCTTGTATCGCATGAAACAGAGAGAGAGAGAGAGAGGGAGGAGACTGTGATAAAGAGAGCATGGCCGGTACCTACCCAGCTTGATCAGGAGATCAGTCAAAATCTCGCGCAGTTTAGCAGGATCGTCGTCTCGTCCGATGTAAGGCGGTGGGTGTCGACAGATCAGTGGACGCGGACAGTATATTTGGAATCCCGCAAGATTTTCCTCGGTCAAATCATCTGCACCTAAACAAAGCACCATTTGTAATATATTATGTGCCAAAACCAGCCTGCAAAAATTTCTTCTAAGAATTCATGCGAGGAAAAAAGTGTTACGAATAGAGTAGGAGGATATAATGATAAAGTGTGAGTTTTATATATGTGCTGATCATTAGACAATGTTGAAAACATTTCTCAACGTAAGGAGTCAAAAGTATTACTTATTTATTATTTATTTATCATCACCGTAAGTTCATATTCAATCAAACGTATTCATCCAAAACAGGCAGTTAACACTGGTGGACTGGATCCCTATGGAAACACATCGTAACATCAGCTAAATTGCACATTTTCCCCCTGTAGTGCACATTTTAAAAAAAGACTATGACTGTTCAGAAACGTGGAGCAAACTTACCGACAGTGGACTCAGGCTCACTGGCGGCACAAGTATCTTTCAAATCTTCGGGTAGGACTTCCTCACAGAGAGGTTTGCAAGACTCATGTCTAGGGCTTCAAGTTCTTCTGGGATGTCCACCTTCTGGAATTCTCCCAAACTGTCAAATTCCGTGTATACGTCCGCGTCTGGGAATTCCTCCACACCAGAAAGGTTAAAAGGACTGGTGACATCAGAAGCGGTCTCTGAAGTGTCTTCGTCTTCGATGACTGTGTCGGGAGTTTCTGTTTGGACTGCATCCTCGATGGCATCGGCCATACTGCACTTGATATGTTTCCATGCGCCCGTAATTCCGAACGCGAAGTTGGTTTTGAACCTCTGAAATTGTGATATCTCCTCTTGGGACAGTTGGAGAAGGACTCGATCAACGTCATTTTGGGACAAAGTGACTGGCTGCATACAAGAACAGTTAGTACCATGCCCGTCGATTTCACGGTCGTGCCATGTTTCCACAATGTCTATATCCTTTGGGACACCTTTCACTGACGGGCAAAGTGCATAACTGGGATGATCTGGACTCTCCTCTGCCTGTGTCAGAATGAAAGGTTAACCGCACCAGGTTGTCCAGACAGACAACGATAAAACAATCCCGAAGACTAACTGACCGCTGCACACGTCCACCCACTGAACAGTACTCCAATCTGAAGCGTCTTTTGAAGGTGTTGTAGTAGCAGTTGTTGAATGATGCTTCCTTTTTCAGGCGACGCTCGGTTTCACACAAGCTTACTGTCAACCCGGCTTGTCCAGTGATCGCGAAGACTGTCCTAACACTGTGGTAGCTGTACGAAAGGTAGTCAGTACAGAGTCCCTGCAGCACGCCTGCATAGTGTATATCATGTGTTCCAAGCAGTGTGTGAAAAGTTTGGTACAAACGTTTCAATCTCTTCATAATGTAAGAATCTGCATCGACGACTTTCGAAATGTACCTCTTGTTTAAAAACGATTCAAAGAAAAGCTGCACTTCCAGAGGAACATTGTGAAACCATTCTGTGACCACGTCTAGCTCTTTCCAATGCAGCGGGTCATTTGCACTGGCTGCATGACTGCATACTGCCGATGTGGCGCTCCGCATAGGGCGACACTGTGGTACATCGTCTCTGTATTTTTTGTGGGTTTACTTTGTTTTAGATAGCAAATTTTCACGTTTGTACATGTCAGCGTGCTGTGTGAAGGCTTCAGGATGAATACTGTGGACATTTATAAGATGTTTTTGACTGTGTTGGCATGTATCTGCGTGTTAAAGGGTGTTTGTGTAGCGAGTCTCTCAGACCAAGATGGCGGCGGCAGCAACGCGCGTGGTAGGATTCAAAATACTCGGGAGTCCCTGCTGCTGCTGAGAGCTTTGAGTGGCAGTAGCGGCTGTGCGTGTGACTTGACTGACGAGATGAGGAGAACTGTGTTGCCGAGCGATGACGAGTGCAAGAGCAGCGTGAAAAAGAGAAAGAGAGGACAGAGAGGGGGTTGATACGACGACTGAGAAGAAACAAGAACAGGCCTCCATTACCATCCATGATCATGGCGAATGTGCGTTCTATTCGACCCAAAAGCGATAATATGAACTTTGAGGAACTGGTAGCGAATGTGCGTTTGACGAGCGAGTATAAGAATGCGTGTTTGATGTGCTTTTCTGAAACTTGGTGGAGCGATGATGTGAGTGATGATAGTGTTGCGATCGACGGTTTTGGTACGCCGTTTAGAACAGATAGAGATTGTAAGATTAGTGGGAAACGGTGGGGTGGCGGAGTAGGCCTGTATATTAATGAACGGTGGTGTAGCAAGTCAAGCGTAATGGTTAGGAAACAGCTTACAACACGTGATGTAGACTTATTGTCAGTGTCACTCCGTTGTCTCCCTCGTGAGTTTGGTCAGATCTTTGTAACGGTCATCTACACCCCCCCCCCCCCCTCACTCCAACCCCTCCCACGCCTCAGCCCAGATAGCAGATGTGATTAGAGAGTTACAGCTTATCTCCCCTGACGCCCCCAACTTTATTGCAGGTGACTTTAACGACTGTGACTTACGCACGAGCTTACCGACTTTTCACCAGTACGTGACTGTCCCCACTCGCAAGAACAAGACGTTAGATTTAGTGTATGGAAACGTCCCCAATGCATACCGATCGTTTGTCCTCCCTCCCGTAGGTAACTCTGACCACAATACTGTGTTTCTTGTCCCAGCATACAAACCCAAAATCCAGACAGAGCCCATAGTGAAGAAGTTAGTTAAGGTGTGGTCAAAGGATAGCGTAGAACAGTTGCAGGGGTGTTTTGAGTGTACAGATTGGGACGTGTTTATTGATTCTAGTGTTAGTGTAGACGAAGCTACTGAAGTAACTTCTGATTATGTGAATTTTTGTAAAGATATGATTATTCCATCTAAGACAGTGAAATTGTATCCCAACAACAAACCATGGATTTCAAAGTCTCTCAAAGCCACATTGAATGAGAAAAAAATTACATTCCAGACTGGAGACAGAGTAGAAAGGAAAGCAGTACAGATTAAATTGAGGAAGCAGATTTTAGACGCTAAGAAAAAGTATAAAGAAAAAGTAGAGTCACAGTTTGAATCAGGTAGCTTAGCAGATGCATGGAAAGGACTTAAAACTTATCAGGCAACGCTAAATCAAAATTCAGCAGCAGTAGCATGCTAATGAAAGAACAAACTGAATTTTCTGAAAAACTGAATGAATTCTATTGTAGATTTGAGAAAGATGGTCTGAAGGATGAATTAGATAGCATGATTTCCCAGCTTAAAGTAAATGTGGCAGGCAATGTTGATGAAGACTTTGAGATCCATGGCAAGGCGGATGAGAAGCGTTTTAGCAAACTGAATGTAAAGAAAGCAGTAGGCCCTGATAATATTTGCGGTAGAGTTTTGAGATTATGTGCCAGTCAGTTGTCTGTTGCTTATAGCCGTTTGTTTAGCTGGTCTCTGAAGGATTGCACTGTACCTAGGCTCTGGAAAACATCTACAGTCTGCCCTGTCCCCAAGAACAACAAGCCCAAGACACTCAATGACTATCGCCCTGTAGCTCTCACCTCTATAGTAATGAAGTGCTTTGAGCGTGTTGTCCTTGCTAGACTGCTCGATCAGGTCAAGCCCTATCAAGATCCTTTCCAGTTTGCATACAAGCAAAACAGATGTACAGACGACGCCACACTCGCACTCCTGCACCATGCATACACACATTTAGAAAAACCTGGCTCTTTTGTACGCATTCTTTTTATAGACTTTTTTTTTTTCGGCCTTTAACACTATACAACCCTATCTCATAGCTCAAAAACTTCTATGTTACAAGGCTTATCCTATGGATTGTCAACTTCCTTGTAAATAGGACCTAGTCAGTTCGCTTTCAAACAGCTCTCTCATCCCTTAGGTCTACTTCCATAGGCGCCCCTCAAGGTACAGTTCTCTCCCCTATGCTGTTCACACTCTACACTAACGATTGTAGTGGCACTGACTCTACCCTTCTTATAAAATACTCGGATGACACTGCCTTAGAAGATCTCTCCAATAATGGTGCCACTTACTTTGCAGAAGTAGAACGTTTTAGTGTTTGGTGTAAAGATAATTTTCTAGACCTAAATGCGAGTAAGACCAAGGAACTACTGATAGACTTTCGTAGAAACCCTGCCCCTGTCCCTGTTCTGATGATTGATGATGTGTCTGTTGAGCGTGTGACTGAGTATAAGTATCTTGGAACAGTTATAGATGATAAGCTGTCCTTTAACGCAAACACCACCGTCATATACAAGAAATGTCAGTCACGCATCTACTGCCTCCAGAAACTCAGGAAGCTGCATGTGAACCCCTCTGTCCTTCAAACTTTCTACTGCTCTTTTATTGAGTCTGTCATCACTTTCGGTTCTGTGTGCTGGTATGGAGGTCTGAGTGTGAAGAACAAGAACACCCTGGCACGAATAGTAAACATCTGCAGCAAAGTGACTGGCAGTAAGCAAGCCAGTGTGGAGTCCCTGTATGAACAGCGTGTGGTGAGAAAGGGTAGGCGGACAGCTTCAGACAGATCCCATGTCCTTGCCCACCTCTATGAACTCCTCCCCGCTGGCCGCAGACTCCGCACGCACAAAGCTAGGACACTCAGACTACAGCACAGTTTCATACCCAAATCCATCACTCTAAGCAATCCGTAGGTACATCCACGCATACCCAAACCTAACTCTTCCCCCTATCCTCCTTTACCTGTGCAATCAGTAGGAATGGAGCTTGTTGATTTTAAAGAAGTGATTATATTGTGTTTTATTTGGTGGCGAACATGGATATATTGGGATTGTTGTTACCGAGTGTTTACCCACTAATTATTTTACTAAGGTAGATTTTAATTACGCAGCTTGTGCAATAAATGTAATAATGTATTGGGACGTTTGTATAATAAGTAGTGAGGGTTAGGATTAGGTTGAAACACGCGTATTATGTATGCATGTGTAGAGGTGGGTGTGAATGTATAAGTGCCGCTCAGTTCAGTCCATAAAAGATGTTTATGTGTGAGATGTGTAAGAATTATTTGTAAAGATTTTGTGGTGTTCACTTATGTCCATTTGGAATTTATAGTTGTGCAAGTGCAGGGAGAAAATGTTCATAATTATGTTATAATGTTTTCATGTCTTGTTTGTACTATTTGTTATAAATGTACCACAACCGAATTTCTCTTTTCGAGATAATAAAGTACTCTTATTATTATTCTTATTATGGCAACTCGTCACCAGTGCTGACTCCAGAGCCATTATGATTTTGGCGATATGCAGACTGCGAGAGACTTTCTTCAGCTGGATGATGATCATCCAACTCAATAACTTCTCTCTCTCTCTCTCTCTCTCTCTCTCTCTCTCTCTCTCTCTCTCTCTCTCTCTCTCTCTCTCTCTCTCTCTCTCTCTCTCTCTCTCTCTCTCTCTCTCTCTCTCTCTCTGCACATGCAGGGTTTTAGATCGAAGCTTCCAGAGAGAAATCTCATCTTGTAATCGCAGAGTGTTATCGTCCGCATACGCTTTTAATGTACCACTTTCGAACACATGTATTCCATGGCAAAAGTCCAAATGGCGCTGCTGAACTTCTGTTCTGATGAGCAGCAGAACATCATTCAAGAAGGTTGGGTCTGTACTGACTACTTCTCTGGAAAATTCAATGAAAACATGAACTCCCTTTTCATGATCACAGTGCGTAATGGCACAATCGCCGCAATATAGGTGTGGTTTATCTGTATCGGGCAAGTTTTTCAAAATGTCCCTTTGAATAATGTCAGGATAATGAATACATCTTGCATAAAGCTGGATGCCTTCCCGTAGGTTTCCAAATGCCTGCCTGTTTTTCTCTGCTGAAACTGTTTCAGCGCACAGCTGATTCAGATCTCTTAGTTTCTCGCACAATGTAACACACTTACTCAAGAAAAAAATCTTCTTGTCCAAAAGCCTTTCATATGCAAACTTTGAACAATCTGGAAATTCAAGCTGAAAATGCCACTCGAACAGTTTGATTTTCTCCCAGGATGTTTCGTTATGATCTGTTCTGTACTGGCTGTACAGAGTTTTCAGATGAGTCTCAGCGGTTGATGAATATTTAAAAAAGAATGTATCAATCTCTTTTATATGAATGTTAGCCCTGGCAACCTGTTGATAAAGTTCAGATATTGAATTAATAGAGTCAGATGTGTTTTTTTCAAGTGTCCTTTCGGCAGCACAAGTGTTCGCAGACGGCGGTGAACAATTCAGTACACAATATTCTACATCCTTTGCGAGCTGAGCACAGATGCGCAAAGCGTTTTTGTTTTTGAAGACGAATGCTAAAAGCTCACTGAACTGAAGATATAATTTTCCATCTTTGTTAAGCAACGCACTCTGGGCCTTTAGGGACTGCAGGATATTATCCCTCCTTAACGTGACAGTGTCTGAAGCACAATAACTCTCTTTTAAGAGTAATATAAACTGGTCAAAATCCACCCAGACTTGACTGTCTTCCTCTATAAAAGGTAGCTGTCCAAGACTTTGAAGGTTGTATGGTGAAGCCATGCTCGTGAACGTAGATGAACCTAGACATACATTCAATGGCATTTAATAACATGTCAGGAAACCTGTAACATGTTCTTCACTGGATGAAAGAAGTTAAGGCTTTAATGATAAGATGTAATAATACAGAGGGAATGTTAGGTCCTCATGATTGCAGATTTAAAAACAAACTTGAACAAGAACCCAGCGTTGGTAACTTCAGGTTTCCACATCGAATGCCGACCCTCTAATTATTGGTCAACTGCTAAGATCATACACACTGAAAATCGGCGGCGATGAAACTCCCGCGGTACCAAACTCAGTGAACACTGGCCCTTTTAAATAGTAATGCATAATGTAGAAATTTACTGGGCCGTGATCTTTTGTTCCAGCTAAATCTGTTGCAACATTTATCTACAATTGCATACACAGTAACATGATAATCATACTTTGAATAAAATAACAATTATTATTTACACAAGTAAATAATTTATGATGTATATAAAAAGGCCACCCGAACCCTTACCTGCATTTTTGCGCCCTTGCCGTGTGTCAAACAATCCAAAGCTCGTCGAAATGAAGGAAAAACTTAATTAATTCCCACGCGCATATATGCACAAAGAAACTGTGCGGCAATACGGCTTTGTCGTGTGAATTCATGAACACACAAGAATTCTTGAACACACAAGAACGTGTTTTCATGAGAGAAAGTACAAGAAAACGACTACACAGTCATAGAACCAGTCCGCAGCGGCATCCTCATACGAAGGATCAGAATCAACATCAATGGCCCAACAAGAGACTCAAATTTAATGCAGCCTTGGGGGCTAATGAGGATGTATGCCTCATACAGACGGATGGGGTTTTGAATTGTGCTGCACCGCGAAGATGGGGACCACGCATGAAGTATCAGTTTACATTTGCTCTAGAGAGAGGCGGCAAGAGGGGGCAAGTGTTATCTATCACCGCTGACAGCTGGCATCCTGCCACTCTAATTTTTAGGATGCACTTTGTTCATTGAGGACTAACTGTTCAAGAAGAACAAGCTGAACAAGCTTTCCGCATGACACATTTCGATTTCTTTGACTACCATGCGACTGCTGCCGTCTTGACAGCTTTGGAAAATATCTTGAGGTTCAGTGTCTTGTTTGTTGCATTGAAGCTTTTTAACAATCAATCGTTCCTGTATAAAGGTGCCCATAGCTCCCTCTCTAACATCATCTGCGTGCAGATATTCTATGTCCTGTGATGCTGGTACACCTGAGTACAGGCTGTACAGGACATCCTTGTTCTCAACTGTAAATGGGTTAATGGAGTTGCCAATAGCCTGAATGGCTCTCTAGGTATCCTATTCATTTTATTCAACATTTGAAGATCAGAGGACCTTGTGTGAACTGCTGTCTTAGCTGTCCATGTCCGTCACTGCTAAGGCCGCCTGGTGATTGCTGTCTCTAGCATGCATTGAGTGCACGATCTGTGGTAGGCTGCATAACTTCTGCTGAATCCATCTATGCCACCGTGAGTCAATCATTCAAAAGGAGAACTGGAGCACGAGCAGCGAAATGGCGTCACTGTAAGCTTAACGTCAATGGCATCGTTATTCCCACGACACCGCCTACACAGCGGCGAACAGTTGTTTTACGTCACTCAACCCAGTACTAAAAGTTTTACGTATGGCTATAAGAGGATCAACCTTGGTAATTGTCAAGCTAATTTTCAAACTTTGAACTTTTACGTACAATTTCACCTAATCGCCGAGACAAACACAAGGTATAATTATGTAAATAACGTTTATGAAAAATCATTTGGGTATTAATGTGAAGATTAATTTTGTTAGCAAATAAAACTAAAGCAGTTTGAATTGTATTAAAATATATATTAAAAAGATAAATAATAAAACATCATGGTTCCGAAAGTCGCAAACGAGCTATACCTTTCACACACAAAGTTAAAGAGATACGAATATAGTTAATGAAATAATTCAGCCTAATCCTCCCAGCTGGCCATTTGTAAAATATTAAGTAAGTAAAACAAAACTGTTCAAAGGGAATTGATAATTGAAATATGTATGGAGTAGACAGCAGGATGCTCACGCGAATAAAGAATAACTGCTGTCCAATCCATACATGTTTGAATTATTAAATTTTCTTTTATTTTTTTAAGTACGTGTATATAACGTTACCTGTTTATATTCACTGCCTCGCAGGCAAAGTTATAAGTGAAGCCGCAAGGTACGTCATTCCACTTGTAGTCCCCCGTTCCACTAGAGAGCGCCAGACAACTCTCGATGCCATTATAATTATCCGGCTGTGCCGATGCCCAGTCATAGAAGCCCGAATTGACCAGTGTGCCGCTGTTAGCCCACACATATTGGCCCGCTTTGAAAACGTCTGTGGCACCAATCCACAGTCCCACGTCTAGAATCAAACTTAAATATGTTGATATGCATGTATGTATCCGCTCCATAAAGATTTCCCTTCTTTGACACACGTATTGATATATTGTATAACAAGCAAATTAATATTCATAAAGTTCCTTGATATACTTTGAGTGTTACTATATCAATATATGTACCCGCTCCATAAAGATTTCCCTAATTTGACACATGTATTGATATATTGTATAAAAAGCAAATTAATATTCGTGAGCTTGCTAGGTATACTTTCTTTCCCAAAATCCCTTGCGCATCAAAAAGACTCGATCTTGCTGATACTTCGATTTTCAAAACTGAAACGCAAAATATGCTCACACCGCAACATTAACGCGCTCCTAATGTGTAGTAGTAATGACATACTTCTTAGTGTGTATGAATGCTCTAAATTTTTTCCTATACACGCACACGAACGGAGAAAAGACGCCAGGAAACGTGCGAGTCGGGCTGGACTGACAAGTGAAATTGACGAGATGTCAGCTGGCGATCGACAACGTGAGAAAAGAACACAGTAGTCAAACCTGCTGGTATTTTCCGCAATTATGCGTGATATAGTTACAAGTAGAATTTACTCAGCAACACGCACGGTTGTACAATGCACTGATGTCTTCCTAGTCAAACGAAAAGGCTACGCGCTGAGTCGACAGCGATATGCCGCCGTCTGCCATTCACGTGTTTTGTCTGAACACCGCAATCAGCCGCAAAATGAATGACGCGAGGCATAGATTTTTTGGGGGGACTGGGTACATAAATTATACTGTTATAAATTATAACAATTTTGTTTGATATAGTTTCGATAAACAGACAGATGTGATTACTTGACTCGAATCAAATGTCCTCGTCTTTGACTCGGACATTTTGATTCGGGTCTCGTAATCACATCTGCCTGTTATCGCACTAAATCAAGCAAAATGTTGCTCAATATATATATATATCAATATATATATATATATATATATATATATATATATATATATATATATATATATATATATATATATATATATATATATATATATATATATATATATATTGATATATATTGATATATATTGATATATATATATTGATATATATATATATATATATTCATACCATTCTGAGAAGTACCCTACGGAGAAAGAAAACCGCTTAGAAAAGAAGGGGGAAAAAATGTAATAATTGTGTTGTACCCGTTTTTTCTAAGCGTGTTTCTTTCTCCGTTGGGTACTTCTTTGCATCTTACACGCTTGGCAGTCACCTTTTTGATCTGGTTTATTCAATTCTGAGAATGCTCTTGCTGTGCTAATGCCATGGAATTCCAGGCTGGTAAGCTTGCATTGTGTCATCAGGAACATCAGCTGCCCTTTTTGTGACTACATCGATCACTAGATCTAGAAAGACAGGGGGGTGGGATAGAAGGAATGACAGACCTATAATTTTTAGCCTTTCGCTGAACACCTACTACATAAAGCAGCAGGGACTACCCCCAGGCGCCCCGCAATCCGCTGGAGAATATCCAGTCCTCCCCCCCCCCCCCTAGGGGGGATGATAGTAAATATTCCCAAACAGATAATGGACCTGCTGAGTAGATTTTTGGTTTTTGCCGCCTATGACCGGTTTCGCCCCAAAGGGGGGGGGGGGGGGGGCTCTTCAGGTAGGCTTACAGTGTAACCTAAAATGATGATATTAAGAAGGACATGGACTTCCAGCTCTCGCTGATTTCGTCCAGTGGGGGTGGGCCAGGGGGGGGGGGGGCGGGCTGTCTCGCTGTCTGTCTGCCGCTCCGTCGCGCAGCCGGCTGGTGGTAGTGCCGGGGCCGGGTGGTTGATGGTGGAGGAGGCGGGTGGCGTGGCCGGGCGACCGTTGCTTTAGCACCAGGCTGGGGGGTGTTGGTACGCCAACCACTCTAGCAGCTGTTGAATGAGTGGTGGCGGGGGTGGTGGTGGCCGGAAGAACCGTAGCTGGCTGAGGTGTGGTCTGGGGAGTTGGGGTGGTGGTGGTGGTGGCCAGTGGAGCCTCGGCTTGGGGGTCGGGCGCTGGAATGGGCGTGGTGGGTGGTGGTGCTGAGGTGGCAGTCGGAGGTGTGGTGGCGGCGTGGGGAGGAGTGGCGGGCGCTGGTTTCTGAACCGCTTGGGTGGTCGGTGGCGTCTGCGGTTTGGTTGGGTGGCGGCTGGCTGGTTGACTGGTGGTGGTGGCGGCTCGATAGTCGGTGGTGGGCGTGTGGTGGTGCCGTCTTCTTGCTGTGCTGAGGCTGTATCTGTGACTCTGTTTTCGCTGGCTGTGACGGGGGCTGGGGGCGCATCCGTTCCGGTTTCTTTTGTTGGTGGGATTGAGTTCCCGCATCCTTTGTGTTCTGTGGTGACTGAGGCGGTGCCAGTCGCTGTTGATGTTTTCTGCGGGGCTGCTTGGCTGCCTGTGTTTACTGTCTTGGGGGGGGGGGGGGGGGGGGGGTAGAGGTCTTGAAGCGCCCCTGTATGCACCAACCACCGGGCGGTGACAAGTGCCCGGTGGTAGGTGTCTCCGGCAACTGCTGCGATGGCTGGTATCGCGTTCTGGAGGAGTAGTACCAGGACATCGAAGTCCATGCCCCGGAGCCTGGTCCCCCCCCCCCCTTCCTCCGCCGTTGCCGGCCGCTCCCGAGTGAGTGATTCGGGGATTGTGACCGGCGGTGGGGAGGGCGGGGCGTCCGACTCCGAAGACCGCTCCGACCTGTCCTCCTGTTCTTCTTCTCCTTCGATGTCAATAATTTCGTCTTCGTCCACTGGTGGCGGTGGAGGTTGCGCGGTGGTTCGATGGTTCACTGCTGGGCCGGTGTACCATCCGCCCTTCAGTCTGAGTGCCTCCATCTCGGGAAACATCCCTGGTGGTGGCATTGGCGGTGGATACCGCCGCATCACTTCTTCCAAATAGCTTTTTTTGTGGCGCCTGGGGAGTTTCAGGCTGTGCCGTTGGATGATGTATCGGTGGCGACATGGGTTGATGTTGCCGTCTTGTTTCGTTTCTGGTGCGGGGTGTAGGCTGTTGCTGTAGTTCAGGGTGGTGGGCCAAATACTCTTCGGCCTGTTGTTGGTTCGTACGTCGTCTGTTCGCTCTTAAAAGGGCGGAGTTCTGTTTTTTCGGAGGCTGTGACTTATAGCTTGGCTTGTAGCGTGAGAGGCGAGCGTCCTCTCTCTCCGGCTGTTGTGAGTCGAATGGGGGTGTAACCTAAAAGTTGCAAACACAACGCATGTACTAGAAGCCGCATCTAGAATTTACTGGTAGCACCACTAGTACAGCGCTGATTGCAGCCCTAAAGCTTAATGAGGTGTTGCTGTAGAGAAGACAGACTAATATTGAAAAGGCAACACCTAGGCAATTTTGTGGTGCAATTACTTTTTACTTTAAACAAAGTAGTCGCCCAAAGTAAAAAATGCACTTAAACAGATTAGCTCTAAGGGACGTAATTTTTCATTTCAGTTCTGAGAATGCTCTTGCTGTGCTAATGCCATGGAATTCAAGGCGTGTTTGTACGTTTGTTTGTGTGTGCGCGCGCGGTCAAGTATGCGCAAAAGGGCACACACGACACCTCCTAGTAAGAGTGCTTGCTCACGTGACTTGCCCACAGCAGGGTAGAATTAAAGCGTAGCTAACCCCTTACCTGCCAATGATCACAAAATAGACATAGACAACATATAGGACTAACAATTCAGAGACAACAGACCTCACAGTCCACACAGGACTAACAACAGACAGAAATCCTCATTTCCCCCCGCGACTGCGGTAAGTTAGTGCGACTGCGGGGACTCATGAGGATTTATGTCTCTTGTAGCTCAGTTCGGCTTGCCCCGGTAGTTAATAATAATAATAATACATGGTATTTATATGGCGCATTTCTCATATTTATAATATAACTCAATGCGCAGGCGAAAACGACGCACACACGCACACACACACCCACACACACACACGCACACACACACATACACACACACATACACACACACACACACACAGAGTCTGCAGGGGGGGGGGGGGTTGGGGGGTACAGAAAACCGTAGAGATCACACGAAAGTCTGCGAGAAAAGGTGAGTTTTTAACTTTGCTTTGAACTGCGTAAGGGGGGAGGCATTTCTGGTTAATTGGTTAAGGCGGGACGGACGCTGAGAATCCGTTTTATTTGCGCGTATGTTCAAACACTCAAAGCATTGTGTTTATAATACATTAAAATGTGCGTTTGATTACCAAAACATGCATACATTTTCGCGTCCTGGCGATCCCCTTCAGAAACTCGTTTTCTCCTGACGTCTGAATTACCGCCAGTGTGGCGCCGAATGCAGTACAGAATGCCTGAAAACAGAAAGCACACAACTTTGCCAGCGCGTGTAAAACGCATCAGACATTTTTTTTTTTAAAGCATCGCCAACAGATGAAACCGTACAATAATAGTTATGTTCACGAGCAAAGACGTCATCACTCTACAGGAATCATGGCGACTTAAACCGCAACCGACACCCAAAGGGTTAATATGGTAAACGCCAGGCTCACCAAAGCGCCACTCCAAGTCTCCGTCCTGTTTCCAATACCATAACACGAGGTCCCGTAACTTAGCCATCCAACAGGACAGCCTGAAACAAGATTCAGACATAACTGTACAATAACATATTTCAAGTGAGCAGCAAGATCTACAAGGCGTGACCATCCTCTCTCTCTCTCTCTCTCTCTCTCTCTCTCTCTCTCTCTCTCTCTCTCTCTCTCTCTCTCTCTCTCTCTCTCTCTCTCTCTCTCTCTCTCTCTCTCTCTCTCTCTCTCTCTCTCGCATGCTCGCTCTCTTTCTATCTTCTCTGGTTTTCACTGAACGTCTAGTGAACTGAATGAAGAGAATCAAGCCATCAACGATCACCAACCCTGGCGCCAATCAACCGTGTCGCCTATAAATCATCATCATCATCCTCTCTCTCTCTCTCTCTCTCTCTCTCTCTCTCTCTCTCTCTCTCTCTCTCTCTCTCTCTCTCTCTCTCTCTCTCTCTCTCTCTCTCTCTCTCATGCTCGCTCTCTTTCTCTCTTCTCTGGTTTTCACTGAACGTCTAGTGAACTGACTGAAGAGAATCAAGCCATCAACGATCACCAACCCTGGCGCCAATCAACCGTGTCGCCTGTAAATCATCATCATCCTCTCTCTCTCTCTCTCTCTCTCTCTCTCTCTCTCTCTCTCTCTCTCTCTCTCTCTCTCTCTCTCTCTCTCTCTCTCTCTCTCTCCCTCTTTTAACCCTTACTCGGCTGCAGGTTGACCGAATTAGTTTGTCTCAAGGCCAGTGTTTCTCTCAAAGTCAGTGTCTGTCCAGACGAATTTGGTGCCGCTGATGAAAGTACCAGACACATAGCCAGCAATGGGACACTCACAATCGGCAACATTGTGTCAGAACTAATTCAGAAATTCAGATTGAAGACTCGAGATTCAGTCTACTTTATAGTCTCAAAAGTGAAGTTTCTTTTTCGATTGGGACACATCATAACGCTAAAAGAATAATAAAACAGAAATTAACTTTGTACTTGGCACTCATTATTCAATACTATTAAAAGCAGGTAACTGATCCGCCCCTGAAAACACTCTATAAAATCATGGTGATCGATAAGATTCCTCATGTGCACGCTGGCAGACGCTCATCCACACACAAGATTTCAAGAGTTTATTTAATTCATTTTGCCCCTGTCGCGGTGTGGAGGAATAATGCGACAATCAACATGTAAAACATTACATTTTCACTTGGGATACATCATTACGCCAAAGGAGTAATAAAAAGGATAATAGTAATAAACATAAATTAACTATGCACCTGGCACACATCTTATTCGTCCATGCTGATAATCTAAGACTGATAATAGAATGATTTGATATATGAAGTAGCTCTATCTTTTGAATTCACACCTTGTTTCAGGGTTGCATTGTTTGAATACATAATGTTAATGTCTCTTCACGCCTAACCTTTTTGTTCTTGATTGGCCTCAAGGCAGATTAGTTCATGACACTTATTCTATTGGTTAGTACCTTGTTTCAGGGTTGCATTATTGTAACACATAATGTTAAAGTCTCTTCACACCTAACCTTTTGTACTTGATTCACCTCAGAGATGATTAGTTCATGACACTTATTCTTCTGGTTAGTACCTTGTTTCAGGGTTGACTTTTTTTTAACACATCATAGTAATGTCTCTTCACACCTAACCTTTTAGTTCTTGCTTGGCCTCAGGGCAGATTAGTTCATGACACTTATTCTTTTGGTAAGCATCTACAGATAAAAAGTAGAGCGGAGCAGATGTTATACCACAACCGGCCGCCATCTTGAACTTACTCCAGCTACTACTACGCCCGCTACGTTCTGAAATCCTGGAATCCAGGGGGGTGGGGGTGGGGGGGGGGGCGGGGGGGGGGGCATTTGTTCAAGAGCGTGTCCGTTGAAAGGTCCTGGTAAATCATAGTGGCACAGTTGGAGTGCGCCTGAGTTGATCAGTGTTCAGCTCGTATTCCATATGCAATAGATTTCCCTGTCCCCCATAACCCGCCCGTCAGGGCCGTCCATGCTGTGGACGTCTTTCTTCTTCTTCTCGAACGCCGTCACACTTGGAGTTTGGCTCTCAAAATGAAATCTGTGGTCTTCTGTAGCGCCTCCACAGGCCCGTACAGTTTCTCTTGTAGAGTGGCGGGCTTCGGCCATATCTCCTCCCTCAGCGGCTGGTGGTTCCCACAGTCCTGGAGGATGTGCTCTGCGGTCTGCTCTGCTTCTCCACAAGGGCACAGGGGAGATGGCACGAGGTGGAAGCGTCTGTGCAGGTGGAAATTGAGTCAGTTGTGCCCGGTCCTCAGACGAAAGATGGTCACCTGCTCTTGTCTGGACAGCTGATGGTAACTGTCTAGGGGCCGTTGTGGTGGTCTGTACACAGACTTAATGATGGTCTTCATCTCTGTGGACGTTAAACCCGAACTAACCAACCTGGAATCCTGGGAAACGAAATGGCTGATAGGGCTGCCCGCCGCGGTGCTTTGGCTTTACCCGGTGCGCAGCCCATTAGGCTACCCCATTCAGCTCTGGAAATTAAAAGGAAAATCAAAAATAAAATCAATGACTTATATTCTGCAAACAAAAAAATCATAAGCCAAGCAAATCCAGACGTCCTCGCCTACCGAATTAAGAAAAATAACCCCATCCTCATTAACCGTTTTGTCGATCCCGCCCTCCACAGACTGTGCACAAATAGCTGGCGCACTAAATGGGCTCTTCCCACCTGCCTCTGTGGAGAAGACTTTACCCCTAGGCACGCGATACTAGAGTGCGAGGCATTTATCTCTGAATGTAGTACTTTTCGAACTGCCCATTCAAATCTTAAATCATTAGACACTATATTAGAATCTGCAGATGACAGCGTTCTTACTGGTTTGACTACGATACTCAGATCCTCTCGTCTGCAGCGTTTGGTCTGAGTGTAGTCACCCTACTTTTCTCTTGCGCGGCGACTGGCCCACAGCGCAGATCTAGGTCAGAGAGGTCGGCCGCTCGCCTTGCCAGTCATACTAAATTGCATATGCCATTACCAAAGCTCCGTAGTAAGTTAATATATCAGCTAATATGATAAAATAAACAATCTACCACATCCTCTCTGCCTCTTACTTGGTGCTGCGTCCCAACTAACACACATATGCCGCAACACGCGTCCCCTGCACGATTCTCTCCGTCTCGGTTGTATTCAACCCACATTCACCAGGCAATTCTTAAATCTTTCATGCTAGTCGCACTGGCACATGCTTGGACGAAAGTTTTACCCATGATCTTAAACCTCCACTGCCCATAGTTTCTTCTATCCTTTGCAGTTCCTTAACCCTGCTCTATCCTTTACTGTACTTAGGCAATTTATCCCCTTTTTCCTTATACAAAAGCTTGGTCCTCCTATATAAAGTTTATGTTATAATAAAAGTTTAAATTTCTTTATATATGCCACTATTAAGGACCGTCAGTGGTTCCTGGCCTTGATGCCCACGGCCACGGCAGCACTTCTGCTCTCATTTACTCACGGCCCTGTTGCTGTGAACAGACAAAATTAATTATCCTTGCTTAGCTTTACGAGTCTTTTACCAACAAGTACACCATGCTCATACCTCTCATCTACCTGAAGAAGCACAGCACTGATGCAGCGCTCCTATACAAATTAGCACCTACTGGAATCAATCGAGCTCTTGGCATCCCCCCCCCCCTCCACACACACACACCCTCACCTCCCCCACCCACAACCTCCCCCCCCCCCCCCCCCCCCCCGCTTTTTATTTTATTTTTTTTCTTTTCTTTCCCACCCTTCCCCTCTTTTCTCTGCACTCAAATTAAACCTGATTAGAATTGGAATGGAATAATAAGTGATTATAAAAAAATAAAAAAAAAATATATATATACCACCTACATGAGCTCAAATCCTAAGACTTTCTATGTTTCCGTAGGTCCAGTATGGTCACTAACGACCTGCTGTAGGCTGTAGGACCAGCAGACACAATGTGTTACGCACAGCTGATCCAAAACAGTGAGGCAGCAGGTCAGACCTGTACCTAGGCTGATTTAAAGAAATAATGTAAATAAAATTGACATAACTTTTTCTCTCCTATATTTCGAGCACCTTGGTTCTAGGCTACCTCTGAGGCACGTTTACGGCAGCCTACCCACCATACGACACGTCCAATCTGGTCAATAATGTTCTGGCTGCAGGCTGTGGGACCAGCAAACACAGTGTGTGTGATTCGCACAGCTGATCCCAAACAGTAAGGCAGCTGGCCAGACCAGGACACCAACAACTAAAAAGGAAAAAGGATGAAAGATAAGATAGCAGAAAAGAATGTATAATCCTACCCTAGTACTTACTCTGGTCAAAAACAATAAGGTCTATAATAATTATTTCTCTCCTATATTCTCGAGTACCCTGGCTCTGGGCTAGCCCTGATGTACGCTCACGGTAGCCTATCCAATATATACCCCCCCTCCCTCCCCCACCTGGTCTAACCCACCCTCACCCAGTTGGCTCCCTGCAGCCTCCTTTCTTTATCTTTTTTTACAATTTTTTTTCTCTCCTGACGCTCTACACATAATTATGTAACCTATTCAAAATTATACTCAAGAAATAGTCCCTGGCATACGAGGCCACAGACTGATGTTTAAGCCTTCAGCCTGATTATCTTAAATTTCATATTCTAAATCATATTTTAATAATTGTAACCTAAATATTTTATCGCAAATATATAGATATGGCCCGCATCAAGGACGGACCCCACGCTCTCTTTTGTTCTCCTCTCACTGTCGCTGTAAATTCACAACAAAGTAGTTATGTCCCTCTGACAGCTGAGTGTGTCGCGCAGACCTCGCTTAATAGTCTGCTATACGAACTTTACAGGCTACTATGACAGTGTTGAATCTCAATAAATAAAACACAGCAATGTTAAAAGTATTCTACCAGCTCTCCTCCAGCCCAGTACCGCCTCGGTAAAGTCTGTCGATCCGCTGCCCTACTGGCCCGATATCCACAGCCCAAGAGATATAATAATAGAGATCCGTAAGACAATGAATTCAATAATGACGCATCGGTCATTAAATTACGTCATTTTAAATATTGAAATTTTTGACCCCCATAACACCCCCCCGTTATTACCGAATCAACTCTTTGATTTTTTAAAAAGTGACGACCATGACCGATGCGTCATTATTGATATAATTATCTTTCGTATCTCTATTATTATATCTCTATAACTATTGTCTCTGTGAACATCTAATCATGTACTGTTAATTAAAAAAATCGCGACCATGTCCAATACACTCTTTTACGACCACGGCCGCAACGTAACTCGGGTGATCAGACATGAACAGCAATCCTGCCTACTGTACTGCACTAACACACACACACACACACACACACACACACACACACACACACACACACACACACACACACACATACACACACACATACACACACACAAACACACATAAATACACACACACAAACACACACACATACATATAATATACAAACACAGATACACACACGCACACAGAGGACACATACACACATACATACACACATACATACGCACGCACGCACGCACGCACGCGCGCGCGCGCACACACACACACACACACACACACACACACACACACACACAGGACACATATACAGGAAGAACACAGTAAACAACATGGCAGTTAACACACACTGTAACCAGCATAGTGGCCTTTGTATAGCTGAGCGAAGCTATTGAAACCCTTAGCTCTACTGCTTATAGAGGAACCCCTCTAAATCTGACTTCCTTCTTCTGAGAACATAAAAAAATGTTTTATTTTTCAATATGCATACATTTACAGTAGCCAACACCCTCACAGAGTCACATAAGCAGTGTGAGATTCTCAAGAGCCACTGATTTTTAGGGTTTTAGTCAACTGTAAAGATTTCTGAATCTACACAGCTAACCTGAATACTGTGATAATGTTAATGCAGGCATGACAGAGAAGCCTAAAATCATACGGTACATACCTGAACATAAAAACTATCCAAGTGGAACACACACACGAGGCATGTCAGCGAAGCCAACAAGTGTACTGTACAAATGTACATACCTGAATAATCACTATCCACGCTACACACACACAGGAACTATTTTCTCAATGATATTTTCTCAGGAACTTGCCACCAATGCCAAGGTTATCTTAAAATAACATCTTACAGGCTTAGACAAGAAACACCTGACTCTGACACATCTGACTTCCCACCTTTGAGTAGGTAAAAACCAGGGATTATTTTTGCAAGAGACTTAGATTCTCACGAGCCTCTTTCTTTGTAGGTTTAGATTCTCAAGATTTGTTTAGAGTTAGATTCTCAAGAGCACTGCTTTTTCGGGATTTCAGTCAACAGCCAAACATAAATACATAAAAAAACCTAAGTTTCTTTGGGACTGCTTGTCGCGGAGAGGGTACTTCTGGTTTAATGAGGCTTAGTATTGATCAAACAAACTTTACTTGTGCTGGGTTCGTTTCCCGATCGCAGCGTCCAGCTGACACTCTACACTAAAAGGCTTTCACAGGAAAAGGTGAATGCGCACCCACCAGGGTTAACCCCCTCCTTAGGGGGGTCTTGGCTTGACTTCGCGAACGAAGATTCTATAGGGCTTGCCCACGTCATCTGCAGGCATTTTCGTGGCTGTGGAGGCCAATCCGGGACAGGCAGGTTTGACTGCAGTGGCTGCAGGGGAAGATCTGGTCAGGATTCTGAGTTACGACAACTCTGTTTTTTTCTTCTGAGCCACTTGTCCTTAAGGTTAGCTCTGTGAGAGTCCTCAAAGGAGACGGCTGCCTTGTGAATGGTGGAGCGCCAGGTGTCATGGTCCGCAGCAAGCGAAGACCACTGGCGGTGGTCGATTTGGCAGGCACTAAGTGACTTCTTGAGACCGTCTTTGGATCTCTTCTTTGGTGCCCCTCTGTCTCGGTGTCCAGTGGCGAGCTCGCCGAACAGAGTTATCTTGGGTAGGCAATGATCCTCCATCCTGGAGACGTGCCCCACCCAGTGAAACTGTGTCCGCAGCAGCAAAGTCTCGATGCTCACAGTTTCCGCCTATTCAAGGACCTCGACATTGGTGACATAGTCACTCCACTCCATAAGGGGGTAATAGCGCATGAATTAACCCGGGTTATATCAATTCCTGTGAAAGCAGGTGGCAGGTCACCAAGCAGCCCTTTTATTAATTTTTTTTAAATTAATTTTTTTCTCCTATTTTTATAATTTTTGTCTTACTTTTATTATTTTTAGAAAAAGTTGTAATTATGTGCCAACAACTACCGTATGCGAAAATTAAAGAAATGCACCAACAATTATCATATGCGAAAATTACGGAAATGCACCAACAATTATCGTATGTGAAAAATTTTAGTTTTTGAAATGAGAAAATTTCTCTGTCTTCGATATGCACCAACTCAGAATGGTAACCCTTCTAGTACGCAAACTCAAAATGGTGACCCCAAGGTAATAGGTTTAAAACAGCAGCACATGACGCATTTTGTGTTTTAAGTCAGTCTCCTCTCAGCAGAGAAGAGTGGCAGTCTCTTAATCTGTAATGCAAGACTGTTCTCAAGGTAAACTCAAAAAGTCACTAAATATATAACTGACGGGTGTAAATGTATAAAGTTACTGTTAATGAACTTTCTAGAAAAACGTGATTTTGCTTGATAAAAAATTTCAAAGTTACCTGCAATTTTGTTTTTTGTTTTTCTTTTTAAATTACATTATAAAAAAATGAATCAAGATGAATTACTTCTTCTAAATGATATCAACGCTGTAGAAAACAAAGACTTAGACTTGAAAAAAACAGCGTCTTTTGCCTGTAGTTGTTTCAGGCAAATCGAAAGCGTATCTAGGAAAACAATACATGACAGAAGACATAGAATCTCTCACCGCTGACGAGCTAATCAAAACTTCATTTTAAATATGAAAATCATATCGCTTCACTAATGACTCGTGATTTAAGTCGATCTCTTGTATGTCTATACACAAAAGCAGTGAGTCACTTTCTACCTGTAGACACTGACAGTCTGTCACACGACCTTGAAAGCAATCCTATTGTTTCAAGTTCAATTGGTAAATTAGCATGCATCATGTTCTACAAGTTTGGCAATTACCTTGCACCTGTGGTAACTTTGCTTGTTACCGGGAGTCATATTGATTTTTCAAAATTAAATTTTACTGCAGAAGAAAATGGATGAAACACAGACGACTCCACAACCGAACCCTGTCTTGATGCAGGTTCAAATGGTGACTGAGACTAAAAGTCCAGGAAGAGTAGAGGCTGGAAAAAGATTAGCCGAATATAACAGACAAAAAAAATTACAGCTTCAAGCGCAAACAGAAAAGGCTCATGTAAGTGACCCGCCGTCAGCACCGTTAGGACCATCAGGACCAGTGTCAATACCAACACCGACAGGACCGTCAGGACCATCAGAACCAACACCGTCAGGACTGCCAACATCATCAGGACAATCACACCCGCATCAAAGTGTAAGACTAACAACTAAGTCTAACCATGAACCTGAAACAACAAAATATATTGTTGCCAGATTTGTTGTTGGATTTGGTTACGTAGATTACCAATTATACAAAAAATACAAACCACAGACTCGTACAGTGTCCAAAAAAACAGACACTCCAAAAACAAAACCAGAAGTTGCCACATTACCAGTAGCATCCAAACCTGTCAACCCATTTCTTATGCAGTGAATAAATTTTTTTATTTTAATTTTTATTGCCTAAGAAAATGAGCGACACAAAGAACTTGATGAACCTTGTCTATCACTCTGCCGTAATAAGCGGACTAGCAGTTGCTTACTCTATGCTGGGAAAAAAATCTACTCAAAATTAAATCGGCAGACTTGAGTAGATTAGATTTCGAAGACAGTGCAAAGCTAATTTTAGTTCTAACAGCGTCAATTGCCACGAAAGACTTTCTCATCAAGCAGTGAATTATTCCAGAAAATGTTTCTATGTAAATAAAAAGTATGGCGACTATAGCTATTATGATTGGTGGTGCCATGGTTAATGCACTTTCTTTCAGTGGATCAAACTATCTCTTTTCAAAAATGGGTAGAGAAGAATCAGCAGAAGAAATGAAACGACACAATGAAGCATCTGAAAAACTTGCAGAAGCACAACAAGATTACGAGAAGCAACGAATAGAAAAACTTGATTTCATTAATGAAAAACTCAGACTTGAAGGCCATGCACAGCATACGTTTTCTAATACAGACGAAGCAATTCATGAGTATTTTCTCGTCACTGGTAATGACATGTCTGTCCCAAAACCGAAACTAAGTGACTATTACAAACCAAGTACAGAACAAAGAAACGGAGAGATAATCTTTGTTCTAGTGAGAATGACATTTGTATATTTTATTGCTAGAAAAAATGAACGTCAAAAATAAACTATCAAAAATATATTACTCCCCAATTGGAAATTGGAAAGGACAAACAGCTACTCAAAAATTATATGCAGCTGTGGGCAGAGATGTATCACTCGATCAAATAAAACAATGGTTACAGAGACAGGCAATTTGGCAGGTTTATTTACCTGCACCAAAAAAAAAAAAAAAAATAACAAGACCTCATTTTGAAAATACAACACCAAATGACATGCATCAAATGGATCTTCTGTTTCTGCCCCATGACACAATAAGAAAGAAACGATACAAGTATGCATTAACTGTCGTAGACATTGCTTCAAGGTATAAGGACGCCGAACCCATATCTGACAAAACTGCTACCACAGTTGCTACAGCATTAACAAAAATATATAGTCGAGGTCCTTTAAGATACCCTAGACTTGTGCAAGTTGATCACGGATCTGAATTTAAGGTGCAGTTAATCAGTTATTTGCGAAGCACGGCGTACTAGTGCGGCGTGGCATTCCAGGCGTGCACAGATCACAGGCCATAGTTGAAAATTTTAACAAGCAATTATCAGAGAGACTTTTCAGCTACCAGTATTAATAATAATATAATAATTACGGTATTTATAATGCACTTATCTTATAATAATTATAACTCTAAGCGCGCACTCACAACTCGCGCACGCATGCGCATGCTTTAGACAATGACTCGCGTACACAAACAGTGGAATACATTACGACGGTCAGCTTGGGGTGGGGAGTGTGGTGATATAGTGCTAAAACTGTTGAAAGAGGTGAGTTTTGAGGGCGGACTGGAAGGAGGAGAGAGAGTGTTTCTGATGGAGAGAGAGTGGGAGAGTGTTCCAGGTGGATGGACCGTGGACAGAGAAGGAGCAGGGGCTGAAAGTGTTAAGTTTGGTGCGAGGGATGTGGAGGCGGAGAGGGTCAGAGGCAGAGCGGAGGGAGCAGGAAGGTGTGTAGGGGTGAAGTAAGTTGGAGAGATAGGCAGGAGCGCAGTTGTTCAGGGATTTGTAGCAGAGAGACAGAATTTTGTATTGGATGCGTTGGGGGATGGGGAGCCAGTGAAGGAGTTTGAGCAGGGGTTTGACGTGGTCGGATTTTTTCTTTCTGAGGACGAGGCGGGCAGCATTGTTCTGAACGCATTGGAGAGTGAAAATGGTGGAGTGAGAGAGGCCAGAAAGGAGAGAGTTGCAGTAGTCGATGCGAGATAAGATGAGAGAGACAGCAAGTTTGGTGGCAGCTTTGTTAGTGAGGTATTTTCTGATCTGACTGATGCGGCGAAGGTGGAAATAGCATGCCTGGGCCGTGGCGGAGATGAAGCTGGTCATGGACAGAGAGGAATTGAGGATAACGCTGAGGTTCTTGGCCGAGTCAGAGAGGGAGATGGGGGTGCTATCGAGTTGAAGGTGGAGAGAGGGACGGAGCTGGGAGAGTTTCTGGCGAGTGCCTACCAGCATGGCTTCCGTTTTGTCGTCGTTCAGGTTTAGCTTGTTTGCTGTCATCCAGTTTTTCACGTCTTTATAGCAGTCAGCCGTGTGAGTCAGTAGTGACTGAGTGTTGTCGAGTTTGTCTTTGTCTAGCATTTGTGAGTCATCAGCGTAGAAGTGGTGGTGTATGCGGTGAGACTGGATGATGTTGGACAGAGGAGAGGTGTAGAGTGTGAAAAGAACTGGGCCCAGGATGGACCCCTGTGGAACTCCGCAGGAGAGCGTGACTGGGTTGGAAGAGACACCGTTGATGGTGAGGGACTGCTGTCTGTCGGAGAGGTAGGAGAGAAACCAGGAGTGAGCAGAGTCAGTGATGCCAAAGGAGTGGTGGAGTTGGTGGAGGAGGATAGAGTGGTCTACACTGTCAAAGGCGGCAGAGAGATCGAGTTAGTGTAAGAAGAGAGATGTTGCCCGAGTTGGTGGAGAGAAGCAGATCGTTTAAGATATGTAGAAGGGCTGTTTCAGTGCTGTGATGTTTGCGATAGGCAGACTGGAATGGACTGAGGAGGTTGTTGTCGGTGAGGTGGAGGTTGAGATGGTTGAGAACAACCTTCTCAAGAAGCTTGGACAGGAAAGAGAGATTGGAGACTGGGCGATAGTTCTTGAGTTCATTTGGGTCAAGGTTGTGTTTTTTGAGGAGAGGACAGACGATGGCGGACTTGAAGATATCGGGGACGGAGCCGTTTTCTAGAGATGTGTTGATGATGTCGGTAATGAAGGGCAGAAGTCTAAGGAACTCATGCATGATGCACGTAACACTGAGTGGGTTAAGAGATTACCAGCTGTGATAAAAGCAATGAATAATGAAGGCTAGCCTAAACCTGCTGATGCTATTAAATTAAAAACAATTACAGAGCCCAAAACAGGACCAAACCCAGCACCTGACACAAGTTTATTTACTAAACAGGTGAGATATTTATATCAACCAGGTGAGGCCGAGAATGACGTGAAGTGCAGAGCAACAGACCCCATCTGGTCTACATCTGTACATAATATAAAAAAAAAATAATTCCTGGTCCTGATGCGTCAATATATTACCTGTACGAACCAGCACCGCAGAGGGCATTTGTCAGAGAAGAATACAGATTATTCCCCCAGACACTGTTACTCATTTCAGTAACTAACTCATCGATTATTTCATCAACCAGTTCATCAGCTATTTCTTCAGATAACTTTAGCCTGTAATGTCCAGGTGCGTAAGCTTTTTCTTTACTATGAAACACTCGTTTCGTGTCCCCAACTGCAAGTGACTTTTTGTGTGTTTGGATCATTTCAATATTGTGTTTATTTGACCTCAGTGTCTTGTTTGGATAATCAGGCATTAATGCCCCATCTAATACTTGCTTATAATGTTCATGACGAATGTCTTTATTTTTTATTGCTGTTTTTTTAATACCTTTGGCTTTTGACTGACTACCCCTTTGGTGCAGTATAGAAAACATTTTTGATCTCAGTCCAACATACTCAACTATTGGCACACCATTTAGTTCATCCTTAAACTTTCCAGGCACTTTCTTGTTTTGTGTGCTATACAGCGGATGATCCTTAGGGTAGTCAGACGTGTCATACATATGTAACTCTGTTTTCATGTCTTCATAAAAGTCTTCAGTAGGCACATCAATGATCATAGAGTCAGTGTCAGTGTATAGCAGACGACACTCAGGATACTTCGGTTTGAAGTAATCATAATAAAATTCAAGCACCAACAGTTTTGACAACTCAAGAATTGTCATACCAATAAATACTGGCTTGTCCAGTTTTACAATCTTTTTTTGAGTGACACTGCATACAATGATGAATGAAACTCTTTATACCCTGTGTACTGAGGCTTACCTGTAAATTTAATTGCACCCAGTTCAGTTGTGACAAGTCTCACATCTTTGAGGTGATGCGGATTTTCCATAGTCTTGCCAAAACAGGCATTGTTCATAAGCTTAAAGAAGTCTTTGTCAAATGCAGTGTTGCCGTCTCTTGCACGCAATGTTGTGTTCTTCATTATGTAATCTTTCATGAAAGCACTCTGATCAAATTGAATGCCTCTGTGAACTTTCTTTAGTACTAACCCATGTCTGATGTAAAATTGCAACAAGCGATAGTGACACACATAATTGAATTTGTCACTCACATTTGGTACAAGTTATGTGTCTTCTTTTTTCCCCGTCAAACTCATTTTCTCAACAGCCAACGGATAATCATATGGTAATCATGTAGATGATGTGGGTACTCCAGGTCGACTTGAAAGATCCAACCCTTCGCGTCATTTCGGTCAAGAGCCATAATATTGTTCGTTAACCTTGACTCTGTTATGTCATACTGTGACAAATCATACAGACAAAAGTTTTTCAAGGGCAATAACTCACACATCGCGTATCCATACAAATGGTTAGCGTCCAAGTAGGTAATGAATGACCTTGACCTTGAGGGGTCAAACCCAAGGTCACCATGACCGTCCAGATATTTGTTGTTTGCTCTGGCATAGTTGTTTGCTGCAATACTAATGCCACCCCTCAATCCACGTTCCACCATTTCACCCATCGTATGATCAGACAACAGGTCTATAAATATCTTACTGGATTTCAAAAATGCATCCCATGTCATACCAGGACTAGTTATGTAACAAGCAGGGTCAAGACTGTAGTGTAACAAACCCTTTTCTCGATAACTTTCAAATATGTCTGCTAGCAAACAAACGTTAGCTTTCAAGTACTGATCATGGTAGTCACCAATTGTTTGACATCCTAGTTTACCCCATGCATCAAGAGCGTGTTGGTAATCAGAGTCAGAAATACCTTTACCATTAAGTGTGGAATAAAATTTCTCTTTTGGTGGAAGTCTCCTTTCTTCAAACACAACCCACTCACTGATGTACTCGTATGGATAAACACCTTTCTTAATTAACTCAGGCTCAAAATATTTACTCGTTATTGGATACTCAGTCAGTCCTTCTGCCAGACTAGCAAGTCCTGAGGACAAATGTTGCATAGAGTCATAAAATGCTAATTTGTTGTCTAGCCTAAAGGTCAAATATTTCTCAGATGTCTGGGCAATACAACTAATGTTTTTGTACAACTCATCCACAGCACGCATGATAATATGTGAATCATAACCTTTAAGATTGTGAAAAAAGATTGGTAACTTATATGTTTTAGGATCTGTTTTTAACAACAAGTTACAATCACTATGTGCGGCACCTCTGTAATGTCCAGCACGGCAGTTTACCCTTCTGGAAATCGCTCTCTTTAGTTTGGCTCTGACCCGGCCGTGACCCACTTCACTAATAAATGCGCGCGAGTCACTGCAGGCTCAGCCGAGCTGCAGGCGGGAAGTGTAGCGCTCTTTGTTTCCTGTTGAAGTCTGTCAGGCAGGTGATCAGTTTAGCCTGTTAATAACTTATTATTACTGTGGCTAAAAAGTTTTAATCGTAAATATCATTATGTAATACTATGCTTGAAAATGTCCTCTTCAAGCTCATGTAAGTTTCTTTTGTAATTAGCATTGACTTCTGTGGTTATTACGTGATTAAAATGTGTGTAGTTCGAGAAACTTTCCTTCCGTGGTAGACAGTGCGAGTGTGTACAAAAACTGTGCCGGATGTATCACTATGTGTATGTGCCTTTATCTGATGCATTTATGTCAGTAAAGTATCGCGTGTTAAAGTCATGGAGAATGAACATTCCTTTCCAAGACATTTGAAGGCCGTGAATTCTTTGTGTAGACTTTGTGGTAGTAGGTCTAGGCGAGCAGTCAAAGACAAAAACAAACCCGTGTATTTGTGCACTAAATACACCAGTTTTTTTTTTGTGTTACAACATTAATGTGCTCAACGACTTGGAAGGGAAGCATTCTAAAACAGTTTGTCAGATTAAGTAAACAAGTGGAACACACAAGCTCTACAGACATTCACAAAACGTGTGCCGATCTTTGGGTAGCCTTTGATGAAACTTTTTCTGTTGATGACTGTCAAACATGTAGTCATTTCAAGCAGCAGTCAAAATGTGACATTTAGCCTGAACTGAATCTCTGAACAGCAAATAGTTGAACCTCTGCTTTGTGTATTGTTTTCAAACTGTGTTAAAATTGTGATATTGTTAAAAACATTGACTGAATCAGTAAAATTCGCATACTTCATGTCGGCGTTCTCTGAATGGATTACCGTTTTCACTTGGCCCACCAAACCGTCTGTAGCAGGACTCAGGTATGTTGATTGAAGTTTTTAGCATGGGATATGCCAGTTAAGACATCTGTTGACATCCCTGACTTTGTCTGAACTTTCCAAAAACTTTTGTTTATGAACAGTGATGTGATAAAAAGTTTGATTAACTAACGGAAGGCTGCATCTAATCTGTCTCCTAGTGATACTTTGAGCCAGTGCATGACACACATCCACGCAGATTACCCCAGCATTTTTGGTGTCCAAAGATAGTACAATTTCTCCTCTACAAGATGACCTATGTTCAAATAATCACTCACAACTGCAGGTGAATTAATTCCGGTTTACAGACAACATCTGTAATTTACAGCTTATTCGCCGATGTATGCAGCAGAGGTTAAGAGATAATCGGGGTCAAGCACAGTAGTACTGTAAAGAAAGACGGCTGCTGCGCTATTCACATCCCCAGCGGAAGCGAGACCGCATAGCTGGCGCCTTATCAGTGATGGTATTTAGCGCGCTGATAGTAAGGGGAAGGAGGCTGCCTCGCTATCTCAGTGCTCCCACGAAGCCGATCTCTAAGTGTGCTGGCGCGCGCCAGCGGGCAGCCAGCTGAAAACTAAAGAGCATAGGCTAAACTGCTGTGCCAGTTATGTGATCATGGTCGCGAACTTTATCACCCTGGAGGGGTTGTTCGCAAATCCAACACGTCTCAGCTGTATCAAATTTCAGTTTGTCTTCTTCTGTCATCACCAAAGGTATCTGACATGTTGTGAGATATTGTACTACCTTACTATACAGATGTCTCATTTCTGTTAAAAACAGACAAGCTGCTTTTTCTCCCCTATAGATAACAGGTTCTAAATGCACACCGTCTGACCTAACAATAATGTATCCGAAAGAACACACCACTTGGTCCCTTAGTTTTATAGTCTTTGGTAATGACTCTGGAACAGGACCCTCATACGGTACTACCAGTGATTCAAAATCAGCATACACTACAAACGGCAGCTTTTGCTGATTCCCATAGTTCTTAAAACACACTTGACTTCCAGGATCTGGATACTTAAGTACAGTTTGTATGTCATCAGCTGACCTACAATGTAAAACATGTTTGTGCGCTACTGCAATAGAGGAGAATCTTTGTAAACATCTCTTACACACTTCCTGTTTGCCATTGTGTTTTGATACATGATTATGAATTAGTCATGACATACTTCTGATAATTGTGTAGTGAAAGTTATCTCCATCACCAATTAGCAACATGTCAACATGTTCTGGCTGTCCATAGGTTTGGGCAAGTGGTGATACTCTAATGGGTTGTAACTTGTCAACAGACTCATTATCCCATACAAACACATTTACAGATATACCAGGATTTAGTTTTCCAAACAAGTCTATGTCTTCTATTTTAACAGTGAAATCTATACCACTGAAGTTGAGTTCACTTACAAATTTGATGTAGTTAGATACACGTTCAGGTTTTGATTTTATAAAGTGTAGTTTAGCAAGGACACACCACATCAAACAATAGTGGTCATCGTTCTGAATATTAACTACAGCCTTCTTGTTTGCAACCTCTGTTGGCAGTGGTAACCATGATTTACCTAATATAGGATGATACCTTGACTGCTTTAATTGTAGTTCATGTACATGACCTTCGTGCCAACCAGACCCCTTCATTTTTGCACTGTCAAATGCTTGGAGTAAGTCAGGTAATAGTCTGTCCCTAAACACGTTCTCTAATTCCCTTCTTGTGTTAACTGTGTGTTGTTTTGTCGAGATATACGATACAATCACTTCACCGTCTACTATAGTAAATTCTATTTTCGCAACAATCTGAATCTGTACACTACCTGTAAGAAGATTATCTTGTATGACAGAAACAGAGTTTTCTATCGATTCATAGACATTGTTACTATTAGATATAGGCAAGTTTGTTGTGTGAAACACGTTTCCTAAGCCTGACGAGCCTGATGGGCTTTGAGAATTGTCCGTCATTTTTATTTGTCTGACAAAATAATAAATGAAAAATATTACTCTATGTGTAATACCACTTTATTGACTGTAACACCAACAATAAACAAATTCAGTTTACATAGTTGCCTAAATATTTGTTCACACACTGTCTCAAACCAGCCTAAGTCATCTACTTTAAAGGCATGTGTCTTAAGATCAACAGGCATGTACTCTACAAATGGTAGCTCTTCAAATAATTCTAAAGTCAGATTATATGACACATATATTAACATTGGTGGGGCCAGGGCTGTTGATATTGATGTTATGTTGGGTTGTCTGAAATCTGTTCTTAACTGATTAAAGCGTTGGATATAACTGAAACACTCTGTAACATCAATTGCATTGTCCATCATTTTTATTTGTCCGACAAAATAATAAATGAAAAAAAATTACTGCTGTAATACTGATTTATGTGTAGATGCAATAAACAAATTTAGTTTAGTCGCCAAAACAAGTCACCCACTTCCCTGGTGTGTGTCTTAAAGTCTTGTCCTGCAGGTGTAATATCACTTTATTGAATGTAACACTTTCAATATAACAATGTAGTTTTCTTAGTTGATCAAATATGTCTTTACACAGTGCCTCAAACAAGTGCAAGCGGCTACAGTTAGCATCATAAACTTTAAAAGCATTTGTCTTAAGATCAACAGTCTCATAATCATAACGTGGTGATCCATCAGAATATTCCAAAGTAACATTATATGACATGTATATCTTCATTGGCACAAGCGGTGGTGTTGAGAGTTTAAAGCTGGGTTCAAACACATGTGTTTTTAAGTCATAAAAACATTTAACATTTTTGAAGCAGTCTGTAACATCAACTGTAACACCATCTGTCATTTTTATTGGACAAACAAAAGAATAAATTAATTTACTAACCCATACCCTGTGGGCTGATCTGTCTTTAAAATAAGCTTTAGATGCTTAGTTGATTTCAGTTTATTTTTTACATCATCACGTTCATGCTTATTTGGTATAACATCGTTCTCTCTGAGACAGTCTTCAAAGCTGTCATGATCCTTACAGTAAAACAAACAGATAAACTTTAACTGTTCTCGAAAATCTTTCAGTACAGCATTATATTTTTGAGTGAGAATCCATACACTGACGTTTGCATGTCTGCCACTAAAAGCAAGTTCAGCTAAAGTGTTTCTTTTTTTAACAATGTCTTTCTCTGCAGAACAGTCATCAAATATAAACAACGTTGGCTGTCCTTCAAATTGCTTGTAAAAATACTGCAGGTAGTCATTCAGTTTTTTCTCAGGGACAACTAAGTAAATGTTGTGATCAGTCCAAATGAATAATTGGTTGTGATAAGCTTTGTCGTGTTTGATCGTAGGACAAAATATCACTATGTTTTCGAAATGATGGATGTATCTTGTTTGCAGGAGGTTAAGTACAATTTCTGTTTTACCACACCTGGTGGCACCTCAAAACAAACCACAGTGTGGGTCAAGTGTCATCAAGTTCATTTTAATACACAATATAATTTTAATACAAGTGACCACATAGTCTGCACTCTTGTATGTTCAGTTGTGCGTCATAAATCAGGTACAAATATATGTTAATGTCTTCAGCTTTTTCAACCTTTTTTTTTGTATCTGGATTGTAATTCCATCACTACCGTTTTCGACAGTTCGACCTGACCCATGAAGATAATCGTCATCTGTGCTACGAAGGTCTAGCCAAAGTGCATACTTGTTTGTAAGGTATTGTCCGATCCTAACGTCATACAGATGTAAATCTTTACACACAATGTTTGCTGTTTATCTCTAATCCTTCCACCCGCAAAATACTTTGTGATCTCATCGTAGTGTTGGTAAGGTAACAAACCTGAAGCATACACTTGATTAGGACGAACTTCGATTGTACAAGACAAATGTGTTATCTTTGGATTGTAGAATTTTTCTGAATCCCTTTTGTATGGAGCCGCCGGTTCAACAAACAACATAAGAATGCCTTTCAGTGACCTGGCAGGTGTGTTCAGATTTATGTTCCACATCGGGTCGCTCTTGTCTTTATTGATTAAACTGTGTCCAATCACCCTATCATAATAAATCGGCAGTCTTGACTGGTACTGATTTTGAATGAGTCTAGCTAGTTCAGTATGTGTGACAATTTCATATTCCAAGGAAAGGTTAGAGATCTTGTATGTTGCATCTGTGGCAGATAATTTTATAATTTTGGAGTAATCATTGAAGGTTAGTTCAAAACTCCGACTGTCATTCAGTGCTCCTTGGTAATAAGGTAAATGCGCTGTCAGGATTTCAAACTCAAGTGGAATGTAAAACCTGGTTCTATATGTTTCAGCCATAATAATTTCCTTGGCCACCCCAGTAGTTACTTTATCTCTGGCATTGATTCGAAGTTTACCAACATTATCAGACTGTATGCCTTTGTAAATACGGTCTTCTCTTTCTTCTCTTGTGAGCCAAAGATCTTTGTAACAGTAGAACACATCAGCATCATCAAGACTAAACACTTCCTGTCCTTCAAGTTTTACTTTAATAGTTCTAATAATTGCTCTGCCAAGATTGTTAACTAGTGTTCTGTTTACATCTGCGTCTGATGATAGTTCAATATTAAATGGAAGGCGTGCAGTGCCAGGAACAATAAGGTCACTGGGACCTAGGTTAGGAAACTTGAATGTAAGTGTTTGGTTCTGGTCTATGGTACTTGGATTGTTTGTGATGACGATTGATTGTCTAATGCCCTTAACACCAAGAGGCTCACGTAGTTTTCTATATGGGTCTAACTTTGATCCGTAAGACGATGTCATTTTTATTATGCATAATAAAAAATATTAAATTAATAAAAACGATGGCCGCGGGAGGATTTAACCATGAAGATATTGAAATGGATGACATGTATGATTTTGGTAAGACAATAGATACAACAGATATGACTGGAATGACTGGTACAAGAAATATTTACAGTTTACGTCATGAACTTTTAGAAACCAAAGTGAACTCGTTTTATGATCATGTTGGTGACCGCCCAGACAACATAGATCCTAATCAGTTTGAACTTGATGGCAAGGGTCATTTATATTTAAATACTGTTGACAAAGGAAAAGTACTATTCACTAACAAAAAAGACCCTGGTAGGTTTAGAGCTTTAAGTACAATCAAAAATGAAGGTGGTGTTGGTGCCTTGCGTCAACTTGGTATTGGTGGGTCTCCTGTCACGCCGCGTCTTGTTAGTGCGCTTCACAACACGCAAACAAAGTTACCAATGGCACAACAAATTGAAATGGCAGCAGTAACAAGCCTGCCAGAAATAGCAAACACAGTAATACAAGAAACCTCATTTACTGAAGAACAAATAAATGACGCTATGAAAACAATAGATGACCCACCTTTGTCAATGAGAGAGATTATAGGGTTGGATAAATCACTGCAGTCAATAAGAGGTGAGATGGTAAATAATGTAGCCAAACTTGGTGAGCTTGATAAACACATAGAACGAGAAAAAGAGAAACTGGCTACCGCAGACAATGGGAATCTTGACACAGAAATGAAAGAAAGAATACAACACAGATTAAATGATTTGCAGATAGAAAGTTCAGGGCGATTAGAAGTGATTAGTATTGGAAAAGAAAAACTGAAAACGCAGGTCAACAGGATTAGAGAAACTATTCAGAAAATACTTCATGAAGACACAACTCTGGCCGAGAGATTGAAAACACTTTTCAGAGAACAGGGTATCACAATTGCCAGTTTAATTACTACTCTTGCGTTTATTATTAGTACTGTTGTGTTAGCTGTCTCTGGCTGTGGTGGTAGTGGTAGTAGTGGTCCAGCACCACCTGGTCCACCAACCCCGGCCCCAACTGACCCAAAAGATTTACAGTCGTGGGTAAAAAAACAGTTGTCACATATATCAGATTTGCTTAAGAAACTGGCTCTGAAAGTGATGGACGCATTGCCTGGTATAATTGGCACTTTTGTTAGTTGGCTTATTAGTACAGCAGCGAAGGTAGTAGGATTTATAGCAGAGCATGTGTGGGTCTTTCTGTTTACAGTAGAAGGGTTAATAACTGGGTATTTAATGAAACAGGTAAAGAAGTAAAACCCCTAATCCAGTGAGACCAATTACCAATGCAGTTCTCTCTGACTCATGTGTGTCAGGGGTTGGTGTTGGTGAGTCAGGTGTAGGGGCTGGGACTGTTACTGTCTGTAGGGGTGATGTCGTTACTGATGCTGGTGTCATTAATGGTTTTAACAACTGAATATGTGTGGTTGTTGCTCCCAAGTTTACAGATTGATTGAGACCGAGTTTTTGACCAACACCTGCAACAACTATTTCATTATTATAATTTGTTATTGTACCCATTTGGAGTTGAAGATCAGACGGCAACATGTATAACTCGATGCCAACTACAAAGTCAACTTTCGATCTCGCATATCTGAGTACGTCTTGGTAGCATTGTATGCTTGATGGGAGATCAACCACCGAGTTGATCAAGTCTTCTAGGTTAGCAAGAAACTGTTTTTGTGCTTCAAATATCCCACTTCCATTCAAAATGTTTGATTTTGTTAATGATTGTGCTCCTAGTAAACACCAGACATATGTTCTGATAGACTCATTTACGCCCTCGACTCCCGCTTGAGTAAACCCGTCACTCTTGTCTAAAACAAATGTGGTCCAGGCATTAGACTGCTTCTGTTCAATTGATCCTAACCATACTTGTGATTTTGAAGAGAATGACGTGTAACGAGGGTAGTAATCTTGTGGATATTGTATGTGACTCATAGCATAATACAATGTACCCATACAACTGTGATCATCAAGTTTTTGTGTGAAGTCATACCTGGTACTGATGTTAAATTCATTACAGATGCGTTCAAATGCTTTCATATCCATGGGGTTGTTATACCTGTTGAAACTGGATTCAGTTGGTAGTGGTGTATGCAGTTCTGACAAAATACATCTAAGCTGGTATAACGTGTGGAAACGATACACAGACCTAATCAGTTTGTTTGAATGATACAAATGGTATGTAAAAGAAACACCACATCCTGTAGTGGAACATAGAATAGCAAAGTTAAGTTGGTTTTGAAACATCTGTAGTGGACTTGATGACCACTTTCTTGCAGTAGTATCGTCTGTTATTGGAGGGTTTAGGTAATGATCAAAGGGGTTGGGTACTTTCACTTGAAATAAATCTTGTTCAGACACAACTATGTCGAGCTGATTTAGTTGAATTATTTTCTGTTCATAAGTAGGTGCGACATTGTATTTGGCATCCATGTTAAATTAAAATACATTTGTGCTTACGCTTGTTGCCGATTTAAATTCCATCCTTCTTTTTATATGAGATAATAAAAATGTTTATTACCTTAACAAATATTGACACAAGCAAACCAGTGTGGTTAACTAATCGGATTGATAATCGCGATGGTAGCAAGGCTGTAGCTATCCATGAAATGTTTTATTGTGTAAAATGGTTTAATGCAACAGATGATATAAGTTATTTTGTAGCTGATGGCACTATGATTGGTGATACTTTATGATCTGGGTATTATGACTTTTGTACTTTAGCTGAATGGCTACAAAATGGATTAAAATTAAAGCAACTTTAAATCCGGCTAACTTACTTGTTACATTGGAATTTCCAAAAGGAACTGAGTATTCATTATCAATTAGACTAGGAAGGTTACTTGGGTTTTTTTGTTACATTTCCAGATGAAGATTGGGCTGAATCATCATTAATATTCGGACTTCTACTAACACCAAAAAAAGAAAAAATAACTGGAAAACGACCTGTCAATTTGTCAGTACACACAGTAATAAATGTTTATTTGAAAGAACTGAACACAACTGAAAATGTTCACAATGGAAAGCCTTCAACTTTGTTGAAAAGCTTACCAACTGGAACTGCACCCTATTGTGAAAGCGTGGCTATTAGATTTCCTAATTTGCAGTTTAAGAAATTAGTTCTAATTTCTTTGAGTCACTGTGTATATCTGTAACTAATCAAGATGACAAACCAGTTGTAATGCATGATTTTAGTGTTGTGTTAGAAGTTAAATAATTTTATTTTTGTTTATAAAAATGAGTGCTGGTCCAAAGCCGAAAATTATTCCAGTTGCGTGTCCTGTAACAGAGTTGAAAGATTTGGCTGATGTCCAGGATTTTGAAAAGGAAGGGGAGGTGGGGGAAGTGTATGGTTTTGAACTTGATTTGACTGGTATGTACAGGTGGAAAATAATCGATGACATGAAAGACGGCACTGAAAGGCCGATTCCTAAACTTTGTCAGCTGCGTGATGTCACTGTACCTGTTCATGTAAATAATGTGCCCTACAACTTAATACATGTGGGAAATAAGTGGGTAGTTTCACCTGTGGAGCCAGAGAGGGGAGTTGTGGGTGTTTTTCGACAATTTATATCGATTCCAAAATTCCAGGATTTTTGGACCGCTTACTCCCACGCCTTTGCACCGCCCATTTTTTTGGGTTTCTCCTTATTTTTTTCAGTAAAATAAAGGTTTCCAAATTCAATGTCATTAAAATTAATATTTTTTATTATAAAATGAATCAAGACGAATTACTTCTTCTAAATGATATCAATGCTGTAGAAAACAAAGACTTAGACTCGAAAAAACAGTGCCTTCTTTCTGTAGTTGTGTCAGGCAAATCAAAGACTTATCTCGGAAAACAATACATGACAGAGGATATTGAATCTCTCACCGCTGACGAGCTAATCAAGCTTCATTCTAAATATGAAAACCACATTGCTTCACTAATGACTCGTGATTTGAGTCGATCTCTTGTATGCCTATACACAAAAGCAGTGAGTCACTTTCTACCTGTGGATAGTGACAGCCTATCACACGACCTTGAAAGCAATCCTATTGTTTCAAGTTCAATTGGCAAATTAGCATGTGTCATGTTTTACAAGTTTGGAAATTACCTTGCACCTGTCGTAACATTACTAGTTACTGGGAGCCATATTGATTTCTCAAAAATAAATTTTACTGCAGAAGAAAATGGACGAAACCCAGACGACTCCACAACCGAACCCCAGTCCAGTTTTGACACAGGTTCAAACTGTGACGAAGACTAAAAGTCCAGGCAGGGTTGAGGCTGGAAAAAGATTAGCCGAATATAATAGGCAAAAAAAATTACAGCTTAAGGCACAAACAGAAAAGACTCATGTAACTGATCCACCGTCAGGATCGTCAGGACCTGTGTCAATACCGTCAGGGCCGTCACTCCCTCATCAAAGTGAGAGACAAACAACCCAGTCTAACCCCGACCCTGACCCTGACCCCGAACCTCAAACAACAAAATATATAGTTGCCGGATTTGTTGTCGGATTTGGTTACATAGGTTATTAATTATACAAAAAATACAAACCACAGACTCGTACAGTGACAAAAAAATCAGACACTTCAAAAACAAAACCAGAAGTCGCCACATTACCAGTAACACCCAAAGCCGTTGACCCATTTTATATGCAGTAAATAAAAATATTATTTTAATTTTTATTGCCTTAGAAAATGAGCGACACAAAGAACTTGATGAACCTTGTCTATCACTCTGCCGTGATTAGTGGATTAGCAGTAGCTTATTCTATGCTAGGAAAAAGTCTACTCAAAATGAAATCAGCAGACTTGAGTAGATTAGACTTTGAAGACAGCGCTAAGCTAATTGTAGTTGTTACAGCGTCGATTGCGACAAAAGATTTTCTTGTCAAGCAGGGAATTATTCCCGAAAATGTTTCTATGTAAATAAAAATAATATGGCGACGATAGCTATTATGATTGGTGGGGCAGTTGTTAACGCCCTCGCATTCAGTGGCTCTAATTATCTCTTTTCAAAAATGGGTAGAGAAGAATCAGCAGAAGAAATGAAACGTCACAATGAGGCAACAGAGAAACTCGCTCAAGCTCAACAAGAATATGAAAAGAATAGAATTGAGAAACTTGATTTCATCAATGAAAGATTGAGGCTTGAAGGACACGCACAACATACATTTTCAAATACAGACGAAGCAATCAGGGAATATTTTCTTGTCACGGGTGAAGACATGTCTATCCCAAAACCGAAACTAAGTGACTATTACAAACCGAGTACAGAACAAAGAAACGGAGAGATAATCTTTGTTCTAGTGGGAATGGCATTTGTTTATTTTACAGGAGTTTTCATTGCTAGAAAAAATGGCAGCCGAAAATAAACTATCGAAAATATATTACTCTCCATCAGGCTATTGGAAAGGGCAAACAGCTATTCAGAAATTACATGCCGCTGTGGGCGGAGATATATCACTCAATCAGGTCAAGCAATGGTTACAGAGACAGGCAATTTGGCAGATATATCTCCCTGCTCCAAGAAAAATAACAAGACCCCATTTTGAAAACACATCACCAAATGACACGCACCAAATGGACCTCCTGTTTCTTCCACACGATACAATAAGAAAGAAACGATACAAGTATGCACTGACTGTTGTAGACATTGCTTCAAGGTACAAAGACGCTGAACCCATATCTGACAAAACTGCTAACACTGTTGCGACTGCTTTATCTAGTATCTATAAAAGAGGCCCCTTAATATACCCCAGACTTGTACAAGTTGATGACGGATCAGAATTCAAAGGTGCAGTTAATCAGTTATTTGCGAAGCATGGCGTACTGGTCAGACCTGGTTTTCCAGGCGTGCACAGATCACAGGCAATTGTTGAAAACTTTAACAAACAGTTATCAGAAAGACTTTTCAGTTACCAGTATTCTAAGGAACTCATGCATGACACCCGTAACACTGAGTGGGTAAAGAGATTACCACATGTGATAAAAGCAATGAATAACGAAGGACACCCAAAACCTGCTGATGCTATTAAATTGAAAACAATTACAGAGCCAAAAACAGGACCAACCCCGCCACCAGACACAAGTTTATTTACTAAACAGGTGAGATATTTATATCAGCCAGGGGAGGCTGAGAACGACGACAGACGCAGGGCAACAGACCCCATCTGGTCAACGTCTGTACACAATATAAAAAAAATAATTCCCGGTCTAGACGCAACAATATATTACCTGTACGACCCTGCACCCCAGAGGGCATTTGTCAGAGAAGAATTACAGATTATTCCCCCAGACACCGTTACTCATTTCAGTAACTAAGTCGTCAATTAATTCATCAACCAGTTCATCACAAATATCTTCAGATAACTTGAGCCTGTAATGTCCAGGTGCATAAGCATTTTCCTTACTGTGAAACACTCATTTCGTGTCCCCAACTGCAAGTGACTTTTTGTGTGTTTGAATTATTTCAAGATTGTGTTTGTTTGATCTCACTGACTTGTTTGGATAATCAGGCATTAATGCACCATCTAACACTTGCTTGTAATGTTCATGACGTATGTCTTTATTTTTTATTGCTGTTTTTTTTAATTCCTTTGGCTTTCGACTGACTACCTTTCTGGTGCAGTATAGAATACATTTTTGATCTCAGTCCAACATACTCAACTATTGGTACACCATTTAGTTCATCCTTAAACTTACCAGGTACTTTCTTGTTTTGTGTGCTGTACAGTGGATGATCCTTAGGGTAGTCAGACGTGTCATACATGTGTAACTCTGTTTTCATGTCTTCATAAAAGTCTTCAGTACACACATCAATGATCATAGAGTCAGTGTCAGTGTATAACAGACGGCAGTCAGGATACTTCGGTTTGAAGTAATCATAATAAAATTCAAGCATCAACAGTTTTGACAACTCAAGAATTGCCATACCAATGAATACTGGCTTGTCCAGTTTAACAATCTTTTTTTTTTGAGTGACACTGCATACAATGATGAATGAAATTCTTTATACCCTGTGTATTGAGGCTTGCCTGTAAGTTTAATTGCACCCAATTCAGTTGTAACAAGTCTCACATCTTTTCTGTGATGAGGATTTTCCATTGTCTTGCCAAAACAGGCATTGTTCATAAGCTTAAAGAAGTCTTTGTCAAATGCAGTGTTGCCGTCTCTGGCACGCAATGTTGTGTTCTTCATTATGTAATCTTTCATGAAAGCACTCTGATCAAATTGAATTCCTCTGTGAACTTTCTTTAGTACTAACCCATGTCTGATGTAAAACTGTAACAAGCGATAGTGGCAAACGTAATTGAATTTATCATTCAGATTAGGCACAAGTTTAGTGTCTTCTTTTTTCCCTGTCATACTCATTTTCTCAACAGCCAACGGATAATCATTGTGATAATCATGTAGATGATGTGGGTACTCCAGGTCGACTTCAAAGATCCAACCCTTTGCGTCGTTTCGGTCAAGATTCATAATATTGTTTGTTAACCCTGTTACATCATACTGTGACAAATCACGCAGACAAAAGTTTTTCAAGGGCAATAACTCACACATTGCCCAGCCATACAGGTTATTAGCGTCCAAGTACGTAATGAATGACCTTGACCTTGAGGGGTCAAAACCCTGGCCAAGGTCACCATGACCGTCCAAATATTTATTATTTGCCTTTGCATAATTATTTGCTGCAATACTAATGCCTCCCCTCAATCCACGTTCCACCATTTCACCCATCGTACGATCAGACAACAGGTCTATAAATATCTTACTGGATTTCAAAAATGCATCCCACGTCATGCCAGGACTAGTTATGTAGCAGGCTGGGTCAAGTCTGTAGTGCAACAAACCCTTCTCACGGTAACTTTCAAATACGTCTGCTAGCAAACAAACGTCAGCTTTCAAGTACTGATCGTGATAGTCACCAATTGTCTGACATCCTAACTTATCCCACGCATCAAGTGCGTGTTGATATTCAGAGTCAGAAATACCTTTTCCAGTTAGTGTAGAATAAAATTTCTCTTTTGGTGGCAGTCTTGTTTCTTCAAACACAACCCAGTGATCAATGTACTCATATGGATATACACCTTTCTTAATCAAGTCTGGCTCAAAATATTTACTCGTTATTGGATACTCAGTCAGTCCTTCTGCCAGACTAGCCAATCCTAAAGACAAATGTTGCATGGAGTCATAAAATGCTAATTTATCTAACCTAAAAGTCAAGTATTTCTCAGTTGTCTGGGCAATACAACTTATGTTTTTGTACGACTCATCTACAGCCTGCATGATGATGTGTGAATCATATCCTTTGAGATTGTGAAAAAAGATAGGTAACTTATATGTCTTAGGATCTATTTTTAATAACAAGTTACAATTGTTATGTGCAGCACCTCTGTAACGTCCAGTTATGTGATCATGGTCACAAACTTTATCACCACCTAAAGGCTGTTCACAAATCCAACACGTCTCAGCTGTATCAAATTTCAGTTTGTCTTCTTCTGTCATCACCAAAGGCATCTGGCATGTTGTGAGATACTGTACTACCTGACTATACAGATGTCTCATTTCTGTTAAAAACAAACATGCTGCATTTTCACCTCTGTAGATAACAGGCTCTGAATGCAAACCGTCTGACCTAACAAGAATGTATCCAAAAGAACACACCACTTGGTCACTCAACTTTATAGTCTTTGGTAATGACTCTGGAATAGGACCCTCATATGGTACAACCAATGATTCAAAATCTGCATACACTACAAACGGCAACTTTTGCTGATTCCCATAGTTCTTAAAATAAACCTTGCTGCCAGGATCTGGATACTTAAGTACAGTTTGTATGTCATCAGCTGATCTGCAGTGTAGGACGTGTTTGTGCGCTACTGAAATAGAGGAGAATCTTTGTAAACATCTTTTACAAACTTCCTGTTTCCCATTGTGTTTCGTTGTATGTGCATGAATTAGATGTGACATATTTCTGATAATTGTGTAGTGAAAGTTATCACCAGAGCTTATTAGTAACATGTCGACATGCTTATCTTCTGACTGTCCATAGGTTGGGGCAATTGGTGATACTCTAATTGGTTGTAACTTGTCAACAGATTCATTATCCCACACATACACATTTACAGATATACCTGGATTTAGTTTTTCAAACAAGTCTATGTCCTCTATTTTAACAGGGAACTCAATGCCATCAAAATCGAGTTCATTTACAAATTTGGTGTAGTTAGATACACGTTCAGGCTTTGACTTTACAAAGTGTAGTTTAGCAAGCACACACCACATGAAACAATAGTTGTCATTGTTCTGTATATTGACAACAGCCTTTTTGTTTGCAACCTCTGTTGGCAGTGGCAACCATGCTTTACCTAATATAGGATGATACCTAGACTGCTTTAGTTGTAGTTCATGTACATGTCCTTCGTGCCAACCAGACCCCTTCATTTTTGCACTGTCAATTGCTTGGAGGAAGTCAGGTAATAGTCTGTCTCTAAACACATTTTCTAATTCTCTTCTTGTGTTAACTGTGTGTTGTCTTGTTGATATGTACGATACAATCACTTCACCGTCTACTCTAGTAAATTCTATTTTAGCAACAATCTGAATCTTTACACTGCCTGTAAGAAGATTTTGTTGTATGACAGAAAAAGAGTTTTCTATTGATTCATAGACATTGTTACTATTAGATATAGGCAAGTTTGTTGTGTGAAACACGTTTCTTAAACCAGATGAGCCAGGGTTTGATGGGCCAGGGCTTTGTGAATTGTCCGTCATTTTTATTTGTCCGACAAAATAATAAAATAAAAAATATTAACGTTAACTCTGCTGGCTCACCTTGTGTAATACCACTTTATTAACTGTAACACTGTCAATATAAACATTTAGTTTGCGCAGTTGTTTAAATATGCTATAACAAACTTCTCCTAACCAACCATAGTTGGTATCATCAACTTTAAAAGTAGGTGTCTTTAAATCAACTGTCATGCGCTCCACATCTGGATGCTCATCGACATAATCCAAAGTCACACTATATGTAGCATATATTTCTGATGGTGCTGAAAGGCTTATGTAAGTCTGTTTGGGTGATATTAAGTCAGTAAAGTGCATAACATCTTTGAAACAGTGTGAGATATCAAGCACCTGTATGATTTGTCCGTCTGTCATTTTTATTGGACAAACAAATGTATAAATTAATTTACATCAATTTACTAACCCATACCCTGTGGGCTGATCTGTCTTTAAAATGAGCTTTAGATGCTTAGTTGATTTCAGTTTATTTTTTACATCATCCCGTTCATGCTTATTTGGGATGACATCATTCTCTCTGAGACAGTCTTCAAAGCTGTCACGATCCTTGCAGTAAAACAAACAGATAAACTTTAACTGTTCTCGAAAATCTTTCAGAACAGCATTATATTTCTGAGTGAGAATCCATACACTAACATTTGCGTGTCTGCCACTGAAAGCAAGTTCTGATAGAGTGTTTCTCTTCTTGACAATGTCTTTCTCTGCAGAACAGTCATCAACAATAAACAACGTTGACTGTCCTTCAAATTGCTTGTAAAAATATTGTAGGTAGTCATTCAGTTTTTTCTCAGGGTCAACTAAATATATGTTGTTGTCAGTCCAAATGAATAAACGGTTGTGATAAGCTTTGTTGTGTTTGATTGTAGGACAAAATATTACAACGTTTTCAAAGTGGTGTATGTATCTTGTTTGTAAGAGGTTAAGTACAAATTCAGTTTTACCACACCCTGTGGCGCCACAAAATAATCCACAGTGTGGGTCGAGTGTCATTAAGCTCAGGTTCATTTTAATACACAATATAATTTTAATATATGTGTCCACTCAGTCTGCTTTCTGCAATATTGAGTTGTGCGTCATATATCAGGTACAAATATATGTTTATGGCTGCAGCAGTTTCAACCTTCTTTTGTATCTGAATTGTTATCCCATCACTACCGTTCTCGACAGTTCGTCCTGACCCATGAAGGTAGTCATCATCTGTACTACGAAGGTCTAGCCACAGTGCATATTTGTTTGTAAGGTATTGTCCGATCCTAACATCATACAGATGTAGATCTTTGCACGCAATGTTTGCTGGTTTATCTCTAATCCTTCCACCCGCAAAATACTTTGTGATCTCATCGTAGTGTTGATAAGGTAACATTCCTGAAGCGTACACTTGATTAGGGCGGCCTTCGATTGTACAGGACAAATGTGTAATCTTAGGATTGTAGAATTTTTCTGAATCCCGTTTATATGGATCTGCTGGTTCAACAAACAACATAAGAATACCTTTCAGTGACCTAGCTGGTGTGTTCAAGTTTATGTTCCACATTGGGTCACTCTTGTCTTTTTGCATTAAACTATGTCTAATTACCTTGTCATAATAAATTGGAAGTCTTGACTGATACTGATTTTGAATTAGTCTGGCTAGTTCAGTATGTGTGACAATTTCATATTCCAAGGAAATGTTAGAGATCTTATATGTTGCATCTGTGGCAGATGATTTAATGACTTTGGAGTAGTCATTGAAAGTTAGTTCAAAGCTCAGACGGTCATTCAGTGCCCCTTGATAATAAGGCAAATGAGCTGTTAGGATTTCAAACTCAAGTGGAATGTAAAATCTGGTTCCATATGTTTCTGCCATTATAACGTCATTGGCTGCTGACGTTGATTTATCTCCAGCATTGATTCGAAGTTTACCAACATTATCAGATTGTATGCCTTGGTAAATACGGTCCTCTCGTTCTTCGCTTGTGAGCCAAAGATCTTTATAACAGTAGAATACATCGGAGTCATCAAGACTAAACACTTCCTGTCCTTCAAGTTTTACTTTAATAGTCCTAACAATTGCTCTGCCAAGATTGTCAACTAGTGTTCTGTTTACATCTGCGTCTGATGATAGTTCGATATTAAATGCTAGGCGTGCAGTGCCAGGAACAATAACGTCACTGGGGCCTAGGTTTGGAAACTTGACTGTAAGTGTTTGGTTCTGGTCTATGGTACTTGGATTGTTCGTGATGACGATTGATTGTCTTATGCCCATAACACCCAGGGGCTCACGTAGTTTTCTGTATGGGTCTAACTTTGATCCGTAAGACTGTGTCATTTTTATTATGCACAATAAAAAATAATAAATTAATAAAACAATGGCAGCAGGAGGATTTAATCATGAAGATTTTGAAATGGATGACATGAATGTCTCAGATACCAGTATCACAGATATGCCTGGAATGGTAACTACTTCTAGTATGCATCATGAACTGTTAAAAGACAAAGTAAACTCATTTTATGACAGTGTTGGAGCACGCCCAGATGTAATAGATCCTAACCAGTTTGAATACGAAAAAGGACATTTATTTGTAAATACAGACAGAGGGAAAATAAATCTAACACATAAAAATAATCCTTCTAAGTTTAGAGCTTTAAGTACAATTAAAGGTGAAGTCGGTGGTAACTCTGGGTTGGCAAGGTATCTTGGAATTGGAGGGTCTCCTGTCACACCAAGACTGGTTAGTGCCCTTCACGACACACAAACAAAGTTGCCAACAGGGCAACAAATTGAAATGGCACCAGTAACAAGCCTACCAGAAATAGCAAACACAGTGATACAAGAAACCTCATTTACTGAAGGACAAATAAATGATGCTATGAAAACAATAGATGATCCACCTTTGTCAATGTGGGAGATTATGGGTTTGGATAAATCACTGCAGACGATAAGAGGTGAGATGGTAAACAATGTTGCCAAATTAGGTGAGCTTGATAAACACATAGAACGTGAAAAAGAGAAACTGGCTACAGCAGACAATGGAAATCTTGACACAGAAATAAAAGAAAGAATACAGCACAGATTAAACGATTTGCAGATAGAAAGATCAGGACGGTTAGAAGTGATTAGTATTGGAAGACAAAAACTGAAATCACAGGTCAACAGAATTAGAGAAACTATTCAGAAAATACTTCACGAAGACACTACTCTGGCTGAGAGACTAAAAACACTTTTCAGAGAGCAGGGTATCACAATTGCCAGTTTAATTACAGCTCTTGGGTTTATTATTAGTACTGTTGTGTTAGCTGTCTCCAGGGTTGGGGGCGCAAGCGGTGGTGGGGGTTCAACCCCGGCACCGCCAGGTCCGCCAGCACCACCAGGCCCCCCAGCACCAACTGACCCAAAAGATTTACAGTCATGGGTAAAGAAACAACTGTCTCACATATCAGACTTGCTTAAAAAATTGGCTCTGAAAGCAGTGGACGCTTTGCCTGGCATAATTGGCACTGTTGTCAGTTGGTTGATTACTACAGCAGCAAAGGCAGTAGGATTTATGGCAGAACATGTGTGGGTCTTTTTGGTTACAGTAGGAGGGTTGATGGTGGGTTATTTAATGAAACAGATAAAGAAGTAATACTCCTAATCCAGTGAGGCCTATTACCAATGCAGTTCTCTCTGACTCATGAGTGTCAGTGGTTGACTGTACTGGTTGTATGAGTGCCGGTGTTGGGGCCAGGGTCGGGGCCGGGGCCAGGGGTGTTACCGTCTGTAATGGTTTTAATGACTGTATGTGTGTGGTTGTTGCTCCTAAGTTTACAGATTGATTCAGACCGAGTTTTTGTCCAACACCTGCAACAATGATTTCATTATTATAATTTGTTATTGTTCCCATTTGGAGTTGAAGGTCAGATGGTAAAATGTATAACCCGATGCCAACTACAAAGTCAACTTTTGATCTGGCATATCTGAGTACGTCTTGGTAGCGTTGTATGCTAGATGGGAGATCTACTGTTGAATTAATTGAATCTTCAAGATTAGCAAGAAACTGTTTTTGTGCTTCAAATTTACCACTTCCATTCAAAATGTTTGATTTTGTTAGTGATTGTGCACCTAGTATACACCAGACATATGTTCTGATTGACTCATTGATGCGCTCGACTCCTGCTTGAGTAAACCCGTCAGATTTATCTAAAATAAATGTGGTCCAGGCATTAGACTGTTTCTGTTCTGTTGATCCTAACCAGACTTCAGATTTAGATGAGAATGAAGTGTACCCAGGGTAATAATCTTGAGTCTGTGACTCAAAGCGTAATACAATGTACCAATGCCGTGGTGATCATCAAGTTTTTGTGTAAAGTCATACCGGGGGCTTATGCTAAATTCATTACAAATGCGTTCAAACGCTTTCATATCAATGGGGTTGTTATACCTGTTGAAACTGGATTCAGTGGGCAGTGGTGTATGAAGTTCTGACAGAATACGTCTAAGCTGGTAATAAACATGGAAACGATACACAGACCTAATCAGTTTGTTTGAGTGATTCAAGTGGTCTGTGAATGAAACACCACAGCCTGTAGTTGAGCATAGTATAGCAAAGTTAAGCTGGTTTTGAAACATCTGTAGTGGACTTGAAGACCACTTTCTTGCAGTTGAGTCATCTGTTATTGGAGGGTTTAGGTAATGGTCAAACGGATTCGGTACTTTGACTTGAAATAGATCTTGTTCTGATACAGCAATATCAAGCTGATTTAATTGAATTATTTTCTGTTCATAAGTTGGTGTAACATTATATTTGGCATTCACATTAAATTGAAATGCGTTCGTTGTGGTAATGGTTGGTGATTTAAATTCCATCCTTTTTTATATGAGATAATAAAAATGTTTATTACCTTAACAAATCTTGACACAAGCAAACCAGTGTGGTTAACTAATGGGATTGATAATCGGGATGGTAGCAAGTCTGTAGCTATCCATGAATTGTTCTAGACAGTAAAATGGTTTAATGTAGAGGATGATATATATAATAAAGTAAATTTAGATGGTAAGACTGAAGCTTTACCACCCGGGTATTATGACTTTTGTACTATAGCTGAATGGTTTCAAAGTAAATTTAAAATTAAAGCAACTTTAAATCCGGCTAACTTACTTGTTACATTAGAATTTCCGACACAAAATTGGTTAAAGATCTCAGATAGATTTGCATATTTACTTGGATTTTATATTGACGAAGATTGGTGGAGATCAGATGATTTAGGTGAAGCTATGATCGGTATTATAACAATGAAGACAAAAAAACTTAAAATAACTGGAAAACGTCCTGTCAATTTGTCAGTACACACAGTGCTAAATGTTTATTTGAAAGAACTAAACACATCTGAGAATGTTCACAATGGAAAGCCTTCAACTTTGTTGAGATGCTTACCTACTGGAACTGCACCGTATTGTGAAAGTGTAGTTGTTAGATTTCCTAACTTGCAGTTTAAGAAATTAGGTTCTAGTTTCTTTGAGTCACTGAGTATATCTGTAACTAATCAGGATGACAAACCAGTTCTTATGCATGATTTTAGTGTAGTGTTAGAAGTTAAATAATTTTATTTTTGTTTATAAAAATGAGTGGTCTTGGTCCAAAGCGAACAATCATACCAGTTGCGTGTCCGGTTACAGAGTTGAAAGATTTGGCAGACGTACAGGATTTTGAGAAAGAGGGGGATGTTGGAGAAATATATGGTTTTGAACTTGATTCAAATGGCATGTACAAGAGGAAAGTAATTGTCGACATGAAAGACGGTGAAAAACAGATTCCTAAACTTGGTCAGCTTCGTGATGTTACTGTACCTACTCCACCTGTAAATAATGCGCCTTACAACTTAATACATGTGGGTAGTAAGTGGGTTGTTTCACCTGTACCGGCACCACCACCCACAATTGACTGGGACATAAAGATTGAATTTATTAGTCCTTATGTATACACTGATGACGAAGGTGCCTTAGTGTTTAGGAAGGTTGTTAATTCTGGGCCGCTTATTGTAAGCCTTGTTCCAAGTTTTGCCCCAGACAACAATAGCAGAGAAAAACTGAAAGTTGAAAATTATGAGAGACGGAGATATCTTCTTACAACTAGAAAGGGTAGATCAGATACTTCTGTTGTGTTTATGCCAGCAAGCTTAGTCGTGGCTAGAGAAGTGACAATAGTATTTGAAATTATCATGAAATCTGTTGCTTCTGCAAAAGAGGCAAATATAGCACAAGGAATTAAACTTACATGGAATGAAACAGTAACAGAATCATCAAAGGTCTTTATTGCCATTACAAAAAAATAATGATGTTATTAATGTTTCAAGCAGTATTCCCGCTGTCAAGGTGGTGGTTGACAAAACAACTTTTGTTCGTCTAACTTACATAAACCTTGAACACATTGATCTTGTTGCATTTTATTATGCTAACAAATTGTATACTTTTGAAGAGTTGCAAAATGTAATTGCTGATTAAATAAAAAAAAAATATTTGTCAATAAAAAAAATGGTAAACTTCTATCCGCAACTACCAACGCTTGAGCCGACTGAAACAAATGTGATGACTAAAACAACACTTGCGCCTGATCCACAGGTGACAATTGCTTCAGATAAAACATTACAGGCAGATGCATTCAGATTAAATAATATTACAGGAGCTTTGAAATATTTGGAAGGAGAAGAAACGAAATATTCACGGTGCAAAAGGAGGTATAAGTCAGTATTTAATTCTGTTCAAAACACTTCTCTGGCTATTGGTGCAGTTTCAGCTTCATGTTCTGTAGGGGGTATTGTTCTGTTCGCCACAGGAATTGGAAGTTTGGCTGGAATAGCAATTGAGGGTGTTAGCGTTGCTACATGCCTGACTTGTTTTGGTTTGGAAGCCTTAAACAAAAGGTTTCACACAAAATTACAGAAACATGAAGCATTGAGTACGCTGGCTGGTGCGAAGCTGAGCAGTATGAAACTTATTATCAGAAAGGCATTAAACGATAATTGTATTGATGACGAGGAATTTAAGCGCGTCCAGGATGATTTAAATAATTACAAGAAACAAAAATCTGAAATACAGAATAAAATGCGTAGTCAATCTCCCGTAAATGTTGAAGAACTTAAGGCCAGTTTTTTAGAGATGGGAAAACAGATCGGTGTTCAGGAAACCACAGAAAAACTACACAATCTTTTAAGCAAATAAAAATCAGATTTGGTAATCGTTTATTAATGACATACACTTCACAGAAAAATGACATGCCACCTAACTATTTAACCCCATCAGCACCACCACCACCACCTGATTATTACTAAAAAAAAGTTTTTTCATTGTCCTTGTATCTTGACAAATCTGTCCGAGTAAGTTGTGACTTGAGTCAAGAACTTACATTTTGTTATGTTTAAGTTCTTATAAGTTCTTGACTAAGTCATTTATAACTAATTATAGGTTCTTAAAAGGTTACCTGTAAAGTTATTTGTCAGTTATAAGTGACTTTGGAAATTTGTTATCAAGTATCTGTAGGTAACTTAAATAATTTGTTATCAAGTGCATATAGCAATGTTTGTTTTGTTTTTTTTTGTTTGTTTGTTTGTTTGTTTGTGTGTGTGTGTGTGTATATATATGAATATGTGGACATTGACTAAAAAAAAAAAAAAAAAATGGTATAAATGGTATTGGAATGTATTTTTTTCTATCTCTAATAACTAATTAATATGCACACGTATAGGCAAACAAAAACACAGGCACACACACAGACAGATAGACATGCACACATACATACTCAAAAACATGCACTCACACACACACATACACGCCTACATACGCAAAAACATGCACTCACACAGACGCACATACACATATAAACACATGCACACACGCACGCATACACACACACATGCACTCACACACACATACACGTACACACTCACACACGCATGCACAAAAAATACAAACACTATGGGTTGCAACCATACAAACTGGTTACGTCCCCCTTTTACTGAAAGTCCCCAGTTGTGGGTGTTTAACCCATGTGTGTCCCCCGGTTTGCGGGATTTGAATACTCACACACACACACACACCCATATTACAGGCAGACGCATTCCGATTAATATAATACACACATGCACTCACGCACGCACGCACACACGCATACATACACGCATACAGACGCATGCACGCATACACACGCACATGCATACACACACGCACAGACAAACAAACACAATGCACGCACACACATAGAGACAAAGACAAACACGCACTGACATGCACGCACATACGCACGGCACAGTCATACAGACACACACACTGACAAAGACAGACGATCAAAGGCAGACAGACACATGCACTCACTTCACCCGTTGTATGTCACGCTGGACAGCAGGCTGGCAAAAGCAAACAAAGCGGTTTCGTTTTCGTTAAGACGCTACGTCATTGTATATGCAGATACAACGATCACATGAGATTACACAGCTTGCTAAGACCCTTGTAAACAGAGACATTTAACTCTGTGTTTTGTGATAGCAATGACTATGATTGAAAAAATCAATCTTCTGTTAACACAGTCGTTTGCTTTCTGTTCATTTAGCTGGATATCATGATCGCATGAGATAGTTACCGTCCTTTGTAAACACGGAATCAGAATTCCGAATTGCTCAGGCATTTCTTAGCTGGCAAGTGATAGCATGCCACAGATTAAAGCTGATATCATCAGCAGGTTATTTTAATAAATAAACTTTTAACAAAAGTCCCGTCTGTCATCCATTTCCCAATCGGCCTTTTCAAGAGGGAGTCAAACATGCCCCCTTGAAGAGGCATTGGGAAATGGATTGGCGTTCCGTCGCCCAGACGGGACAAGGGAAGGAAGGACAGACAGACACACACACACACACACCCCACCCAACCCCCCCAACCCCCCCAACCCCCCCTTAACCCCTTACCCCCACTCTTATTCCCCTACCCCCCCTTATCCCCCTTATCCACCCCTTCCCCCCTTATCCCCTACCCCCCCTTATCCCCCTTATCCCCCTTTTTTACCCGTGCACACATTTTATTTTATTTATTTATTTTCCGGCATTTTTTAAATTATTTTAATTATTGGATCGTCACACCCCAGTGGAAATCTCACAGCTCAGACATTTATCGAAATGAAAATTTCTGAGATTTCGAGGTGATTCGAACCGCGACGCCACACACGTACCTAGTAAACTGGCCCAAGGTCTACTCGGTACATGCGTGACGGAGCCGAAACCACCAGGCCAGTCTCGGCCCAAGATAATGTAGTTATTTTTACCTACTTAAATATAAGCAGATCAATACCGGAAGTTGTGCAATGGGTCTTTTCCGGCGACCGGTTCTGTATTGATCGATTTACAGGTCTGTGGCGCTAACTAATCATATAACCGATTGAGCTGTACATTGTTAGCAGTCAGATTAACCTTGTTTAGTTGATTGTTATAGATAAGTGAGTAATTATGTTTTTCTTTTCTCAGAAACTGGAGCGGCAAAAGCCGTAAGCCGCTACAAATAGATTTTTAAGGGAAGTAACTACTCTTTTGGTTATAACCAAATCGGAAATTCCCGAAATACACCACACATAAGCTACGCAAATGGTCCGCGCTGATTAACTGCATTTTAGTGTGTAAATGTTTACATAACCGATGGATTAATTAGCTCAGGTGTTAACCCCCTGATGGTAACTACTCTGCTGAGAGGTACATAAAATGGTGACTGTTCAAACAATAATGCAGTGGCGTGTTCAGTAGCGGACAGTAATTTACGGACGGTATCCTGAGGCGCTGAAAAATATGGGCGGCGTTAGGGTGTGGAAATATGTGGTCCAAAAATCCTGGAATTTTGGAATCGATATAAATTGTCGAAAAACACCCACAACTCCCCTCTCTGAGCCTGCGCCTACGCCAGCACCCACAATTGACTGGGACATAAAGTTGGAATTTATTAGTCCTTATGTATACACTGATGATGAAGGTGCCTTAGTGTTTAGGAAAGTTCTTAACTCTGGGCCGCTGATTGTAAGCCTTGTCCCAAGTTTTGCACAAGACAACAATAGGAGAGAAAAACTAAAGGTGCAAGAGTATGAGAGACGACATTATCTTCTTACGCACAGGAAGGGCAGATCTGATGCGAAGGTCATGTTTGCACCAGCAAACTTTAGAATTGCAAGAGAAGCGACAATAGTATTTGAAATTATCATGAGATCTGTAACTTCTGTGAAAGAGGCAGATATAGCACAGGGAATAAAACTTATGTGGGATGAAACATTGACAGAGTCAACAAAGGTTTTTATTGCCATTAGAAAAAATGTAGATGTTTTTGAGGTTTCGAGGAGTGTTCCAGCTGTCAAGATTATTAGTCGACAAAATAACTTTTGTTTTTCTAAATTTCATAAACTAGAACACATTGATCTTGTTTCGTTTTATTATGCTGGCAAATTGTATACTTTTGACGAGTTGCAAAATGTAATCATTGATTAAATAAAAAATATTTGTGAATAAAAAGATGGTAAACTTCTATCCACAACTACCGACACTTGAGTCTGTGACGACGCTTGCGCCTGATCCGCATGCGACAGCTGTGCCAATTGCACCCGATAAAACATTACAGGTAGACGCATTCAGATTAAATAATATTACAGAAGCAATTAAATATTTGCAAAGTGAAGAGGCGAGGTACTCCAGATGTAAAAGGAGGTATAAGTCAGTATTTAATTCTGTACAAATCACTTCAATGGCTGTTGGTGCAGTTTCAGCTGGATGTTCTGTAGAGGGTATTGTTCTGTTTGCCACAGGAATTGGAGGTTTAATTGGAATTGCAGTTGAGGGTGTTAGCGTTGCTACATGCCTAGCTTGCTTTGGTTTGGAAGCCTTAAACAAAAGATTTCATACAGAGTTACAGAAACATGAAGCGTTGAGTACGCTGGCTGGTGCAAAGCTGAGCAGTATGAAACTTATTATTAGTAAGGCATTGGACGATAATTTTATTGACAATATTGAATTTAAGAGAGTGCAGGATGATTTAAACAATTACAAGAAACAAAAATCCGAAATAGAGAATAAAATGCGTAGTCAATCTCCTGTTAATGTTGAAGAACTGAAGGCTAGTTTTTTAGCAGAAGGAAAAAAGATCAGTGTTCATGAAACCACAGAAAAAGTACACAATCTTTTAAAGAAATAAAAATCAGATTTGGTAATCAATCAATATTTTTGTCATATGCTTCACAGAGAGATGACACATCATTTACAACACTTGTGCCTGATTATTTAGCCCCATCTGCACCACCACCAGAGTACTACTGAGAAAAAAAAGTTTTTTATTGTCCTTGTATCTTGTCAAATCTGTCTGAGCAAGTTGTGACTTAAGTCAAGTTTTTGTAAGAACTTGTAAAAACTTACAGTAAGTAATTAATAAGTTCTTATGGTAAGTAATTAATAAGTTCTTATGACAACTAACTTAAAGGTTACCTCTGCAGGTTCTTAAAAGTTAGTTGCAACTTGTTAATACATATTAAGTTTCACTTGGCATCACTTGATCAGGCACATGATTAGGTGTTCACAGAGACAATAGTTATAGAGATATAATAATAGAGATCCGTAAGACAATGAATTCAATAATGACTCATCGGTCATGGTCGTCACCTTTTAAAAAATCAAAGAGTTGATTCTGTAATAATGGGGGTGTAATGGGGGTAAAAAATTTCAATATTAAAAATGATGTAATTTAATGACTGATGCGTCATTATTGAATTCATTGTCTTACGGATCTCTATTATTATATCTCTGCCCACGCTTGTGTGCACATTCCAGTATATCGGAACTAGGTCACCCACCGCCATAGCTAGACAAATAACCCACCAATATTCCATGTGCTAATAGTCTTATTCTTAATGATATGAGAATGAAATTTTAACTGTGGACCTGAAATTTTTAACCTCCTTTTAGACTGTATGAATAAAGTACCATTGCTTAGCATAGAACGCTATTGTTGCTGGCATTTATCTTACCCTGACTTTTACTCTATTTTTAACCTTGCTGCGACCAATAGGTCTTGGGTATAACGCAATATTAGACTGATCAACCTTTCCCAACTTCTCGGATCGGAAGATACTATAGGCCCTGGACCTCGAACTGAAATATAGTGGCAGAAATTTTAATAATAATCTATGAAAATAAATTTTTCCTCCGGTTATTGAAACCCCATAGTAACACTGCTATCATTCAAATCAAAGTAAACCTGCTAGTCCCTGATCATCTCTGATGCCGTGGGGACATACACATTTTAATTAAGAAGAAGCCCACTATGTTACTTCCTTGCCAGTAGCGGCCCACCAGCATCTACTAGCTCTACTATTACTTCAATTTTATTTACCTACGGTCTTCTACTCCACCGTCAGTTGTTTCTAGCTCTTTACTAGAGTCATTTAGTCCTTTTTAGGACTGAGCTCTCATCTACAACTATCTGAATTTACCTCGCCAGCAGGAGCTCACTTTGGGTCGGCAAACTTGGTTAAATTTTTCTTCTTGAAATTTAGATCCTTTGATTTTAGTCTTCTTTTATCTAGCATTTAAGCTTATCTTTAATATATTATTTAACCCTTTTTTTTATTGTCCTCTTCTCCGCCTTGGCAAACTTGGTATCATTATTCCATTTTCACCTTTTTAAAGGAAAATTTAACTTTCTATGGCTTCTGTGATCGGGTCTGTCTCCTCGGAGACTGATGTAGGATCTGGTCCTCATCAGATCTCAGTCTGAACTATGATACACCCTCGAGAAAGAAAAGGAGGAAGAAGGAGTCCATAAGCTAGGAAGGTCTACCGTGCACCCCCCCCCCCAACCCCCCCCCCCCCTTCAGTACTCAATAAGATGGGTTTCAAAGTGTTCCTTAGTATGTCCTGAGATGTTTAAGCCATGTTCAACGAAAATCCTTAGGAACACACCAGAGATATAGCCGATGGCGCAAGGGTACCCCCATTCACGCTTTTGGCAAATGCTAAAATCAGGTTGAGAAACATTTTCCTCTAAATATATCAGAATTCATTCCAGAAGCCAAAATCAGGCATTATTATGTCAAGGCACACGTTCTTCATTCTCTGCAAAAAACAGAATGAAATATATTGAATCTCTGGCTCACAGTGAAGGTATTTGTGCACCCAGTAAATGACCATTTCTGCGAAATCGCATAAAAAGACAAAAATAATGTGTCAGATGCCTTCAGACATTTTCTATAGCACTGACAGTCCATTTTCAGGTTTACATCATTAAAACAGGATGTCACAATTATTATAAACTAGACTAGGTGATGCTGTGATTAATGTGAGTGCCACAGTGGTTGATTTTGTATCCCTACCCCCAAGTTGTAAAAATACACAAATTAATTAGAAAAAATTACTTAAGTTATTCCATTTTATTTTGACCTCTCTTTACCTATTAAGTTTCAATAATGTGAGTATAAAGTGCAAGAAAATAAGGAACGTCGGCATCCTTTATGGTATGTTCGTGGTGAATGATAGCTTTTTCCCATTTAAAATTGCCAAATTGAGAAACGTACGTTGTTTCTGATGCCCTTAGAAATTTTGTATACAACTGATAGGTCTTTTTATTAGTTTTATTGGTTAGGAAAGAGTACAACAGTTACTCCCAACCTGATTTTATGATGCTGTGATGCATTTAGGGGCCACAGTGGCTGAATCTGCTGCCCTACCCCCATTTTACCAGTATGCAAAGGAAAGAAAAATGATCATAACAATTGCTCCTCTCTTTAAATATTTTTGTTGCCAGTTTTCTTAACAAAATATGCATATTGAGATAAACATTTGTGATCATTTCATTAATTTCAATGTGACCCATCAATTTAATTGTAATTCTTTTTGTTTAAGCCATGCTTAACAGGGGCTGCCGCTGAAGCTTCTACCGTCTGCACATTCAGCACTCTTGTCAAACTCGGGGAAGGTGTACCTCAGGGAGATGTTGTGTCTGATGCTGTTTTTGCTCTACATTAATGACATCAGTACAACAGTACCAAGGTTCGTCTCGAACATCCTCCATGCGGATGACTTTGCAGTGTGGAGTGCAGCAGAACATAAATAAATAGCATCCTCCAGAATCCAGGATGCTGCCAATAGAGTCAACAGCTGGACTGAAAGAGGCCACTCAAACTGAGCTAGACCATCTCTTTCAATCAGACGGAAGAGGTCACCTCAAAACTGGAGTCCATCCAGTACCAAAAACAGACAGGCCAACTTTACTGGCAACAAATACATTACTAGATTCACTTAGAGGCCTCACATCGAAGCCACGGAAGCTAGAGCTGCAAAAAAAAGTCTCTGATGAAGAAACTGGTGGGGACCACATTGGCGCAAATTACAGCATCCTGGCACAAGCAAACACATGCTCCGTCAGACCAGTTGTGCGGTACCATGATACATCGACAACATGAAACACTGCCTGCAAAACCCAAAAAGCCAGGCTTGACAAGATGCAGAACATGGGTCATTCTCATGATGTAGTGACATTCTTAGAGCCATCTGGAGCACCCCAATTTAGGAAATGGAGGACATTGGAGCCACTGGAATGCAGAACAGCACACATGATGAAGAGCCTTACTAAACACCGACAGCACGGGAGACTACAGGAGCAGACCAAGAACCGTCAGAAATGCCCAAGTCTGAACCGCCAACTTAAGGTCCTGCAAAGGGCTAACACTGACGTCCTGGAACCAAGCCCAAAGATGTGTGAACAGCTCCCTTCATATACCTGGACATCTCGAAAGAGCCTTCAAGACAACATAAACAATGTTCCAGGACTCTTTGCCAAAGGTTGCGGCACTGCACAAAGCCATCGTGCTGGTGGTTGTGCACAAGCGCTACCCTCACAGCAGCTGTGATACCACACAAGATGCCGTGCGGAATGAAGGAAGTGGCGTGTACATCTGTTGTGCAGACCGCACTACTACTTCCATCTCCTTACCAGCTGGCGGCAGCAGATCCAACTATCATACAGATCTGCAGGTGCTCAACACAGCAGCAGAGCACCAGCTAGGGAAAGGCAGCAGCTTGATCCACTGATCTCATAGGGAAGCTTCAAGATAGACTGGTTGCCCTGTCCACAAAATAGTGCTGCAGTGGATTCCAGTGCATTCTGGACTAGCTGGGAATGGAGACACTACAACAACAAAGTGATTGGCAACAGCAGAATGGCGGCTGCAGCCCGTGGACAGATGACATCAACAAGCTGAACAGGGAGAGCCAGGCCACCATCTTTCATCTACGTACTAATTACTCTGGACTGGGTCCATACAGAAAAGCAGGAACGTTTCACAAACCCAAACTGAAGCCTGAAGGTTTAGACACTGTATCAGCAATTATTTGAAGCTTTCGTGCCTAATGCATGAAGAGATACCCAATTAGCGAATGGCGGACTTCGGTAGAAGCGTAAACAACCAATCAGAATGTTCAGCAGAAAGACCATGCAGTCACTTTATGATCAGAGCTAAATATAGATCACTTGCAACAAGCATCAGCATGATCGATTGCAATGAATAGTCACAAATTGGGGGAGAAAAAAAGAAGTAGACAAAAGTTTGCCAGCACATTGTCATTTTTACAAATGTTCACAGACTTTAAGGAAAAGGACTGAAATTGACAGACTTTCCAGGGCCCTGAAAATACCTTGTCATTTTTTAACAACGTTCACAAATGTTCACAGATCGTAAAGACCCTGCTGGACTCACCTCGTGAGACTGGGTCATGCGGAAACAGCCCTATGCGAATTTGGCATAGAAAAGCAGTCTCCTTAGCACATTCTCCAACATGTCCATACAGAGACGCGGTCTGCTGGCAGTTCTGACCAGAAGACACGCCCCTGTACACCAAACTCTGAAAACATGCTGCCTGGCTCTTGACAGCTCACTTATTGACAGCCAGAACAATATAAAATTTAAAGACGGCCATAAAAAAAATTGAACGTTCCAAAAGGTGGAAGTGGAGATCTCGTGGTCGACATGTGCAAACTAAGTATTTGATAACATTGTTCTGGCTATTAGGAACCATGAAACTTTATTACGCATATTCATATTTACACATTTCTAGATGAAAATAAATGAAAGGAAAAGGGGAGACCTTACTAGATCCGCCTTACGCTAGGTAAAATATCACCTAAAAGACCAGCCAGTTACAAATAGTTACAATTAAATGGATGGGTTACATTGAAATTAATGAAATGATCACAACTTTTTATGCTCAATATGCATACTTAAAAAAAACAACTGGCAACAAAAAAATATTTAAGAGTATGACGTAAGCAATTTTTTATGATTGTTTGCGTTACTTTGCGTACTGGTAAAATGGGGGTAGAGCAGCAGATTCAGCCACTGTGGCCCCTAAATGCATCACAGCATCACAAAATCAGGATGGGAGTAACTGTGGTACTCTATCCTAAACAATAAAACCTAACAAAGACCTATCGGTTGTATACAAGATTTCTGAGAGCATCGGAAACAACGTACGTTTCCCAATTCGGCAATTTTAAATGGGAAAAAGCTATCATTCACCACGAATGTACCGTAAAGGATGCCGACTTTCCTTATTTTCTTGCACTTTATACTCACATTATTGAAACTTGATAGGTAAAGAGAGGTCAAAATAAAATGGAATAACTTTAGTAATTTTTTCTAATTAATTTTGTGTATTTTTACAACTTGGGGGTAGGGATACAAAATCAACCACTGTGGCACTCACATTAATCACAGCATCACCTAGTCAAGTTTATAATAATTGTGACATCCTGTTTTAATGATGGAAGTCTGAAAATGGACTGCCAGCGCTATAACAAAATGTCTGAAGGCATCTGACACATTATTTTTGTCTTTGTTGCGATTTCGGGGAAATGGCCGTTTGCTGGGTGCACAAATACCTTCACTGTGAGCCAGAGATTCAATATTTTTTCATTCTGTTTTTTGCAGAGGATGCAGAACGTGTGCCTTAACATATTATTGCCTGATTTGGGCTTCTGGAATGATTTATTTAGGGGAAAATGTTTCTCAACCTCATTTTAGCACCTGCTAAAAGCGTGAATGGGGGTACCCTTGCGCCATCGGCTATATCTCTGTTGTGTTCCTAAGGATTTTCGGGGAACATGGCTTAAACATCTCAGGACATACTAAGGAACACTTTGAAACCATCCTATTGAGTACTGGGGGGGGGGGGGGAAGTGCACGGTAGACCTTCCTAGCTTATGGACTAAATAGGAAACAGGGAAAGCGAGCTAGGGCTAGCACCTCTAATCTGTCGAATTCTGTTTCTTCTGTTTCTTCGGTTTCTACTGCTAACGGGCTTAGCCCGACTATTGACCTCCCGAGCGATGCCCTCTTAGAAGACACCGCCCGAGGAGAGCTTAGGCTTAAAATCGATTTCTTTAACCTCACCAAGCTACCCTCCCCAGACATTGCACGTGCTGACAGAACAGTCCTGGGAGAGCGTAGGCTATCTCCCCCTCCACAAAATTCATCAACGAAACGCTTGGAGGGGGCAGTCGCCGCTGGGGAAGACTTGTCTTCCCCGCGGGGGGGTGGCTCCTCTGCAGCGCCAAACTTCCCCGAAATCATTTTCTTCTTCTCCATCTAATACTCTCCCCCCTCCCCTCGTCATCGACGAGTCGTCTGTTCTCGCCAGTGGTGAGGAGAGCGCGGGGACGCTACTTAAAACACCATTCGTTCAGGTCCAAAAAAGAACCAACCAACCAGCCCGCTATAATCGTAACCTTAGCACCCTGGGATCTGATGCCGCCGCCAACCCCGAGGTGTGGTGTAAGTACTCGGTTCGGGTTCAGGATCTCGGAACTGGCACTACCCGTTTCCGGGATCGGGGCACCCACCAACCCCACCTTTGCGAGGGCGCCGGCGTCGCCCCATCTGAAATAACGTTGAGACAGATAGGCCGGGACGCCTGCCCTAACTCTATATCACAAAAATTACTGGCTAATAACAGATAGGCCGGGACGCCTGCCCTAACTCTATATCACAAAAATTACTGGCTAATAACAGATAGGCCGGGACGCCTGCCCTAACTCTATATCACAAAAATTACTGGCTAATAACAGATAGGCCGGGACGCCTGCCCTAACTCTATATCACAAAAATTACTGGCTAATAACAGATAGGCCGGGACGCCTGCCCTAACTCTATATCACAAAAATTACTGGCTAATAACAGATAGGCCGGGACGCCTGCCCTAACTCTATATCACAAAAATTACTGGCTAATAACAGATAGGCCGGGACGCCTGCCCTAACTCTATATCACAAAAATTACTGGCTAATAAAAGGAACATCGGCGGGGCGGACGTCGAGTGCACCATCCCCACCCCTAGGGTTGTGGGGGTGGTGCACGGCGTCCCCCTCGCCGAGGACCTAAATCATATAAAAAAAAACTACTCCTGTCTCAGGGATTTCAGCCGTCCATTGCCAGACTGACCAACCGGGACAATACCCCATCGAGAGCGGTTAAAATCGATTTCTTTAACCTCACCAAGCTACCCCCCAAAGTTAAAATAGGTGTCCACTTACTGCCAGTCGAGCCGTATGCCCTACCTGCACTGCACTGCACCAAATGCTGCAGATTGGGACATGCGGCTGGGGTGTGCAGAACCAAGCATGCTGTTTGTGTCAGGTGCGGTAGTCGCGAGTATGCTCGTTCTGCCTGCCCTGACAACACTACTCCAAAATGTGTCAACTGTGGCGGTGCCCACAGCGCAGCATACCAAAAGTGCCCCAAAATTGTTTTATACCGTGAGGCTAACCGTTTAAGGAATCAAAGCTACATTCCATACAAAGAGGCCGTGAAAAGAGCCCAAACCACCATTCCCCCCCCCCCCCCCAAAAAAAAAAAAAAAAAAAAAAAAATATATATATATATATACTGCCCTCGGGATTCAGACCCGGTGCGACCTGGATGCCACTGCCTGGACCCAGGCTCCAACCCCCAGGGCCGTACCGCGCTTAGAAAGAAACATAAATGTTCCGATGTCTGGGTCCACTGCGCCCCAAAAAAGAACACTGCTATTCCTAACGGGACTCGACCTGTTCCTCAAACTCGTTCCTATCGTGACGCTGTCTCAAACAATTTCCCCCACCAAAAACCAAAATCAACTACTATGGTTACCTCTTCCGATAAATCTCCTCCGTTGCCACCTCCCCCCTCACCCATGGTGGAGGATGTGGTACACTCTCCCTGTAGACAACTTCAGTTTGGTGACTTCCCAAATTCCACGGAAACTGTTAATAAAGATTTAAAATCCTACAGGGGAAGGGACATCTTAAAGCACTCACAGGACTTAGTTACTGGAATTTCTGGTGGGAATATGCCGGAGATCATAATGGCCGTCCTGATTATGTCCTTCTCGGTCCCCCTGCTTACTGAAACCACTAAAGTATAATAATTAAAATCCCTTTGAGAATGACGTCACTATTTCGGACTTAGTTATATTTTATTCCTTTTTTGTCAACGCCATGCCTGAGAACGTTAAATACACACTAAAAATACTCCAATGGAATTGTCGTACTATCTCTCGTAACATAATGTTATCTTAATAATTATTTAAAGGAAGCAGATCCACAAATTATCTGTTTACAATCTCTAAATACTATTAAATCCAAGCTACCGAGTATTACTGGTTATCATTATCCACCCATTGTGGAATCAAATAAAAACTTTAATGACTTTATTCATACGGCCACTTACATTAAAATAGGAATAGAACATCAAGTACTGTGTTCCCCTATTCCCTTACATGCAACCCATCCTATCTACAGTAATTATATAATAATAAATTCCCCCTCTAATCATAAAGAGATAAAATTAATAAATATGTATGCACCTAGATCAGTTCATATGACTGGCCTTGAGTGGACTGGAGACCTCGTGGGTGATGGGTGGGTAGTCCTGGGTGACTTAAACATACATCACCCTTTGTGGTACAACAAAATCCCAAACACACGCAACATAGCAAACAAACAAACTGAAGATATTTAAAATCCAATTTATTGATACTTAACAATGGCGAAATGACCAGAGTACCCGATAGCTCAACTCAACATCCGTCTGCGATCGACCTAACGTTGATCTCTCCTAATATTTTCCTCGAAGCCACATGGACAGTGGGTGATGACGCGATGGGTAGCGATCATCTCCCAATTAGTCTAGAATTAAAGTTAAAATCCCAACCGGTTACTAATCCTCCTCTAAATAAGTGTAAATTCTTATATTAAAAGGCTAATTGGCCTCTTTATGAAACTAAAATCAAACAAAACATTAAGGTCGTCGACACCTCGGATGTTGACTCCTTTACACCACATTATTGAAATGTTGACGGAGGCCACGGAGTGCGCTATCCAGGAGCGCCCCCGATGGCAAACCAGCAAATCCTTGGTGGTCAGAGGAGTGCAACAGCGCTGTAAAAGATAAGAAGCAAGTCTATAATAAATGAAAAAAACTTAAAACTTCTTCCAATCAGATGGCCATGAAGTCAGCAAATATCCAATGCAATAAAACTATAGCTCTGGCAAAACGTAAACATCTTGAACGCCAAATTATAACCGAAATACAGTCACCCACAGATACCTCCAAGGCATGGAAGATTATCAAAAAACTTTAAAATAAATACAATCCTTCTCTGGTACCACTGATAAACAATGGACTTAAATACTGTTCTGATCAGGAAAAAGCCGAATTATTGGCTGAAACATTTGCGGCCATTAGTACCACAGATAATTTAAATCCTACATCAAAAATTGTTAAAGCTAGTGAGGAGAACAAGGTAGAATACCGAGATCCTCCTCCTTTCTCCATGACGGACGACCTACCTGTTAACCTCCCCTTCACTTTGGCTGAAATAGAAATCGTATTGTCTCAAATAAAAGCTACAAAAACCTCACCGGGTGCGGATGAAATGACATACATAATGTTAAGTCACCTCCCCCTTGAGGCAAGAAAGCTTCTTCCTCAGCTTTACAATTAGTGTTATAAAGAGGGTCTCCTGCCCCAGGTCTGGCAGCATGGTATAGTAATTCCCATTCCCAAACCCCAAAAACCGCGAAACTTACCAAGTTCTTATCGCCCAATAACTCTAACATCTCATATTAGTAAAGTATTTGAGAAATAAGTAAAAAATCGATTAAAGTATCATCTTGAAAATAACAGGATTATACCAATAACCCAAGCAGGCTTTCGTAAGCATAGATCTACAGCTGATCAGCTCTATACACTTTCATCTTCTATCAAACAAGCGTTTAAGAAAAAACATAAAGTTATGGCCTGTTTTTTCGATGTCAAACGGGCGTTTGACGTTGTTTGGCATAAGAAGTTACTACAAAAAATTAAATTGTTAGGTTTCACCGGAAATATTTATACCTAGATTTAAAATCTTTTACAACGAACTCTACAGGTCAGGTTTGGACAGTCTCTCTCTCGAACTCACAAAATAAATTGCGGGGTACCACAAGGTACTTGCCTCGCCCCGACTTTATTTAATATTATGATGGTAGATCTCCCCTCATTCCTAAAATCTAAATTAAACAAGCGTACTAATTCTGATCTGAAACTATCTCAATTTGCTGTTGACATTGCTATTTGGAAAACGGTTAAAACCGAGAATCCCGGAAGTGGATATAGGGAAATACACCTAAATAAAGCCAAAGCATTTCAAAAGGGGATTGACGCGGTGCAAAGATATTTGGAGCTGAGTGGATTCGAGTTGGCACCTGATAAAACACAATTAATATTTTTTAGCCCAATTTTAGCCAAGTCCCAGCATCAATTTACCATAGCTGCTCACAATGTTAGATACCCAATAGTTCCCACAAAGCAAATAACATTTCTCGGCGTATCGTTTACATCAACGCTAAATTGGACCCCGCATATAATCAACCTTATTGCAAAAGCAAATGTGACCCTCTCTCACGAAACCAGTCTTAACTCGCAGTGAGCCAATCAGCACTACACGCAATTATAATTATGAGGTGGAGGGTCAATCTGGGTCATTTTCTCTTTTTTACAGAAATGTATTCTACATACACCAAAGTATCGTATGGTTAAAATCTTTATCATGAAAAATGTCATTAAATAGGTTTAAAATGATTTTAAAAGTCTGCCCTTGGCCCCAATTATGCTGCACACAGAAACTTCACAGGCTGTTTTCTCAAAATGGCCACCGGAGGCTTTAACAACTTTAAACACTAACAACTTCTACAATGTTTGCCCTACAGCATACAGTCATATATCACAGTAATCAGCAAACACTGTAGTTTTCATAAATGTGTATATGTCAAAACATCCAAAATGCGAGTTAAGACTGATTTTTTGAGAGAGGGTCACAAATAAGGTGACCTATTTAATAAAAAATTTAAAACATGAACCCTGGGAGAAAAATTTAAAATTATTATTACACCTTCACCATGCTTTGGTGCGCTCGAATCTGAACTATGGCACTGAATGGTTTTTTCTCAGCCTCGAAAAGTTCCCTAAAGACCTTAGAAGTGGCCGAAATGCGATCGCTCAAATACATCATGCGCCGTCTACACAAATCCACCCCTTGCTGGGATTTTTTGGGAACCTCGCTATGTATTTTTAGACATGACCCTGCACAGCCCCTCTCACCTCCACCAGTCTGTCTCATGGTACACGGTATAATTTAAATCAAAACGCTTATCTCAAGTCTATTTGCAAATACTTCATGAGATAATGGGGCTGCTGAGAATCACCTCCAACTTGGTAAATACTCTCTTCACCTCTCAACTACTTAGTGCATATTTCAATTTATTGATCTCTGACAACCTAAAAGGGTGTTTACCTGAATCTCTTTTCAAACCTAATTACATTCCACTCAGTATCTGGTTAAGATAACTTTCCTTAATAACACCGAGGAGATAGGTAGGTTGCCTTTCATAATAACCCACCTCTCAAGTCTGAGAGCTGACAACATTATAACCCACTCCATTATGAAAAATCTACCCCTTTATAAGAAAACTCCAACCCATCAAGAATAACCCACCCAGCGTGACTGAGAGGTGTCAAGCCACACAATTTTCTATAGCCCAGCAAGCAGCCAGTACAGATGAGATTGTCTTTCCTTTACATCAAGGTGTTATAAACATGTATTTGCTCTGCAGGTCAGACTGGTAGGATGATATACAGGCACTTGATAAGTTACCTACAACTGTGTAAGTGTCTTCAAAGATACTTAAGTAAGTACTTATAAGTAAGTTAAATTAAGTATTTGTAAATAACTTTCCTTAAGTACTTATAAGTTCTTGACTCAAGTTATCAGGTTACTTAGACAATTTTGTCAGGTCACTTGGACAGAAAAATAACTTTTTTGGGTCAAAAATAGTATGGAGGCGCAAGTGGTGGAGCTGATGGAATTAAATAGCTAGGTGCAGCATCTCTCTGTGAATTGCACGACACAAATAAAGTAAAACTTATCTTTACTTGCTTAGAAGACATTGAACTTTTTTCATGGTCTCTTTTACCCATATCTGTTTCCCTTCTTCTAAATAAGACGCCTTTAGTTTTTCAACATTCATGGGCTGACTATGCATCTTATTTTGAATTTCAGACTTCTGTTGTTTGTAATTGTCCATTTCATTTTGTACTCTCTTAAACTCATCATCATCGATTTTATTTTCCTCTAAAGCTTTGCTGATAAAAGTTTTATACTACTCAGCTTTGCTCCAGCAAGAGTACTCAATGCTTCGTGCTTCTGCAACTTCTTATGAAATCTTTTGTTAAGGGTTTCAAAACCAAAGCATGCCAGGAATGTGATAATGCTAAAGAGATGTAAGATAGGAGAACACATCGACACCTAAATCAATAATGCCGTATCAACCGTTCTAAAGCAGGATAAATTGAGTACGTAATTATGTATATGGTCGTTTCTCTCCAAAATTTCCAATCTCCTTTCAGTAGAGTTTGTCTTCCTCAGAAATCATGATGAGTCAATTTTCAGTGCAAACAGGGTACCTGATTCACTCCATGTAATATTATAAGTCAGCTAAGTGTGCATAACGCTTCCCTGTTAACTGAACCATTGACTTAAAACAGGTTAGGTAACACACTGGGGGGTGGTCAGGTTTCAGCACAGGTAAAACTGTTTCCTTTTTTCAGGACTAAACCTGCCTCCCCCTCCCACACACAGATCCCCCCCCAACCCCCTCCCCCCCCCCCTCCCCCCCTCCCCCCCCTCCCCCCCCCCCCACCACCCCCACACACACACCAGACACACACACACACCGGACACACACACACACGAAAAATAGATAGAGAATGTGAGGCTCCTGAGAGTCCTATCAAACAATGTCCGAGCCGTCACCTAAAAGCACATGGTTTATAATTACAAACCCCTTCACTCAAACAAAAACCTGCCAAGGCATAGTCAGCACATCTAATTCTATTTTGGCACATTGGCGGCGCGACCCGGACATGAGCCATACAAGTCATACAAATGCACGAGCCATACAAGTCATGCAGACTTCTAGTCTCATTAACTTTATGCACAGATACCAACGATATTTACACAATTTTACAAGCCGTCAGTGCCTTGCAGTGAAGTGCTTAAGGGCGCTAAAATATGCACCACCTGATACCCATAGGGGTAATTTGAAAATGGTTAACTCTACACATGTAAATTGCTATTTAATAGGGGTAGGTCAACTTGTGATGCATTAAAAATTGAAAGACAAATCCCATTACTCTACCCCCCAGTGAGAGACCTGATTGAAAGTCAGTACACACCCGCCCTGTTTTAAGAGTGTTTTAAATCAACAAGACACACGAGGAGAAATGGGGTAGGTATAAGTGTTTTTTTTGTTTTGTTTTGTTTTGTAAAACCTATTCCTGAGGAATCCACTGGTTTACAATATTACAGGCACACAATAACACACTTAACAAGGCTGGATAGGATACCAACTTTTTCCCAGTGAACAGTACGGTGATGCAAATCGGATGCCTGTATTCATTTGTACTGTCTGATATGCAACCTGATCAGAGCAGGGGGAGAATCAGGCCAGACACGCTTTTGTGTAGTCATTATATATAACACCTGCTGCCGTGTGGGTGAGTTTATTATATTGCACCCCTTTCATGACCAGAAAGGCATGCTTAGTTTTTTGTATAGGCAGTATATATATATCGTGTTTTTAAAAAAATGAACCTGCTGACACTCGACCCTCACTGTGGCTTGTTTTGTGGTGCAACGAGCTTTGGAAAAACTGAATTTGTTCTTGACCTCTTACAAACAAGATACATCCACCATTTTGAAAACATTGTGATATTTTGTCCGACTATCAAACACAACAAAGCTTATCACAACCGTTTATTCATTTGGACAGACAACAACATTTATTTAGTCGACCCTGAGAAAAAATTGAACAACTATCTGCAGTATTTTTACAAGCAATTTGAAGGACAGAGAACATTGTTTATTGTTGATGACTGCTCTGCAGAGAAAGATATTGTTAAGAAGAGGAACACTCTAGCAGAACTTGCCTTCAGTGGCAGACACGCAAACATAAATGTATGGATTCTTACTCAAAAATATAATGCTGTACTGAAAGATTTTTGTGAACAACTAAAGTTTATCTGTTTGTTTTACTGTAAGGATCCTGACAGCTTTGAAGACTGCCTCAGAGAAAACGATGTAATACCCAGCAAACATGAACGCGATGCTGTGAAAAACAAACTGAAATCGCCTAAGCATCTAAAGCTTATTTTAAAGACAGATCAACCTACAGAGTATGGATTAGTAAATTAATTTACTCTTTTGTTTTGGTTATAAAAAATGACAGACAGACAAACGGAGCAAGCGTTTGATATCACACACAGCTTTCAGAGACGTTGAGCAATTAGATAACTTAATAACATCTCCCAAACAGCTTGACATAAGCCTCTCAGTACCAGCGGTGATATATATGTCATATAATGTGAGTCAGGAATTTGTTGATGAGCATCCAGTTTTGGAGTGCATGACAGTTGATTTTAGGACACATACCTTAAAAGTTAATGATACCAACTGTGACTGGTTTGCGATACTTTGTTATAACATATATAAACAACTACATAAATTAAATGTTTATATTAACTGGGTTACAGTTAATAAAATGGTATTACACATACAGAGCCATCAGTAATATTTTTCTATTATTATTTTGTTGGACAAATAAAAATGACGGACAATGCACAAAGCCCGTCAAGCTTAAGAAACGTGTTTCACACAACAGAATTGCCTATATCCAATAGTTACAATGTCTATGAATCAATAGAAAACACTTTTTCTGTAATACAAGATAATCTTCATGCTGGTAGTGTAAAGATTCAGGTTCTTGCCGAAATAGAATTATCAGCGTAGATGGTGAAACGATAAAATCGTTTATCTCAACAAAACAACACACTGTTAATGCAAAAAGGGAATTGGAAAAAGTGTTTATAAAGAAAATGTTGCCTGACTTCCTAGAAGCAATTGACAGAGCAAAAATAAAAGGGTCTGTTTGGCATGAAGGTCATATACATGAACTGCAACTGAAACAGTCAAGATATCATCCTATATTAGGCAAATCATGGTTGGAACTGCCAAAAGAGGTTGCAGATAAAAAGGCTGTCGTCAATATACAGAACAAAGATAATGTCTGTTTCATGTGGTGTGTGCTTGCCAAAGTGCATTATATAAAAACAAACCTGAGCGTGTATCTAACTATGCTAAATTTGAAAACGAACTCAACTTCAATGGTATAGATATTCCTGTTAAAGTGGAGGACATAGACTTGTTTGAAAAACTAAATCCTGAGATATCTGTGAATGTGTATGTATGGGATAATGAGTCTCCTAACAAGTTAGAACCAATTAGAGTATCACCACTTTCCCCAAGCTATGGTCAGTCAGAAGATAAACATGTTCACATGTTATTAATAAGCTCTGGCTCTGGCGATAACTTTCACTACACAATTATCAGGAGTATGTCACAACTAATTCATGATCATGTATCAAAACACAATGGCAAACAGGAAGTGTGTAAAAGATGTTTACAAAGGTTTTCTTCTATTGAAGTAGCACACAAACATGTTAAACATTGCAGGTCGCCTGATGACATTCAAACAATACTGAGGTATCCAGATTCTGGTAGCAAGGTATATTTAAAAAACAATGAGAAGCAGCAAAAGCTGTCGTTTGTAGTGTATGCTGATTTTGAATAACTGGTTGTACCATATGAGGGTCCTGTTTCAGAATCATTACCAAAGACTGTAAAGTTGAGTGACCAAGTGGTATGTTCTTTTGGGTACATTCTTGTTAGGTCATATGGTCAACATACCGAACCTGTTATCTACAGAGGCGAAAATGCAGCAACTGAGTTTTTAACAGAAATGAGACAACTAATAAAATAATAATAATAATAACGGTATTATATAGGCGATTTTTCTCAATTTTTGGGCGAATCGACTCAAAGCGCCGCGAACTGAAACCGAACACGCACACTCACGTGACAGACACGTATTTACGCCATTTAAGACAAACACAGTAGAAGACAGACGAAGAGCCAGTTCAGCTACTGAAGTTACAGAGATTTTTGATCGCTTGTATTTTAAATTTGTAAAGTGGCCTGAAACCGGTACCAAAGTGTGGGGGGTGGGGGTGGGGGTGGGGAGGGGGGGTGGAAGAACCGGAGTACCCGGAGAAAGAACCCCCGACGGTCCGCCCGAATTAACGGTGACACTTACCAGAGGAGAAAAGTCCGACACCGGAACCCGTTTTCGAACCTCGCACCTTTGGCATTGGTGGCAGGTGACTTAACCACTGCGCCACGGACCGCCCCTGTACAGTAAAGTACTATCTCTTGGCTTGACTTCGCGAACGAAGATTCTGTATGGGTTGTCCACGACGTCTGCAGGCATGCTCGTGACTGCGGAGGCCAATCCGGGACAGGCAGGTTCGACCGCAGTGGCTGCAGACGGAGGTCTGGCCAGGGTTCTGAGTTGCGGCATCTCTGTTTTTTTTTCCTGAGCCGCTTGTCTTTAAGGCCAGCTCTGCGAGAGTCCTCAAAGGAGACAGCTGCCTTGTAAATGGTGGAGTGGCAGGTGTCACGGTCCGCAGCAAGTGAAGACCACTGGCGGTGGTCGATTTGGCAGGCACTAAATGACTTCTTGAAACAGGCTTTGTATCTGGACTTTAGACGTAACAAAACTGTCCTCTCCCCTCTTGTAGTTCACGATCAAACCGTAGAAACTGTTAAGCATTTTAAATTTCTGGGAACCACCATCTCCGATGATCTTAAATGGGAACAAAACACAGAGAACATTGTTAAGAAAGCACAGCAGCGCCTTTATTTTTTGAGAAGGCTGAGGGCCTTTGGTGTGAGCAGAACTGGCATGGAGCACTTCTACCGGGCCGCGATCGAGAGTGTGTTGACATTCTCGATCGCGGTCTGGTATGGCAGTGCGTCTGCACGGGAAAAACACAGACTGAACCGTGTCGTCAGGACAGCATCCAAAATAGTCGGCAAAGACATGCCAAGCCTTGACAGTGTGTACCAACAGCGGCTGCTCAGACGTGCAGGGCTTATTGCACGCGACACTACACACCCGGCTAACTGTCTCTTTAACCTGCTTCCGTCTGGTCGCCGCTACTCTGCCCTCAAAGCACGGACAAACCGTTTTAGTAACAGTTTTTATCCTAGTGCTGTCCGAGCCCTTTCTGTGTCATAAGCGTGCCATGGTGTGCTCTGTGGGCCGATCATAGAGATTCATTGCCGAGGCCGACTGATGTTTGCGTGAATGACTGAGTGAGAGTGCGTATGTGCATGGAGTCATGTGACCGACCTACAGAGCACTTCGCCCAACCCTTCAGTATTAGCTTAGTCTTATGATATATATTAACCAGTCTTACTTCCAACTGTGATCACTAAATTAGTGACATTTACTCTAAGATATTCTGGTTTCTTCTTAAACGATATACCTTTAATTCATTTCGATTGCCTAGGATTAATAGGCGTGTGTGTGTGTTTGTGTGTGTGTGTGTGTGTGTGTGTGTGTGTGTGTGTGTGTGTGTGTGTGTGTGTGTGTGTTTGTGTGTGTGTGGAAGATGAGCGTGGGTGTGTATGGTATGTATTGGTTTGTGATATCAGTTGTTTAGCTTTAAAGTTTTTACAGGGTGTGTAGGGCATTGGATCTGTGTGACAGAGTATTGATTTTTTTTTTTTTTTACTGTGATGTTTGTTATTGTAACGACACCAACACACATTCCTATGCTTTATGTTCTTAAGGCAAATGGCAATAAACAGTATCTTAACTCTTAATCTTATCTCTTCTTTGGTGCCCCTCTGTCTCTGTGTCCAGTGGCGAGCTCGCCGAACAGGGTGATCTTGGGTAGGCGATGATCCTCCATCCTGAATTCGTGCCCAGCCCAGCGGAGCTGTGTCCGCAGCAGCAAAGCCGCGATGCTCAAAGTTTCTGCCTGATCAAGGACCTCGAAGTTTGTGACATAGTCACTCCAGTGAATGCCAAGTATTGTACGCAGGCAGCGCAGGTGGAAGCGTTCGAGGAGTCGTAGTTGGCTGCGGTAGAGGGCCCATGGCTCGGAACCATACATCGGGGTGGTGAGGACGACAGCTCTGTACACGCTGAAATTGGTGCCTGTTTCCAGCTGTTGATTATGCCACACCCGCTTGTATAGACGCCCGAAAGCGCTGTTTGCTTTTGTCAGCCTGCTGTCCAGCTCCTTGTCTAGCTTGGCGTCTGACGTGATGATGCAGCCAAGGTAGGTAAACTGGTGCACTGACTTCAGTTCAGACTCGCCGATGGTGATGTGGGGAGGGCGATGCTCTACCTTGGGTGCCGGCTGATGGAGAACCTCTGTCTTTTTCAGACTGACCTCGAGTCTAAAGAGCTGGGCAGCGTCTGCGAAGCAGGATGTGATGCGCTGCTGGGCTCTCTCTGTGTGTGCAACGAGGGCAGTGTCGTCATCAAAGAGCAGCTCATGAATCAGTCGGTCTAAGGTTTTGGTGTGGGTGTGCAGTCGTCTGAGGTTGAACAGGCTGCCATCGAGACGATACCTGATGTACACTGCATCGTCATCGTCGAGGTCCACTGTGGCATGCTTCAACATCATGCTAAAAAAGATTGTGAAGAGGGTCGGTGCCAGCACACAGCCCTGCTTCACACCGTTGAGAATGAGGAATGGTTCTGAGAGGTCATTGTTGAGTCTGACCTGGCCTTGCTGGTCCTCGCGCAGCTGGACGATCATGCTGAGGAACTTTGGGGGACAGCCAAGTCGCTCCAGGATCTGCCACATGCCTTGCCTGCTCACAGTGTCGAACGCTTTTGTTAGGTCGACGAACGTTACATACAGCCCTTTGTTCTGCTCGCGGCACTTCTCCTGAAACTGTCTCAGCACAAAGACCATGTCGGTGGTGCTCCTGTTGGCTCTGAAGCCACACTGGCCCTCTGGGAGGTGGTCTTCTGCAATGGCAGGTACCAGCCGATTCAGGAGCAGCCTTGCGAGTATTTTACCGGCAATGGACAGCAGGGTAATTCCACGGTAGTTGGAGCAGGCAGACTTCTCTCTTTTGTTCTTGTACAGGGTGATGACGACTGCATCGCGGAGATCCTTTGGTAGTGTTCCTTCCTCCCAGCAGCAGAGAAAGAGGTCATGGAGCTTGTTGTGCAGTGCTGGGCCTCCATGTTTCCAGATCTCTGGTGGGATTCCGTAAATGCCTGCTGCTTTGCCACTCTTGAGCTGGTGAATCGCTGTGAGGGTCTCTACAGTAGTGGGTGGTTCGTCCAATTCAACCTTTACTGGGAGGTGTGGGATTTGGAGGATGACTGCATTCTGAAAGTATTCCGACCAGCGGTTCAAGATGGAGTTATTATCTGTGAGGAATGCCTGTCCATCAGCACTTCGCAGGGGACTTTGTATCAGGTGCCTGGGGCCATTCACTGCTTTCAGTGCTTCGTAGAAGCCCCTGTAGTCACCGTTGTCAACAAAAAGCTGGGTCCTCTATGCGAGTCTGCTCCACCACTCGTTCTGGAGATCTCTGAGCTTGCGCTGGAGACTGCTGCAGACGAGGCTGAAGGCAGACTTCTTCACAGGGCAGGAAGGCAGGGCTAGGTGGGCCTGATGGGCGGCTCTTTTTTTTGTTTGTTTGTTTTGCTAGGAGTTCATGGATCTCTACGTCGTTTTCGTCAAACCAATCTTTGTTCCTCTTTCTAGCGAAACCCAAGACTTCTGCAGAGGATTTTGCGATAGCAGTTTTCAGCCGTTCCCAGAGTGTTTCTGTGTCTTTGAGCCTGCGCTGTAAATCTGTCTGAAAGGCAGCTTTTACGTCGTCACGCTGAAGGCTGGCATCAAGCTTTTTCTTAGGTTTTGGCTTGAAATGGAGCCTGAGTTTGCAACGGACAAGGCGGTGGTCAGTGTGGCACTCTGCGCAGGGCATCACTCTGGTGAGGAGGACATCACTGCGGTCCCTCTGACGCACTAGGACATAGTCGATAAGGTGCCAGTGTTTGGAGCGAGGATGCATCCAGGTGGTCTTTCGACTATACTTTTGCTGGAAAGTAGTGTTGGTGATGACAAGCTGCTGCTCTGCACAGAACTCCAACAGTAGGCAGCCATTGTCATTGCAGTTCCCGACGCCATACTGCCGAGGACTCCTTTCCAGGCTTCAGAATCCTGGCCCACTCTGGCGTTGAAGTCGCCAAGGATGATGACTTTGTCGTCTGCAGGGGTGCTCTGTAGGAGGCTGCGCAGGTCAGTGTAGAACTTATCCTTTTCTGCAGGCTCTGCCAGGAGGGTTGGGGAGTACACACTGAGAAGGGTGACGTGTTGCTGGTGTCTCAGTGGGAGGCGCATGGACATTATGCGGTCTGAGTGACTGGTTGGTAGGTTTTCCAGCTTAGTCGCAATGGAGGACTTGACCATGAAGCCCACGCCTGAGAGCGGTCTTTCTGATGCAGACTTGCCTGACCAGTAGAGGGTGTAGCCAGCGCCAAGTTCTTGGAGATTGCCTTCGTCCGGGAGGCGTACTTCGCTGAGCGCAGCGATGTCGATGTTTAACCTCCGCAATTCATGGGCAATGACGGCGGAGCGACGTTCAGGGCGTCCGCTGTCTGCTGTGTCAAGCATGGTTCGGATGTTCCGGCATGCTACGTTGAGTCCCGTCCTGGTCGTCATTAGAGTGGATCCGTTGTGTTTACTTGTTTTCTGACCACAGGAGAAGATGCCAGTTGACCGCAGCTAGCCAACTGGGGTTGTGATGGGACGAGCTTTGATTAGGCCACCTTTTCTAGGTCCCTCTCCATGTGGAGCAAGCAGTGCTGTCTCTAGAGAAGGCTGCTTGGTCGTTCAGGGTGTGCCGAGTGACGTTGTCATCCCCGGCGACCAATATCCTGAACCGCCTGCATGCAGGTTTGAGACTGCGGCTTCTAGTGACATCTTTCACCTGCCGTTTCGCCCGTCCCCCGTCGCTAAAGGACTTGTAATGGTCTGTGGATGTTTTCTAAAGCCTGCGCTGTGGAGCTTTTTGGTGGAGTGAAGTGTGCGCAGTACTGGCCCCACCCTTTAAACCCCACCCGGGTCTGCCCTGGGGGACTTGGGTGGGGTGAGGTATTTTTTAGTTCCCATGGTCACCCTGGTCAGCCCCACAGGGTGGGTTTTTCTCTCTATTCTGGGGCATGCGTTCCTGTCTACCCTTTGTCCATTCACCTGTATTTGCCTTTTTAAAACTCTCCCTACTGTCTGCACTGCCTGTAGCCCTTGATATTGGATGTGTGTTGCTAAATGGTCTTAGCTTTATTTAGGCCCCATGTGTTAGGTTTATTTAACGTATTTGACCGGCTGGCGACATACATTAAAAGTTCTGTTTATTTTTTTTTTTTCACAAGCAGTGCAGGCAAGTCCTGAGAAGGTCTTGTTGCTGTCGGGACGTTAAGCAATGTACAATCAATCAATCAAACCCACCCTTTAAACCCTTGGTTCGTCTGCCATGGCCTAGCAAGCTGGGACGATGGCATCGAGGTCCTCAGGTCATAGGTTTTATATCAGACTGTTCTTGTCCTAGTCTCTGGCTCAGAAACCTTCCCCGGAGACACGGGGCTTTGAAGTCAGGGTTTTCCTCCCTTAGCCTTTCCGCAGCAGGACAATGTTAATTAATTTTCGAGGTTCTCTCCTCTAGATCCGCCGTGGTTAGCCTGGGGGCTCGTGCTGCCCAGTGTTTGGGGTCACATCGGAGAGGATGTGGCCAGGGACCACGCACGGGCGGTCTTGGGATAGAGGGATGCTATGCTAGTCCGGAGGGTGGCGCTGTAAGAGTTCCCCACTACCTGCACCACCAACGCAACTCGTCCCCTGGGGCCCCCACCTTTTGAGACAGGCAGCGACCCCTTGATACCAGTAAAGTAGTACATTATCTGGAAAAGTGTCAGATGCCTTTGATGATGACAGAAGTAGACAAACTGAATTTTAACAAGGCAGCGATGTGTTGGATTTGTCAACAACCTCTGGGAGGTAATAAAGTTCGCGACCATGACCACATAACTGGGTGTTACAGAGGTGCTGCTCATCTAGCATGTAACTTAAAACTAAAAATAGATCCCAAGGCATATAAGTAGCCTATCTTTTTCCACAATCTCAAGGGGTATGATTCACACATTATCATGAAGGCTGTGGATGAGTCTTACAAAAGAAATAGTTGTGTTGCCCAGACAACTGAAAAGTACTTAACTTTTAGGCTAGACAACAAATTAGCATTTTATGACTCCATGCAACATTTGTCTTAGGGCTTGCTAGTCTGGCAGAAGGACTGACTGAGTTTCGAATAACAAGTAAATATTTCGAGCCTGAGTTAATCAAGAAAGGAGTCTATCCATATGAATATATTGATCACTGGGTTGTGTTTGAAGAAAAGAGACTGCCACCAAAAGAGGCATTTTATTTTACACTAAATTGTAATTGTATTTCTGACTCTGAATACCAGCATGCTCTTGATGCTTGCGGTAAACTAGGGTGTGAAACGATTGGCGACTACCATAACCAGTACTAAAACGCTGACGTTTGCTTGCTAGCAGACGTATTTGAAAGTTATCGTGAAAAGGGTTTGTTGCACTACAGTTTTGACCTAGCTTGCTACATAACTAGTTCTGGCATGACATGGAATCCATTTTTAAAATCTAGTAAGATATCTATAGACTTGATGTCTGATCATCATGGTGAAACGCAGATTGAGAGGAGGCATTAGTATAGCCGCAAACAACTATGCCAAAGCCAACAACAAATATCTTGACGACCTTGACTTTGACCCCTCAAGGTCAAGGTCATTCATTACGTACTTGGATGCTATTAATTTGTACGGATTTGCTATGTGTCCTTACTATTGCCCTTGAAAAAATTTCGTCTGCATGATTTGTCAAAGTGTGATATAAAAAAATTAACAAACGAAATTATGAATTATGATCGGAAGCACAAAAAAGGGTTAGATCTTTGGAGTCGACCTGGAGTACCCACATCACCTACATGATTACCACAATGATTATCCATTAGCAATTGAGAAAATGTCTTTGACGTGGAAAAAAGATGACAACAAACTTGTGCTAAATTTGAATGACAAATTCAACTTTTGTCACTATTGCTTACTGCAGTTTTATATCAGACATGGTTTAATATTAAAGAAAGTTCACAGAGGTATTAAATTTAATCAGTGTGATTTTATGAAAAAAAAAAAAAGAAGAAAAACACAAATCTTTGTGCAAGAGATGGCAACACTGCATTTGACAATGACTAAAGTTGTGCTGACTAAGCCTTGGCAGGTTTTTGTTTGAGTGAAAGGGGTTCGTAATTATAAACCATGTGTTTTTAGGCGATGGCTCAGACATTCTTTGATAGGATTCTAAGGAGCCTCACATTCTCTATCTATTTTTTATGTGTGTGTGTGTGTCTGGTGTGTGTGGGTGGGGGGGGGGGGGGGGAGGGTTGAGGGGGTGGGGTGTGGGGGTCTGTGTGTGGGAGGGGGAGGCAGGTTTAGTCCTGAAAAAAGGAAACAGTATTACCTGTGCTGAAACCTGACTACCCCCAAGTTTGTTACCTAACCTGTTTTAAGTCAATGGTGCAGTTAACAGGGAAGCTTTTATGTGCACTTAGCTGACGTATAATATTACCTGGAGTGAATCAGGTACCCTGTTTGCACTGAAAATTGACTCGTCATTATTTCTGAGGAACACCAACTCTACTGAAAGGAGATTGTAAATTTTGGAGAGAAACGGTCATATACGTAATTACTTACGTAATTTATCCTGTTTTAGAATGGTCGATACGGCATTATTGATTTAGGTGTCGATGTGTTCTCCTATCTTACATCTCTCGCTAACGCCCTCAATAGCAATCCCAATTATACTCCCTAATCCCGTTGCAAACAAAGCTACACCCCGAACAGAGCAACCCGTTGAAACCACACTGATAGCCATTGTTGCACTGTGTACAAAATTGAAAGCCAGGCTATACCATCTTTTACACATTGAATATTTTGCTTTCTAAATACTCAATGCTTCTGAAATATTTCTTAAATGAAACGTGTCTGCCCGTAATCTTTCCTCAGGCACAAGCGGTATTTGTGGATACAAGGGCACCATTTTGTATGGTAAATATCTTTTATATATTTAATCAGCGAATGCATTTTGCAACTTTTCAGGGGTATATAATTTGCTAGTGTAATAAAACGAAACAAGATCTATATGTCAGGTTTATGTAATTTAGAAAAGGTAGAGTTGTTTTATTGACTACTACTTTAACAGCTAGGTTACTACTCAATACTTTTATATCTGTGCCTTTTTAGTAATAAAGACTTTTGCTGACTCTGACACTGAGTTATCCCATGTAAGTTTGATTCCCTGTACAATATCTGCTTCTTAACACCCTCCAAAGGTCTCATAATAATTTCAAAAACTATTGTAGCTTCTCTAGCTATGGTAAAGTTTGCTGGTGTAAACACAACAGAAGTACCAGATCTACCCTTTTCATTTGTAAGAAGATACCAGGGGTTCTTTCTCCGGGTACTCCAGCTCTTCCTCCCCCTCCACTTTGGTATCAGTTTCAGTCCACTTAATCAAATTTCAAATACAAACGATTTTGAATTTCCAAAAACTACAGTAGCTCGCTTGAGCTTGCCCTTAGCACCACGTGAAAGTTCTGTGTTTACGTTCAGTGTGTGAGTGAATGCGTGTGATTCACGTGAGCGTGCTTGTTGGGTTCAGTTCGCGGCGGCGCTTTGAGCCGATTTTTAATTGGGATAAAGCACCTATTTAATGCGCTTATTATTATTATTATTATTATTATTATTATTATTATTATTATTATTATTATTATTATTATTATTATTATACCTTTGTTTTTCACACTCTAAAAGTTTTAGTTTTTCTCTGCTATTATTGTCTTTGGAATAGCTTGGAACAAGACTCACAAGCAACGGGCCAGAGTTAAGAGCTTTTCTAAAAGTTAACTTTCCTTCTTCAGTATATACATAAAGACTAATAACTTCAAACTCAATAAATTCAAACTTTATGTCCCAGACAATTGTGGGTGCAGGAACAGAAGCAGGAACAACTACCCACTTATTACCCACATGTTTAGAGAGGTAAAGCGCATTATTCACAGGACTAGGTACAGTAACATCACGCAGTTGATAAGTTTAGGATACCTTTTTTCTGTGTCATCTTTCACCAATTACTTTTCTTTTTTTCAACCCAAAGGAATCAAGTTCAAGACCATACATTTCTCCCACTTCTCCTTCATTATCAAAACCTTGCACATCACTCAAATCTTTCAACTCTTTTACTGGACATGCAATTGTAATTTTCGGCTTCGGACCAGAACTCATTTTATTCAACAAAAAATTATTATTTAACTTCTAATACAACACAAAATCACTCATATGAACATGTTTACCATCCTGATTAGTTACAGATAAACACAGTGATTCAAAGAAACTGGCACCTAATTTTTTAAACTGCAAATTAGGAAATCTAACTACTATGTTTTTACAATATCCAGCATTTCCAGCCTGCGAGCATCTTAACAAAGTTGAAGGTTCACCATTGTGTACATTTTCAGTTGTGTTTAATTCTTTCAAATGAACATTTAGCACTTTATGTACTGACAAATTAACAGTATATTCTCCAGTTATTTTATCTTTAGATGTTGTAAATGTCCAACTCTCATCCATCGCAGGTACAGGATACAGGATATCCACCTATTAAACCAAGTAAATATGCACGTCTACCTGAAAATGCAGGCTGGCTACCTTCTGGAAATTCTAAAGTAACAAGTAAGTTATATGGATTTAATGTTGCTTTAGTTTTTAATTCACTTTGAAACCAGTTAGCTAAAGTACAAAAGTCATAATACCCAGGTTATATTTTAAAGGTTGCAGTAAACATACCACTATGAAAAGATAAATAACAATTCTCATTTTCTACATTAAACCACTTTACAGTGTAGAAAGTTTCATGGATAGCTAGAACCTTGTTACCATCTCTTATATCAATTCGATTAGTTAAATCACTGGTTTGCTTGTATCAAGATTTGTTAAGGTAATAAACATTTTTATTATCATACAAAAAAGCTCAATGGAATTTATATCACTAGCAAGCATTAGTACAAACATGTTTCAATTTAATGTGGATGCCAAGTACAATGTCGCACCTACTTATGACCAGACATTTATCCAACTAAATCAGCTCGACATAGCTGTATCAGAAAGAGATTTATTTTAAGTAACAGTCAAGCCTTTTGATCATTACCTAAACCCGCCAATAACAGATGATTCAACTGCAAGAAAGTGGTCAACAAGTCCATTGCAGATGTTCCAAACATAGCTTAACTTTGCTATACTATGTTCAACTGTCTGTGGTGTTTCTTTTACTGACCACTTGATTTACACAAACAAACTGATTAGGTCTGTGTATCATTTTCACACGTATCACCAGCATAGAAGAATACTGTCAGATCTTCATGTTCCACTACCCACTGAATTCAGTTTCAACCAGTTTAATAACACCATGGAATCATTTGACCGCATCTGTAATGAAGTATGACTTCACACAAAAACTTGATGATCACCAGGGTATGGGAACATTGTATTATGCTCTCTTGGCTTGACTTCGCGAATGAAGATTCTATAGGGCTTGCCCACGTCATCTGCAGGCATTTTCGTGGCTGCGGAGGCCAATCCAGGACAGGCAGGTTCGACCGCAGTGGCTGCAGGGGAAGGTCTGGTCAGGGTTCTGAGTTACGGCAACTCTGTTTTTTCTCCTGAGCCGCTTGTCCTTAAGGTTAGCTCTGCGAGAGTCCTCAAAGGAGACGGCTGCCTTGTAGATGGTGGAGCGCCATGTGTCACGGTCCGCAGCAAGCGAAGACCACTGGCGGTGGTCGATTTGGCAGGCACTATGTGACTTCTTGAGACCATCTTTGTATCTCTTCTTTGGTGCCCCTCTGTCTCGGTGTCCAGTGGCAAGCTCGCCGAACAGAGTGATCTTGGGTAGGCGATGATCCTCCATCCTGGAGACGTGCCCCGCCCAGCGAAGCTGAGTCCGCAGCAGCAAAGCCTCGATGCTCACAGTTTCCGCCTGTTCAAGGACCTCGACGTTGGTGACAAAGTCACTCCAGTGAATGCTGAGGGTGGTACGCAGGCAGCCCTGGTGAAAGCGTTCGAGGAGTCGTAGTTGGTTGCGGTAGAGGGCCCAGGACTCGGAACCGTACAGTAGGGTGGTGAGAACGACAGCTCTGTACACGCTGATCTTGGTGCCTTTTTCAGCTGTTGATTGTGCCACACCCGCTTGAATAGTCGCCCGAAAGCACTGTTCGCTTTTGCCAACCTGTTGTACAGCTCCTTGTCCAGCTTGGCGTCTGACGTGATGATGCAGCCAAGGTAGGTAAAATGGTGTACTGACTTCAGTTCGGACTCGCCGATGGTGATGTGGGGAGGGCGATGCTCTTCCTTGGGTGCCGGCTGATGAAGGACCTCTGTCTTTTTCAGACTGACCTCGAGTCCAAAGAGCTGGGCAGCATCTGCAAAGCAGGATGTGATGCGCTGCAAGGCTCTCTCTGTGTGTGCAACGAGGGCAGCGTCATCAGCAAAAAGCAGCTCACGAATCAGTTGGTCTAGGGTTTTCGTGTGGGCCTGCAGTCGTCTGGGCGTTTCCGAAAGCCTGCGCGGTGGAGCTTTTTGGTGGAGTGCAGTGTGCGCAGTACTGGCCCCACCCTTTAATCCTTTGGTTCGTCTGCCATGGCCTAGCACGCTAGGACGGTGGCATCGAGGTCCTCGGGTCGTAGGTTTTATATGAGACTGTCCTTGTCCTAGTCTCTGGCTCAAAAACCTTCCCCGGAGACACTGGGGCTTTGATGTCAGGGTTTTCCTCCCTTAGCCTTTCCGCAGCCAAGCGGCCAGTCCTCTCAGTCACAGGCAATACCCCCAATATTACTACCCCAGTTACACTTCATTCACACAGAAAACTGAAATCTGGTTAGGCTCAATAGAACAGAAACGGTTTAATGCTTGGACCACATTTGTCTTAGACAGAAGTGACGGGTTTACGCAAGCAGGAGTCAAAGGCAAATGAATCTATCAGAACGTATGTGTGGTGTATACTAGGAGCACAAGCTCAAACAAAGTCAAACATCTTTAATGGATTTGAAGCACAAAACAGTATCTTGCAAACCTGGAAGATGCTATAAGCTCAGTAGTAGATCTCCCATCGAGCATACAACACTACCAAGACGTTCTGAGGTATGCCAGATCAAAAGTTGACTTTGTAGTTGGCATTGGGTTATGCATGTTGCCATCTGACCTTCAACTCCAAATGGGGACAATACAAAATTGTAATAATGAACATAAAAAACATTAAAGTATAAGGTATTCCACAATAATAACATATAGAAAATATATCTAAATAACTTGTAAGTGAGACTATGAAGCTAAATAAAATATTGTTAGCTAACAAGCAACAGAACACTTTATTTATAAAGAGCTCCCTGTAGATTTTTGTTTGTTTACACATGATCTTCAACCCCACCCTCCACAGCAGATTTAAAGTCCACCATCTTTTTTCATCATTGACAATGATACAAATATAATGATGCCAGTACAACAATTTCCTATTGAAACGACATGTATCTAAAATATGATTAAGTCTGTGTTTAGTTCTATATCCTGCCAGTGAACTCCCACCCCCTACCCCACCCTCCAAATGCTGTAACTCGTCACAAAATCTATCATTATGTTCATCACTGAGCATACCCTTTTGCTTTTATTTAGATTTTTGGGGGTTTAATATATGGTATCACAGTACATCTACGTAAAACGCCATGTGTTGTTTGTCTGTCAGTCTATCTGTCTGTCTGTCCGTCCAATTGTCCGTCACTCCTTATACAATAATATTTCTTCGAAACTGTGCATTCCAATAATGTCAAACTTGGCATATGGGTAGCTGATTGTAGTGCAACTTACACAAGTATTTTTCGATGACCTTGTGTCACAGAGGTTACTTAAAGGGGGCGGGGGGGACAAAAGTTATTTTATGGTAAAATATGCACCTTCAGTATGCACATGCAGTATGACAAGATTTGAGCACAAATTTTGTGCACATATGTATCTTACACTTTATCACTTGCATTTGTGTTTTCTTTTTTATATATATTAAGAACATTAAATGGGCACTTTTGAGCAGATTTGAAAATATGTATGCTATGAATAAACAGTTAAAATTTAACCAAACGTACATCTGTCTTTCTTTTCTTATCAACTGACCTCTCACTCTCCTTTGAAGTTACATACACTATTGTTGAGATAAAGTGTGCAAACTTAAGGTAGATTATTAATTTTAAATAGACGACAGTCAACAGACAGAAACAATTTAACAATTAATATAAATCATTTAAAACGTGCAAAGATTAAGGTATACAATTCTGCTTAGATGTTCTGGACAACACGAAAGAAGAAGAAAACAAAACAGGCAAAAATGTCTTAAGTTTTGTAGAAACATAATGAGTCTCTGTCCTCTCCACTTTTAAAACGTCCCCCTACCATACAGCTTTCAACGTCCAAAGACGGAAGTGCTTGAAGACTTACTACCATTGAATGTTTTCAGCAAATAAACTTAAAATCAAATTTCTACTCATCATCACGATCGACTTAATCATCTTCTGCTCCTGTTTATCACAATCTTTCTCTGAGCTTTGATTCTCACAGCCTAAGAGCTTGCAAATGTACGTACATCTCAGAGTATTATACACAGAAACACCCTGGTAAAGTTGAAAACCTGACACACATGCACGATAGAAGCTCAAGAATTGCCTCTGATACGGGTTTGATGTCTCCATAACGGGTCGTGATTTTTGCGTTTCTTGTTGTTTTTGTTTAATTTCTTTTTTTTTTTTTTTTTTTTTTTTTTTTTTTTTTTTTTTTTTTGGGGGGGGGGGGGCGGAGTTTAGGGGGTCTTTCTCTGTCTGGGAGATTTACATGTTATGCTGCATCTGCTCAATGATTATGGTGACACGGACAGGTGGTGAGTGGGTCGGCTGAGAAACCCAGTACGAGTAAATTTAACAACCAGACTTGACAAGAATCCCTCTCCTTTCTCCCGACACCCAACCCCTGACACACACCCCTTTCTTTTTAAAGTCACGACTTTTGAAACTTTCACTCCAGCCAAATGTTATGATGTAGTCGTTGTAACCGTTTGGTTTGTTGGAGTGAGTGTCATGCCTTTGTTTCGTGCCAAACGCATATTTACGGACCCTGTGCATACTCGAACGCAGAAATAAAAACACCGGCGCGACCCCCGATCCGTCCAGGCAACAGCAAGGATGTTCATTTTGTCTTTTGTTTCCATCCTCCATCTATGCTGGTATTGTTCGGAGCGTCGGGGACATTTCCAGGCTTCTACTCTAAAGTGCTGCCTGATAGTTGGCTCTTTGCGCACGTTTCAGGAGGTAATCTGGACAGGGTGGAAACATGAGTGATCCCACTTCTCCGTTCTTGGCACACAACAAAGAAAACGAACCTTCCACGGAGATCATTTTAAAAATTCGATATGAAAATGGCGAGCTGTCTGCCATCTGGATGAGCTGTTTCAATCTTGTCCAAACGTACGCTGTGTCTTTTGCGATCATCAAATGAAGTAAACTGGTGCCTACATCTTCATGCCTTTAGTGTACAGATTCAATGGTGCTTTGCGTATGACAAGCCTAACTATTGCTGAGTTGGTATATCTCGCCCTGTGCCTAGGTTAAACGCACCAGCGGCGCCATTGTTGCTATTTTCGCACCAGACCGGTCGCTCGGACCGGTCATGTGCACCAGATCGGTTTAGGGTGTGTGCTTTCTGCACATGTAATGAGCAATCTCGGAGAAAGAATCACGTGACCGTCGTTTGATTCCTGCAAAATAACATGAATAAAGAATAAACCCTTTCATGTGCAATCCGGCAATATTATAATGCATCCTTATGCTAACACCACTAAACATTACGCGATTTGGCAGACTTTAAAAATAGCTTTTTCCTTTGAGACATAATTATGCGTCGCTTTGCGGCAGAAAGCACCGTGGTAGTTGAAGTAAGAGTGATGAGCGCACTACAAGTACAATGGACTTGATTGTGGGGCCACAAGGGGAGGTAAAAGGCGCTAAAAGTAAAACCGGAAACGAACCGTTTTTGGACTGCGATCACAATCTTCCGCGTGAACGTACGAGACCACACTACAAGTGCAGAAGCCTACCTGCTCGCGCAGTTCTGGTGCACATAACCGTTCCGAGCGACGTGTCTGGTGCGAAAATAGCAATAATGGCACCGCTGGTGCGCTTAACCTAGGTACAGGGCGAGGTATACCACCTCAGCCTAACTATTCTCGTTAATGTTCTGCGTATTACGCTGAAATGACAAACATGTTGTCAGACCAGCCAGAGATTTATCAAGTCTTTAGAGATGGAAGCTATTCTGTTCAGCCAACAGGCAGGAACCCATTTGGTTCTCGTTCTCCCACCGTGAGATGGTCTTAGTTGCCCTCTCGACGTTAAACCCAAATAACTGACTGGCGCTCCCATAGACCAGACCATCGAGATGGCTGTGCTCTCAGACTGCGTGTGATACAACCAAATTTAGCCTCATGGCAGGGACAGTGGGTAAATACTACCTCAAAGATGAATCCAGATATGAATTTCTCATGAGACTGAGGGACAGGATCTATTTGAACAAGAATGAACATGATCACCCAGACCAAAGACAGTACATTAATAAAAAGATGAGTAAGCTGTGATATAGCTGCTGAATGGGGAGGCAATGCATCAACCAGCGGAGAGCCTGATGTATATGCGCGAGCATCGTTCTTGTTTTTTTCTCAGACGACCGTCGTCAGAAGCAAGAGCCCATGGAAGTGGCCCGAGGGGATGAGAAAGTACTATCTCACTCGCCTTTGATATTCATGTGCCCTATATAATGACATGTCAGCTTCGAAAATGCACTTGGCTAACTGCAACACCATTGTCCGACTGTACCAGTCCACCTGATGATTTTTCACGAGTCACACCAGTTGATTCCCTTTCTGGTTTTTCATTTAGAGAAACACAAATAACAACGAAACATTCTCCATTCTACTAGTGTGACTGTTTTGTGTCCGTGTTCGTCATACTCGTTCGACGCACCGTGACGCGCCACAGATGTACAGATCTCCACGCCCTACTGACTAACGCGCAATCAGCACATTATTGTTTGAGTCTCATCTGCCATTACTGTCACTCGATAGGAATGTACTCTCGTCGTTGTACACGAACAAGCCGTCATCGTCGCTGCTAGCTACCTCCCACAGCGTCCGACCCACTGAGTTCAGTGCCGAAGTCCTGCCATAGAAATAAAAATGTCTGTAAGTAGCTGATATAAATATTCAACATACATGATTATACTGCTGGTACTTTGAATTTTAAGCTTAGTTATGATATTTTACAATGATGCAGTCGTCAGTATGCTTTTTTTCCCCCACTTCAGCGCACCATATCAGTTATATCTATACACGACCGACACAATATCTTGATGAATAAAGACTAATGTTGCCTTATAAAGAACAGTAAATTTACGAACTGAATGAATATCTCTACCGAGTACCACGGATAGCATGCCACCCGGCCCATATTTGGCGTAAAAGTTTCAAAGCATGCAAAGTACACTAAATCAGCAAAGGGATAGACAAGGAGAGTGCCATTTAAGCTGTCGCGCTAGTTTTTGCTAAGGACGCCCGAACACAATAGGTGCATACATTCTGATGTACATATAAACCAACAAAACCTATCTTTGTGATCTCCGTCGATCAGCGGTTGTCTCCATCCCGCTCCCTTGGTGCTTAAGAAGATGGCACACTTGGTCACGCAGTACTCGGGCAGCGGCTTTGGTTAACGTTTAGTTACCAAGGCAGTTAGTTCTGTAAGAATGGTTGGCCATATGCAAGCCGGCCGCCCCAACCAAAGTATTGCGTAACTTTTATTTAGCCATACCCTACTGTCCCCCCCCCCGCCCCCCACCCGCGGGCTTGTGTATTGCAGGCGGTCCCCCACGCCGGCTATGTGGGGGCCACTAGAAGACGTTTGTTACGTGTGCATACTCACATGGATTGTGGAAAGACGAGTAGAAAAGTCTCCCCTGAGGCAAGACGGCATTGAGAACCCGATTTATCAGGAAAATTTAGCAATCAATGCCCACCCTTGAACAGACCGCTTTAATGCCTGCATTGCGTTATACTTCGTGTGTTTTTTTTTATTTTTATTTTTGATTACATTTGTTATATGTTATACCCCCCCCCCCCCCCTCTCTCTCTTGGCTTGACTTCGCGAACGAAGATTCTATAGGGCTTGCCCACGTCGTCTGCAGGCATTTTCGTGGCTGCGGAGGCCAATCCGGGACAGGCAGGTTCGACCGCAGTGGCTGCAGGGGAAGGTCTGGTCAGGGTTCTGAGTTATGACAACTCTGTTTTTTCTTCTAAGCCGCTTGTCCTTAAGGTTAGCTCTGCGAGAGTCCTCAAAGGAGATGGCTGCCTTGTGAATGGTGGAGCGCCAGGTGTCACGGTCCGCAGCAAGCGAAGACCACTGGCGGTGGTCGATTTGGCAGGCACTAAGCGACTTCTTGAGACCGTCTTTGTATCTCTTCTTTGGTGCCCCTCTGTCTCGGTGTCCAGTGGCGAGCTCGCCGAACAGAGTGATCTTCGGAGGCCAATCCGGGACAGGCAGGTTCGACCGCAGTGGCTGCAGGGGAAGGTCTGGTCAGGGTTCTGAGTTATGACAACTCTGTTTTTTCTTCTAAGCCGCTTGTCCTTAAGGTTAGCTCTGCGAGAGTCCTCAAAGGAGATGGCTGCCTTGTGAATGGTGGAGCGCCAGGTGTCACGGTCCGCAGCAAGCGAAGACCACTGGCGGTGGTCGATTTGGCAGGCACTAAGCGACTTCTTGAGACCGTCTTTGTATCTCTTCTTTGGTGCCCCTCTGTCTCGGTGTCCAGTGGCGAGCTCGCCGAACAGAGTGATCTTGGGTAGGCGATGATCCTCCATCCTGGAGACGTGCCCCGCCCAGCGAAGCTGTGTCCGCAGCAGCAAAGCCTCGATGCTCACAGTTTCTGCCTGTTCAAGGACCTCGACGTTGGTGACATAGTCACTCCAGTGAATGCTGAGGATGGTACGCAGGCAGCGCTGGTGAAAGCGTTCGAGGAGTCGTAGTTGGCTGCGGTAGAGGGCCCAGGACTCGGAACCGTACAGCAGGGTGGTAAGGACGACAGCTCTGTACACGCTGATCTTGGTGCCTTTTTTCAGCTGTTGATTGTGCCACACCCGCTTGAATAGTCGTCCGAAAGCACTGTTCGCTTTTGCCAGCCTGTTGTCCAGCTCCTTGTCCAGCTTGGCGTCTGACGTGATGATGCAGCCAAGGTAGGTAAACTGGTGTACAGACTTCAGTTCGGACTCGCCGATGGTGATGTGGGGAGGGCGATGCTCTTCCTTGGGTGCCGGCTGATGAAGGACCTCTGTCTTTTTCAGACTGACCTTAAGTCCAAAGAGCTGGGCAGCATCTGCGAAGCAGGACGTAATGCGCTGCAAGGCTCTCTCTGTGTGTGCAACGAGGGCAGCGTCATCAGCGAAGAGCAGCTCACGAATCAGTTGGTCTAGGGTTTTCGTGTGGGCCTGCAGTCGTCTGAGGTTGAACAGGCTGCCATCGAGACGATACCTGATGTACACTGCGTCGTCATCGTCGAGGTCCACTGTGGCCTGCTTCAACATCATGCTGAAGAAGATGGTGAAGAGGGTCGGTGCCAGCACGCAGCCTTGCTTCACGCCGTTGCGAATGGGGAATGGTTCTGAGAGGTCACTGTTTAGTCTGACCTGGCCTTGCTGGTCCTCGTGGAGCTGGACGATCATGTTGAGGAACTTTGGGGGACAACCTAGTCGCTCCAGGATCTGCCACATACCTTGCCTGCTCACAGTGTCAAACGCTTTTGTTAGGTCGACAAACGTTACGTACAGCCCTTTGTTCTGCTCGCGGCACTTCTCCTGAAGCTGTCTCAGCACAAAGACCATGTCGGTGGTACTCCTGTTGGCTCTGAAGCCACACTGGCCCTCTGGGAGGTGGTCTTCAGCGATGGCAGGTACCAGCCGATTCAGGAGCAACCTTGCGAGAATTTTCCCGGCAATGGACAGCAGGGTAATTCCACGATAATTAGAGCAGGCAGACTTCTCTCCTTTGTTCTTGTACAGGGTGATGATGACTGCATCACGGAGATCCTTTGGTAGTGTTCCTTTTTCCCAGCAGCAGAGAAAGAGGTCGTGGAGCTTGTTGTGCAGTGCTGGGCCTCCATGTTTCCAGATCTCTGGCGGGATTCCGTCAATGCCTGCTGCTTTGCCACTCTTGAGCTGGTGGATGGCTGTGAGGGTCTCTTCGGCGGTGGGCGGTTCGTCCAATTCAACCTTTAGTGGAAGGCGTGGGATTTGGAGGATGACTGTTTCTTGAACAGTGCGTTCAGCGCCGAAGAGGTCCTGAAAGTACTCTGACCAGCGGTTCAAGATGGAGGTATTATCTGTGAGGAGTGCCTGTCCATCAGCGCTTCGCAGGGGACTTTGTACCAGGTGCCTAGGGCCATACACTGCTTTCAGTGCTTCGTAGAAGCCCCTGTAGTCACCGTTGTCAGCGCAGAGCTGGGTCCTCTGTGCGAGTCTGGACCACCACTCGTTCTGGAGCTTTCTAAGCTTGAGCTGGAGTCTGCTGCAGATGAGGCGGAAGGCAGACTTCTTCACAGGGCAGGAAGGCTGGGCTAGGTGGGCCTGGTGGGCGGCTCTTTTTTTTGCTAGAAGTTCCTGGATCTCTACGTCGTTTTCGTCAAACCAGTCTTTGTTCCTCTTTCTAGCAAAGCCCAAGACTTCCACAGAGGATTTTACAATAGCAGTTTTCAGTTGTTCCCAGAGTGTTTCAGGGGAGGAATCTGCTGGATCAACTGTGTCTTTGAGCATGCGCTGTAAATCGGCCTGAAGGGCAGCTTTCTTGTCGTCACGCTGAAGGCTGGCAACATCAAGCTTTTTCTTGGGAGGGCCCCCTTTCTTGGGTTTCAGCTTGAGGCGGAGCCTGAGTTTGCAGCGAACAAGGCGGTGGTCAGTGTGGCACTCTGCGCTGGGCATCACTCTGGTGAGGAGGACGTCACTGCGGTCCCTCTGACGCACTAGGACATAGTCGATAAGGTGCCAGTGCTTGGAGCGAGGATGCATCCAGGTGGTCTTTCGACTGTCCTTTTGCTGGAAAGTAGTGTTGGTGATGACAAACCCCAGTTGGCTAGCCGCGGTCAACGGGCATCTTCTCATGCGGTCAGAAAACAAGAAAAAACAATGGATCCACTCTCATGACGACCACGACCGGACTCAACGTAGCATGCTGGAACATCCGAACCATGCTCGACACAGCAGACAGCGGACGCCCTGAACGTCGCTCCGCCCTCATTGCCCATGAATTGCGGAGGTTAAACATCGACATCGCCGCGCTCAGCGAAGTACGCCTTCCGGAGGAAGGCAGCCTCCAAGAACTTGGCGCTGGCTACACCCTCTACTGGTCAGGCAGGCCTGCATCAGAAAGACGGCTCTCAGGCGTGGGCTTCATGGTGAAGACCCCCATTGCGACTAAGTTGGAAAACCTACCAACGGGTCACTCCGACCGCATCATGTCCATGCGCCTCCCACTGAGACACGAGCAATACGTCACCCTTCTCAGTGTGTACTCCCCAAACCTCCTGGCAGAGCCTGCAGAAAAAGACAAGTTCTACTCTGACCTGCGCAGCCTCCTGCATAGCACCCCTGCAGACGACAAAGTCATCATCCTTGGCGACTTCAACGCCAGAGTGGGCCAAGACTCTGAAGCCTGGAAAGGAGTCCTCGGCAAGCATGGCGTTGGGAACTGCAATGACAATGGTCGCCTACTGTTGGAGCTCTGTGCAGAGCAGCAACTATGTTATACCAAACACGTAATAATTGTAAGGAGCTGACGAAAATAACAGAAATTGAGTCGGTCGCTCCGTGTTAAGTGTATTCTCTCTTCTCTCTTTGTTAATCATTACTGATGGTATAGAAGTGTACTCATCTCTTTAATATCAATGTGTTTGGACAGAAGGCGTGTCTGACTTTAGTAGATGAAAAGATGGAATACAGGTTAAATTTTAAGCCACATGGAATGCATTTGTTTTTAAACTTTAAGTCCTGAGAGCTGTTTATTTGGGTGTGCATTCCTTAAGTCATGGATTTAAGAAAATTGCCACACGAAAAAATAACATTCTGAATTATAGATACTTTCAGACGGGTGGTTGCAGATGTCGCCAGGAAAGTCCCGTATATTACTTTGTCTGTCTGTCCGTCACCCTGGCATTTGAGAGGTTCATTTTAGATGACAGTAAATTCTAATGTTCTTTTGTCAGAAAACCTCCTATCTGTTCTTTTTGTCTGTTTAAACATGACTTTGCATACCTTATTCTTCTTTTAGAACAATGTTGTGTGTTATGAACATAATTTTGGTCCGTAGAAGAAAACAACGCTCAAGTCGAACAACTCTGTGAAAAATCGAACGAAAAAGAATTCCCCGCGCAGATTCCACTTACTCGTCGTCGACTTATTCTATCACTGTTTGTATACTGATACAAGACGAGAATATATGACTCGGTCCATCGTCGACTTATTCTATCACTGTTTGTACACTGATACAAGACGAGAATATATGACTCGGTCCATCGTCGACTTATTCTATCACTGTTTGTACACTGATACAAGACGAGAATATATGACTCGGTCCATCCCGAGGATGAAATTGTCAATTTTATTTTGCAGACGTCCTTTGAGGTCTACGTCACAGTTTTGGAGAAAGACCGACCATGATAGTTCAAGGGTGGAGGCCTACATGCGCCACGCTATTTGGACACCACTCTTGAACGTTCATGGTCGATCCACACCCTGTCGTAGAATGTCAGGCATTTATGGGCTAAACGAGTTGTGCGTCACCTGACACTTGCTCGTATAATGAGTATGTAAATGAATATGACATTATTTAAATGAGTATGTACATGTTCTCACCACCTCTCTCTCTCCCCCCCCCCCACCCCCCACCCTCCCCAGTGCTACCGTCACTTCTCACTCTATGAGCCAGTTCTCCGATGCCCGCCTAGTGTACGATCCCACGAGTTGTCCACCATGAACTCTCCCGTATATGGCGATGTGGTCACGTGCCAGGCAATCGTGCGCATGCGAGTAGGACGGGAGATCTGGCTGCAGGCTTCGAAAGCAGGTCAACGGCCTTCACCGGATTTCTTATTCAGGCTGATTAACTCGCTCACTGCGGAGAAAATGTGTTCACCACACAAATGCAAGAGGTATAGATCCTCATGAACCCCCGCTCTTGCAAGGGTGCATGGGGATATATGCCTCTTGCTGATACAACACTGAATCCATGTTACTGAAACATATATATTGTTTTGTTTGTTGACAGGCGCCAAGCTAATCTGGCACTTCCCTTGAATTATCATGGTCGACTCATCTCCTGCTGTAGTGCGTCAGGCCTGAATGAGTTAAAAGACGATTTCACAGGAACTTGCTGAAGTATTGCTGGTCGTGCCAGAAGGAACAGCAGTGGATGGGTCCCTGGAAGAGGTATGCTCTCAGAGGAATTTAAGACACTCACAACGTTCACAGGCATATCAAGAAACCATCACCCAGAAGTGATGAATCTTACAGATTTTGTATTTACTGATGAATGAACTCTGTGAACAATGTTACTGTAAATCGTGTGAGTTACTTGACAGCTCCCTCTAGACATATGTAATGACAGAGAGGCTCAGCTTGCAGTTGTAAAAGAGCATTTCGGGACTTTTCTCTTTCGGTTCCAGCGATGTTTGCAGCAACTTAGCATTGTTACCATCATTTTGCTTAAAACATATGACTTATTAAAAAAAAGGTGTGTCTCAAATAATGACTGATAAAAGTGTGTCTCAAATAATGATTAAAAATAATACTAAAATAATTTTGCAGTCAGTTTCAAAGTAGAACGTCTTTATATTTGACCTTTTGGCATAATTAAGTATAGTGCTGTTGCTGATGTTGTTGTTGTTGTTGTTAGTGTTCCTAATCTTCGCAGTTACACATATAACATGTAACCATGTAGACTGTTCTGAGGAACTGTTTGCTGGATTTTTGTGTGGAAGATACAAATCAAATAAATGTACGTTAAAGAGCAAGAAATATGATTCGTTTGATTCATTTTTTGAAGACGTGTTAAAAAATTCCGAATATTCATCCCGTGTAAAGTGTCAGTGTTATTTTACCATAAATCATTAATTTAAGTGATTTTAAAATATTTTCTTTGACTTGCTACCCTATATTTTGTCATGTCTTGCATCTGTGTTTTGTTCGCTACCACGCGTACGTTATTCTTTGGTAAGCTTACTCTATTCCAGAGGAATACAACCGTCAGACAAGCAGATATCAATAATATATGTGTCAGGCTGAAAAACGTATGGTCTGTAAAATTCCCGAAGGGCGGGGGGAGGGTTTGACCTTCTGGCCCATGGACTAAAAGCATTATTGCTAAGAGTAACGCAGTAAGGTGGTATAGGCATCAGTGGGCTAACTCTTTTACGCATGCTGCCTATTGCACAACGTGGTTAAAGCATTGAAAACCTGCTGCGTTCGGATACACAACATTCTATAGACAAGTGTCGTTATGATGAGCGTCCTGGATGAGTTCTAACACATTATTCTTGTCTTGCAGTGCCTTTAACTCATTCAGCCCTGACGCACTACAGCAGGAAATGGGTCGACCGTGATAATTCAAGGGTAGTGCCAGATTAGCTTGGCGCCTGTCGGCGCCAAGCTAATCTGGCACTGTCCTTGAATTATCATGGTCGACCCATCTCCTGCAGCTGGTGCATAGTCGTTAGATGACGCCTCCAAAATTTGGGAAATACGGCCGTCGGACTGAATGAGTCAAATCATTCAAGGCGCAGGCATCGCTATTCAACACTTCTACAGCTATTGACGTGGGGCGTCTTGAATGCGTGTGACTTTCCTATCCCTCTGCGAGTCGGTAGCGGCTTTGTAGCGCTGATTCCTGTTGGAATAAGCGCAAGAGAAAAAAAAAAACGCTACCCACACGCAAAGGGTTAATTGTGCATGGCGGTGTTTACTTCCAGTGAAGTGAAAAGGTGGGTGGGTGGGTGGGTATAGAGAGCGCGAGGAAGGCACGAGTAGCCCGTCAGTTCTAGAAAAGCAGCTTGACGAGCGTCAAGACGGCAAGAGTGCTGAACACAGTGAAGGCAGCAGACGGACGCGTGCGCACGACCAAACCATTGCACAGGTTTGTCCCACAGCATGTGTAGCACGGTCGGGCCGGGCAACGGCTCTCCCGTTCCCTCATGCGGCACTCCTGAGCATTGGCACAATGCTGCAATAATAACAACAATAATAATGTTAAAATAATAATAGTAATAATAATAATAATAATAATAATAATAATAATAATAATAATAATAATAATAATAATAATAATAATAATAATAAAAATAAATTCAATATTCCTTATTTCCATCAACGATTATTTTAACAATTTTTACACGTAGACCTTTCTTACAACGAGATTGTGTAACAGTGCTTTTACAGCCCGTATCAACAACATGTTCGGGGTTTTAGTTACCAAAATTATGTGCTCGGATTTGTCAGGAAGGGGGAGTGAAATTTTATTTACAATTTGTATATAGATTGGCGGTGTCATTGTACCTCGAAATGAACTTTGATTTTTGTAACCTCAACCTTTCTGACAAGTCACTAATGATAATGAGCAAATGTTCAAATGTCTTAACAAAAATAGAGAGTTGACTTTTGTGCCAGCTAAATACACGTGTTCTCAAAATGTATGCAGTTTTCACACATTCGTAAACATCCTAATTTGGCATTAATAGAAAGGTTTTATCATCAGCTACATTTGTGCCAAATCTAATTGAGCTGGGGGCGGGGGGGGGGGGGGGGGAGAGTTCGCAAAGATTGTGATAATTGTCGGAAACTGGAATTCTTCACACATTTGCCGACCTCTTGTGACTCTAAACTTTTCCCAGTGATTATCACAATTAGTATGAAAGGCTTTACTATCAGGTATCTCTGTACCAAGTTAGGGTTTAAAGTTGAAAATAGTATTTGACAAAAACAATTCTTTCGGTCAAAATATGGCTATTTTTGTAACCTATTTCTGGACCTCTGTGAACTTGACCTTTCAGAAGGGTCAGTGAAAATGTTATGTTAAACCCATTCTGGCCCGCGACACCCCACATCAAGATATGTTTCGAACATGATAGTTCAAGGGTGGTGGAAGAATAGCTTTGTGCCCATTGGCGCCAAGCTCCTCTGCCACCACCCCTCAACTATCATGGTCGATCTGTCTTCTGATTGTAATGCAGTCCTCAGAGGATAACTCTAAAATGCGGGTATTTCGTACCTCGGGCACTTTGACTTAAAAAGGTCTTGTCCCATATTACCCTTGGGCCAATATAATAATAATAATAATAATAATAATAATAATAATAATAATAATAATAATAACATATAACTCTTCTATAGCACAATATCCCCACAAAGAAAGGCTCAGAGCGCTTTACATCTAGATAATCTAACTAATTGAAATCAACTAACCAAAGTGCCGACAACGTACAAAAACACAATCATTCATAGGTCCAAATGCACACTGACACAATACTAAAATAATGAACATAACATTTCAAGAGCCTGATCAGATTGTATACATGTTGATGGGAAAACATAGGGTTTATCAATCCCTTTCAAAGGCCAAATTTAAAAAAAAATGTTTTCAATCTAGCCCTGAAATTGGTTAAATATCATGGAGAAGACCATTTGGGAGCTTGGAAGGAAGAGTAACTCTGTCCAAAGGTTTTTAAGGACGCTGTGGGGATAGTCAATATTCTGTCGTAAGTGCTGGAGCACAATCTGCCTGGTGTATAGACAAGGAGACTGGAGCACAAGTACGCCGGGAGGGTTTTATCAACGGCCTGAAAAACGAGGGAAGCAATTTTGTATTCAATTGTGAACTTCACAGGAAGCCAGTGTAACTGGTTAAGCAAGGGGGTGATGTGGTCACGCTTCGATTTTTTCAGTACAAGTCTTGCTGCGTGGTTTTGAATCTTCTGAAGCCTGTAAAGCAGATCGTTCGACATACCTGACATTACAGGGTTACAGTAGTCAAGCCTTGACAAAATCTGTGAACATGCGATTTGCTTACAGGCATCTTCAGTAAGGTACTGTCTAACAGAGCTAAGCCTCCTGAGCTCAAGATAGCAGCAGCGGGACAGATGAGACACATGATCGTTCATGGACAGAATATTGTCAATGTAAATCGTGTTTTTCACAAATTTTTTGAGAGGGATGTCCTGTCCACAAACGATCAAGGACTCTTCGTGGGAGACACTCACCCTGGAGCGAGTGCCTACCACAATGGTGCCTGTTTTTACTTTATTGAGCTTTAGCTTGTTGTCTGTCATCCAGTCCTTAACAGCTTCTATACATTGTTCCATGTCATGTAGAAAAGACGGGAACTGTTTGACAGGAGCGTCTTTCTTCAGCTGTGTGTCATCGGCATATTTGTGATGTTCACATCCTTTACTGGCGATCACCTTAGACACATGTCTAGGCGTACAAAGAAAACAAGACCGGTCCCGGGACTGAGCCCTGGGGTACGCCATATCTCAGAAGGAGGGGAGCGGAAGCATATAATGACACGTTGGAAACTGTCGGACAAACTTTTTAAGAGAACAATGAACAACGAACTTTTATTTTACAACGGAAACAGCATTTGGTTACAAACAATTTTCAAACTTGCCGTTGCTACATCTAAACTACGGACTATCCATACACATAATCACAAACACTACAGTGGTCTAATACATAACTCATTTCGAGCAATGTACACACACACCCGCACGCACGCACGCACAATTCACATACACGCATACAAACGCACGCACTCACATTCACACATTCACTCAGTCACGAACGCACGCTGGCACGCATGCGCGCGCGCGCGCACACACACACACACACACACACACACACACACACACACACACACACACACACACACACACACACACACACACACCATTATACAGATCAAAATAATGAAGTAATAACATACTTTAAAACAACTAAATACAACAGAAAATATAAAGTGGAAAAGGCATTTCGGTATTATTGTTAACATATGGGTCATTCTCTGGAAAGGTGGTCAGATTTGTTACATGGGGAGCGAAAAATGAACTTTATTAAATTGGAATAAAATGTATATATTCTGATGAAAAAATGATGCTTTTGTCCATGTGCAGTGAAATCAGAGCAAGAGGACTGTCTTTTTGTGTGTAATTGGTGTGTGAACAGGTGGGTCGACAAGTGTCTCGGTTGTAACACTGGACACCAAAATGAAGTTTGATTCAACCAATATTCAGTGCAATTCTTTCCATAAGTATTCTAAAACTATTAACTCAGCCAAACTACACACTTTGAAGAGCTTCCAATGGTTTTTTATGTGATTTCTGATATTTGGCACTTGCAAATGAAATCTCTCCTTAGCACGCGTAAATTTGGGAATTTTTCACTTTTAGCTCACAATATAGGGAGCAGAGGCAAAAGTCAAAGAACACTATTGTGTATAGCACTGACACCTAACCTTTGCTATGACAAAATATGAAATAGGTTGTCACCATAGTGTGGCGGAAAGAAGTGCATAACTGAATCATGACTTGGTTGTAACGCAGACACCGTCTATGTTGTAACGTCGACACCACATAAATAAAAGGGAGCAAAAAACCAAAAGTGATGTGGAAAAATCACTCTTCCCATCCAAAGCAACCAAAAGTAATGGAAAGCAAATATACCACAAAAAAGAAACATGTATTCAATAAACAGGCACTTCTGGGACTCTAGGTTCTGCAGTTGGTCTTGGCTGACTTTTCCCAGCTGCTCGTGGTCTGCCCCTCGCTGCTGATCTTCCCCTTAGTGCAGATCCACCTGGACTTCGGCCTCTGCCACCACCAGGTTGTTCAGGTGCCGCACGGGCCATGGAGTGTTCCTTCCACTCTCCCACGACGGCAGTGTTGGGGCAGGCTCCTTCTCCATACAAGCAAAACTCACACATGCAAGACAGGTGCCTGCTGATCAGCCGACCCATACCACCTGACTTGATATTGTGGAACTCACGTGACCCAGGGACCGTCTTCATCACCCTTTCTGGGCGGTCCCTGTTCACCATGCCTTCTGGCACCCAGAAGAATGTTCTTCGGAAATGCTGGCAATGGTTGGTGGGCTGCTTGTTTAGGCTGCTTGCTTGGGCATAAGCAAAAAATTCCTCAGCGGTCGTGACAACAGCACGCTTTCCTTTCACAGCTGTCGCGACATGGTGCTTGATAACTGCTGCCTCACCATCACATGGCCCCTTGCCATGCCTGCTGCCAAAATAGCTCCTCTCCACCCTTGTGCCGAAGTCGTCCACACATGCAGTGATATCTGCAAATGGTCCCTTAGATTTGTATTGGCTGGAGCATCCATCAGACCACTGCAGCACAATCTGGGGATGCAGATTCCTCTCCACACGCAGGTAGTTCAGCGCAAGGGTGAAAAATGTGTGGACGGCGTGGTGGTCATGCCGAAGGTCAGGACTGATAAAGATGAGAGATTCATACACGCCGCCATCGCAGCTGTTACACTTGTAGTAAGTGGAAATTGGGTGAAGCGTCACTTGTTCCTTGTTCCAGTGAGCTGATTGGACTTCGTCCTGCAGCAGACACGAGTAGTTCTCCGCAAAATCCATGACAGCGGTGATAAGGTTTGATAGGAATGGCTTTGCCGTCCGTAGTTTTTCAAACTGAGAGTGTTGCCACGCAGCTCGGAACAGATGCCCTGATAAGAAAGCTACTTCCTTTTTCAATTCTGTCACCATTTCCGTTACGGTGCCCACACACTTCAAAAGTACTTTTTTGCTAATCTCCTTCCCCTTTCGTTCTACTTTTTTTGTGGTCCAAAAATACCAGGTGATCTCCCTGCGATTCATCAATGGAGCCAGATAGTCATCAAGTTTATCCACGCCACAGTCTCCACATTGGTGGGATTGGGACAGGTTGTGATTTCTACAGCATGGTACACATGCCGAATCTTGCATGCAGGGGTGGTGTTGATACTGTTGATAAAGAACAGCTTGTTTTCGACATTTGCACAATACTCGCATAAACACTGCCTCAGCTGGTTTGCCATCATTGTACGCACATGTGCAGGCATCCTCCTTGCAAAAGTGCTAAAAGCAGCCTTCCCTCCCTGCTTAACATAGTCATTGTGCAGATCTTTGAGCGGCCTGTGCAGCTCCTGCCGGGCCTTTCCTTTCCTTACCAGCTTTTTGTCTGGCAGAGGTGTAGCTGTTTTTTTCGAAGAAGTCACCAACTTCTTGGGACAGTTCTTGACTTTTCTTCTGCCTCTGTTTTTTCTTGTCTTTTATTCTTTTCATGACTGTCTTTCTGCTTACAGTCAGAAGTTTGCTTCTAGAACGGATGGATCCGTACTTCTCACATAACTTCATTACCACCGATCGGGTCGTTCGACTCTCCTGATCGCATTTGTTCTTCAGGTGTAGCATAGCTTGCTGTAGCGTTTCACCAAGCATTGTTGGATTTGTATTACCTCGCAGCTCCTGTATGGCCTTTTTTTTCCTGGGAGTCGCTTTATCAGCCAGTTGGTTCCAGGTCTCTGCATACTGGTGTGGGTCAGAAGGCATTGCTTGTTTAGCACGAAACAATGCAACGCGCTGTGCTCGAGGGGTACGTGTATACTGTGGACTTTCGCTAGTGGTCTGGGGACTATCACTGGTAGTCTGTGTGCTTTCAGATCTTTGACATGCAGAAAATTGTCTTCTCTTTTCCTCTTGATAAGCTTGTCTTCTATTCCGATTTATTGCAGCTTTCTTTTGGTGAGAGTAGTTCTCCCGCTGCTTCTGTTTCTGCAGTCTCCACACCTCCCTCTGTTTTTCCTGCTGCTCTTGCTCACTTCTCCCACGCCTTTAAGTCTTTGTGACAAATGTGACAAAATGCACTTTACATCAAAAGAACATTTATATATCAAAATAAATAAACACAAAACATGCATGTAAATTTTGAAACACTCTAAGGAACTATTCTGCAAAATATGAAATTTGTAATCTCTCTGCTTTAGTTAAAATTCGTTTGCAATTACGAATGTTCAAAGTGGGGGCTGAAATTGGCTTGGTCACGGCACACCAGTCAATCGATTCGTTTTTACTACAAAACTTTGCAAACAATAGCTGTGAACACATAAAAACAGTAAAATAAGCATTCAGGTTTTGTATTCAATAATTCAAAACATAACTTACCGGCGCAACTCTTCATTTTAAATGCTTTTCAGCGTGCCGACCGAAGGAAATGGCGCCTAAATCTTAGTCGTAAACATGGACGGAAAACGCGGACACTACCGTTAAAAGTCCCCAGTTCTGCCTCCCAGCACACACAGTGTGTCGTTTTCACACAGCGATCACTCACTGTGTCATTCCGCATCAGGTCGGCACTATACATTCAAGCGTCCGTAAACTCGGTCGTGAAAAATATAGTCCATTAGACATCACATTTGTAACGCGAATTCCGGACGCGAAGATACAAGTGACGCAATTTTGTTTTATTTCTACCGTCATTTCTTCCATTACAATTGCTTTGTTTCATATATCAGTTAGCTAAATATTTTGTTTGGCGAAGAACACTAAATTAGGTCCGTTCATTTCCGTATTAATTTTTCATTGATTTATTTTTATCTTTACGTCAGTGGACACGATTTGTTACAAATCAGACGTGAAATAAAAATTACTTTTTATCTCACAGAAATGCGTAGTATTAGAAAAGTGATGATGGCGAGTAAAGTTTTGGATAAATACATCTTAATTCAACCATTTTTTCCCCAAAACTGTGAGGTATTTATGCTTTATTTTTGAACTCAAATGTAGCCACTTGTCTATGTAACGAAATGGCGATCTGAATTGTGTGATTTTCGTCAATAAAACCACAGCTGTAAACCAAACTTTTACAAACAAGCACAATTCACTGTATCATGGTGTTCGTTTAACATATCTGTTGCTTAAAAATATAAACATGAGATATCCTTACACTCTTAATATTCTGGTATATGCAATTTTACGGTGCACCCCCCATTGGTCCACCTTTCCAGAGAATGACCCTCATATACAGAAGAACATATTAATACTTTTAAGTTCTAATAAATAATAAAAGAAATAATAAAATAAAAAATCAGTATTCACGAACACAATATCCTTTAATACACACACAGACACTCCCTCAAGTGCTCGCAAGCATATAGACACACACACACACACACACACACACACACATACACACACACACACACACAAACACACACACACACACACACACACACTCACTCATTCACGACAGTTGATTACGCTGACACAGCGGTTGCGCATGGGAGATCAGTCACATGGCCAGCGGTGATTTACAAACTCGACTTGAAGTGCATGAAGAGGCTAAGCTTAAAAGATGACAGCGTATTAGCATTTCTCATTTAACGCGGTAGTGAATTCCACAGTGAGCTTCCCGCATAGGACAGGCTAGTTTTGAAAAGGTCAGTCCGTGGGCGGTGAGCTCAAAACTGATGGCCACATATAGAAACTTCAGGCAACCGTTCAGGAAAAACAGTGTTGAGATACGCTGGGCTTGACTGATTGCGCAACGTAAAACATTAAGACACCCTTATTAAAGAGAAAGTGTGTCTTTAGAGGGAGCAAATCCAGTGGCGCGAGTTTGTGATCGGTGGAAAGATGGGGAGCCGGAAATATTAATTTAGCAGCTCTCCGGTGTAGGGAGTTTAACCTCTTCATATGCACTTTGCTTGAACCATCCCACACTGTTGAATCATAGTCGATGTGAGATTTGATATGAACGTTGTAGAATACTTTGCGTGTTTCAACATCTGTTATGAACTTAAGTTTAGACAGCATAATATACAGGTTTTTCCAAACACGTTTACAAACAGTGTGGATATGAGACTGCCATTTCAGCTGATCGTCCACAATGACTCCTAGCAGTCTATGCTCGGTGACCTCTTCTATGACATTGTCATTCAGGGACAGGTTTCGTTAATTTCAATGTGACCCATCAATTTAATTGTAACTATTTTTAACTGGCTAGTCTTTTATGTGATATTTTACCTAGCATAAGGCGGGCCTAGTAAGGTCTCCCCTTTCTTTTTTCATTTATTTTCGGCTAGAAATGTGTAAATATGAATATATGCGTAATAATGTGCTATGATTCCTAACAGCCAAAACAATGTTATCAAAATACTTAGTTTCCACATGTCCACCTCGAGATCACCGCTTCCACCCCATATTTTTAGCCTTCTTCTTCTGCAACGTTCAATTCCTTGATGGCCGTCTTTAAATCTTGTATTGTTCTGGCTGCCAATAAGTGAGCTGTCAAGAGGTCGCCAGCGTGTTTTCAGAGTTTGGTGTACAGGGGCGTGTCTTCTGGTCAGAACTGCCACTTCTCTGTATGGACAGGTCTGGAGAATGTGCTAATAAGACTGATTTTCTAAACCACATTCGCATTGGGCTGTTTCAACATGACACAGTCTCGCGAGGTGAGTCCAGAGTGATCAGTGCGTAGATGGAAGATGGTGGCCTGGCTCTCCCTGTTCAGCTTGTAGATGTCGTCTACCCACGGGCTGCAGCCGCCATTCTGATGTTGCCAATCACTTTGTTGCTGTGGTGTCTTGGTTTCTTTAACGGAGGTTGTGATCTTGAGGTAGAATGGCGCCCTGGGGTACTTGTGTGGGGTTAACTACTTTTTAGTTCCCATGGTCACCCTGGTCAGCCCCACAGGGTGAGGTTTCTCCTCTATTCTGGGGCATGTGTTTCTGTCTACCCGTGGTCCATTCACCGTGGGCAGTGGGCAGATGTTCACATCTGCACGGGACATAGACGACCCCGACCCCACGAGTCCCCTGCTGCCTTGCAGGCTTGGCCGCTTGGCTGCGGAAAGGCTAAGGGAGGAAACCCCTGACATCAAAGCCCCCGTGTCTCCGGGGAAGGCTTTTGAGCCAGAGACTAAGATAAGGACAGTCTGATATAAAACCTACGACCCGAGGACCTCGATGCCACCGTCCCAGCTTGCTAGGCCATGGCAAACGAACCAAGGGTTTAAAGGGTGGGGCCAGTACTGCGCACACTGCACTCCACCAAAAAGCTCCACCGCGCAGGCTTTAGGAAACGCCCACGGACTATGACACTGAACTTTCCAAGTCCTGCAGCGATGGGCAAGGGGCAAAACGGCAGGTGAAAGATGTCACTGGAAGCCGCAGTCTCAAACCTGCATGCAGGCGGTTCAGGATATTGGTCGCCTGATGTTGACCTGGGGATGACAACGTCACTCGGCACAACCTTAACGACCAAGCAGCCTTCTCTAGGGACAGCACTGCTTGCTCCACACGGAGAGGGGCCTAGAAAAGGTGGCCTAACCAAAGCTCATCCCCTCGTAACCCAGTTGGCTAGCCGCGGTCAACGGGCATCTTCCCATGCGGTCAGAAAACAAGAAAAAACAATGGATCCACTCTCATGACGACCACGACCGGACTCAACGTTGCATGCTGGAACATCCGAACCATGCTCGACACAGCAGACAGCGGACGCCCTGAACGTCGCTCCGCCCTCATTGCCCATGAATTGCAGCGAAGTACGCCTCCCGGAGGAAGGCAGCCTCCAAGAACTTGGCGCTGGCTACACCCTCTACTGGTCAGGCAGGCCTGCATCAGAAAGACGGCTCTCAGGCGTGGGCTTCATGGTGAAGACCCACATTGCGACTAAGTTGGAAAACCTACCAACGGGTCACTCCGACGGCATCATGTCCATGCGCCTCCCACTGAGACACCAGCAATACGTCACCCTTCTCAGTGTGTACTCCCCAACCCTCCTGGCAGAGCCTGCAGAAAAAGACAAGTTCTACTTTGACCTGCGCAGCCTCCTACAGAGCACCCCTGCAGACGACAAAGTCATCATCCTTGGCGACTTCAACGCCAGAGTGGGCCAAGACTCTGAAGCCTGGAAAGGAGTCCTCGGCAAGCATGGCGTTGGGAACTGCAATGACAATGGTCGCCTACTGTTGGAGCTCTGTGCAGAGCAGCAACTTGTCATCACCAACACTGCTTTCCAGCAAAAGGACAGTCGAAAGACCACCTGGATGCATCCTCGCTCCAAGCACTGGCACCTTATCGACTATGTCCTAGTGCGTCAGAGGGACCGCAGTGACGTCCTCCTCACCAGAGTGATGCCCAGTGCAGAGTGCCACACTGACCACCGCCTTGTTCGCTGCAAACTCAGGCTCCGCCTCAAGCTGAAACCCAAGAAAGGGGGCCCCCCCAAGAAAAAGCTTGATGTTGCCAGCCTTCAGCGTGACGACAAGAAAGCTGCTCTTCAGGCCGATTTACAGCGCATGCTCAAAGATACAGTTGATCCAGCAGACTCCTCCCCTGAAACACTCTGGGAACAACTGAAAACTGCTATTGTAAAATCTTCTGTGGAAGTCTTGGGCTTTGCTAGAAAGAGGAACAAAGACTGGTTTGACGAAAACGACGTAGAGATCCAGGAACTTCTAGCAAAAAAAAAGAGCCGCCCACCAGGCCCACCTAGCCCAGCCTTCCTGCCCTGTGAAGAAGTCTGCCTTCCGCCTCATCTGCAGCAGTCTCCAGCTCAAGCTTAGAGAGCTCCAGAACGAGTGGTGGTCCAGACTCGCACAGAGGACCCAGCTCTGCGCTGACAACGGTGACTACAGGGGCTTCTACGAAGCACTGAAAGCAGTGTATGGCCCTAGGCACCTGGTACAAAGTCCCCTGCGAAGCGCTGATGGACAGGCACTCCTCACAGATAATACCTCCATCTTGAACCGCTGGTCGGAATACTTTCAGGACCTCTTCGGCGCTGAGCGCACTGTTCAAGAAACAGTCATCCTCCAAATCCCACACCTTCCACTAAAGGTTGAATTGGATGAACCGCCCACCGCCGAAGAGACCCTCACAGCCATCCACCAGCTCAAGAGTGGCAAAGCAGCAGGCATTGACGGAATCCCGCCAGAGATCTGGAAACATGGAGGCCCAGCACTGCACAACAAGCTCCACGACCTCTTTCTCTGCTGCTGGGAAAAAGGAACACTACCAAAGGATCTCCGTGATGCAGTCATCATCACCCTGTACAAGAACAAAGGAGAGAAGTCTGCCTGCTCTAATTATCGTGGAATTACCCTGCTGTCCATTGCCGGGAAAATTCTCGCAAGGTTGCTCCTGAATCGGCTGGTACCTGCCATCGCTGAAGTCCACCTCCCAGAGGGCCAGTGTGGCTTCAGAGCCAACAGGAGTACCACCGACATGGTCTTTGTGCTGAGACAGCTTCAGGAGAAGTGCCGCGAGCAGAACAAAGGGCTGTACGTAACGTTTGTCGACCTAACAAAAGCGTTTGACACTGTGAGCAGGCAAGGTATGTGGCAGATCCTGGAGCGACTAGGCTGTCCCCCAAAGTTCCTCAACATGATCGTCCAGCTCCACGAGGACCAGCAAGGCCAGGTCAGACTAAACAGTGACCTCTCAGAACCATTCCCCATTCGCAACGGCGTGAAGCAAGGCTGCGTGCTGGCACCGACCCTCTTCACCATCTTCTTCAGCATGATGTTGAAGCAGGCCACAGTGGACCTCGACGATGACGACGCAGTGTACATCAGGTATCGTCTCGATGGCAGCCTGTTCAACCTCAGACGACTGCAGGCCCACACGAAAACTCTAGACCAACTGATTCGTGAGCTGCTCTTTGCTGATGACGCTGCCCTCGTTGCACACACAGAGAGAGCCTTGCAGCGCATTACGTCCTGCTTCGCAGATGCCGCCCAGCTCTTTGGACTTGAGGTCAGTCTGAAAAAGACAGAGGTCCTTCATCAGCCGGCACCCAAGGAAGAGCATCGCCCTCCCCACATCACCATCGGCGAGTCCGAACTGAAGTCTGTACACCAGTTTACCTACCTTGGCAGCATCATCACGTCAGACGCCAAGCTGGACAAGGAGCTGGACAACAGGCTGGCAAAAGCGAACAGTGCTTTCGGGCGACTATTCAAGCGGGTGTGGCACAATCAACAGCTGAAAAAAGGCACCAAGATCAGCGTGTACAGAGCTGTCGTCCTCACCACCCTGCTGTACGGTTCCGAGTCCTGGGCCCTCTACCGCAGCCAACTACGACTCCTCGAACGCTTTCACCAGCGCTGCCTGCGTACCATCCTCAGCATTCACTGGAGTGACTATGTCACCAACGTCGAGGTCCTTGAACAGGCGGAAACTGTGAGCATCGAGGCTTTGCTGCTGCGGACACAGCTTCGCTGGGCGGGGCACGTCTCCAGGATGGAGGATCATCGCCTACCCAAGATCACTCTGTTCGGCGAGCTCGCCACTGGACACCGAGACAGAGGGGCACCAAAGAAGAGATACAAAGACGGTCTCAAGAAGTCACTTAGTGCCTGCCAAATCGACCACCACCAGTGGTCTTCGCTTGCCTCGGACCGTGACACCTGGCGCTCCACCATTCACAAGGCAGCGGTCTCCTTTGAGGACTCTCGCAGAGCTAACCTTAAGGACAAGCGGCTCAGAAGAAAAAACAGAGCTGTCGTAACTCAGAACCCTGACCAGACCTTCCCCTGCAGCCACTGCGGTCGAACCTGCCTGTCCCGGATTGGCCTCCGCAGCCACGAAAGTGCCTGCAGACGACGTGGGCAAGCCCTATAGAATCTTCGTTCGCGAAGTCAAGCCAAGGTCCATTCACCTGTATTTTCCTTTTTAAACTCTCCCTACTGTCTGCACTGCCTGTAGTTCTTGGTATTGGATGTGTGTTGCTAAATGGTCTTGGGTTTATTTAGCGTATTAGACCGGCTGGCGGCATACATTCAATATTCTGTTTATTTATTTTTTCACAAGCAGTGCAGACACGTCCTGAGAAAGTCTTGTTGCTGTCGGGACGTTAATCAACGTACAACCAGCCTGCCTAGGCCTCTCCATTTCCAGCTACTCCAGGATGCACTGGAATCTACTGCAGCACTATTTTGTGAGCAGGGCATCCAGTCTATATTGGAAGCTTCTCGGTGACGAGATCAGTGGATCACGCTGCTGCATTACCCTAGCTAGTGCTCTGCTGCTGTGTTGAGCACCTGTACGATAGTTAGAGTTGCTGCCGCCAGCTGGTAAGGAGAGGAAGGTAGTAGTGCGGTCTGCAGAACAGATGTACACGCCACTTCCTTCAGTCCGCACGGCATCTTGTGCGGACCCGCCTGTGGTGATGTGAGCACAGCTGATGTGAGGGTAGCGCTTGTGCATATCTCCAGCGAGATAGCTTTGTGCAGTGCCGCGACCTTTGGCAAAGAGTCCTGGAACATCGTTTATGTTGTCTATATGGCTCTTTGGAGATGTCCAGGTATCTGAAGGGAGCTCTTCACACATCGTTGGGCTTGGTTCCAGGACGTCAGTTTTAGTCCTATGCAGGACCTTCAATTGGCGGTTCAGACTTGGGCGTTTCTGACGGTTCTTGGTCTGCTCCTGTGGTCTCCAGTGCTGTCAGTGTTTAGTAAGTCTCTTCATCGTGTGTGCTGTTATGCGTTGCAGTGGCTCCAATGTCCTCCATTTCCTAAATTGGGGTGCTTCAGATGGCACTAAGAATGTCACTGCATCATGAAAATCTGCATCTTGTCAAGCCTGGCTTTTTTTCGTTTTGCAGGCAGAGTTTCATGTTGTCGAAGCATCTTGGTACCGCACTACTGGTCTGACCGAGCTGGTGTTTGCTTGCGCTAGGATGCTGTAATTTGCGTCAATGTGTTCCCCACCAGTTTCTTCATCGGAGACTTTTTTCGCAGCTCTAGCTTTTATGGCTTCGATGTGAGGCCTCCATTGAATCCAGTAATTTATTTCTTGCCAGTAAAGTTGGCCTGTCTGTCTTTGGTATTGGAAGGTCTCCTGTTTCAAGGTGACCTCTTCAGTGTGACTGAAAGAGATGGTCTAGTTCAGTTTGAGTGGCCATCTTTCAGTCAAGCTGCTGACTATATTGGCAGCATCCTGGATTCTGCAGGATGCTGTTTCTTTATGAGGCCTTAGTTGAATCCAGTAATTTATTTCTTGCCAGTAAAGTTGGCCTGTCTGTCTTTGGTACTGGAAGGTCTCCTGTTTCAAGGCGACCTCTTCAATGTGACTGAAAGAGATGGTCTAGTTCAGTTTGAGTGGCCATCTTTCAGTCAAGCTGCTGACTCTATTGGCAGCATCCTGGATTCTGCAGGATGCTGTTTCTTTATGTTCTGCTGCGCTCCACACTGCAAAGTCATCCGCATGGAGGATGTTCGAGACGAACCTTGGTACTGTTGTACTGATGTCATTAATGTAGACCAAGAACAGCATCAGACACAACATCTCCCTGAGGTACACCTTCCCCGAGTTTGACAAGACTGCTGAATGTGCAGACGGCAGACGCTTCAGCGGCAGCCCCATTTAAACATGCCTTAACTAAAACGAATTACAATTAAACTGATGGGTCACATTGAAATTAATGAAATTATCACAAATTTGTATGCTCAATATGCAAACTTTGTTAAGAAATTTGGCAACAAAAATATTTAAACAGAGCAGTATGACGTAAGCAATTATTATGCTCATTTTGCGTTCCTTTGCGTACTGGTAAAATGGGGGTAGGGCAACAGATTTAGCCACAGTGGCCCCTAAATGCATCACAGCATCATAAAATCAGGGAGTAACTGTGGTACTCTATCCTAGCCAATAAAACCCAAAAAAAGACCTATCAGTTGTATACACAATTTCTGAGGGCATCGGAAACCACGTACGTGTCCCAATTCGGCAAATTTAAATGAGAAAAAGCTAACATTCACCACGAACGTACCGTAAAGGATGCCGACTTTCTTATTTTCTTGCACTTTATGCTCACATTATTGAAACTTAATAGGTAAAAAGATGTCTAAATGAAATGGAATAACTTTAGTAATTTTTTTCTAATTAATTTTGTGTATTTTTACTACGTGGGTGTAGGGATACAAAATCAACCACTATGACACTCACAGTGATCACAGCATCAGCTAGTCAAGTTTATAATAATTGTGACATCTGGATTTAATGATGTAAGCCTGAAATGGACTACCAGTGCTATAGAAAATGTCTGAAGTTATCTGATACCGTAGTTTTGTCTTTTTTGCGATTTCGCGGAAATGGCCGTTTACTGGGTGCACAAATACCTTCACTGTGAACCAGAGATTCAATAAGTTTTCATTCTACTTTTTACAGAGGACGCAGACGGTGTGCCTTAACATAATATTGCTTTACTTGAGCTTCTGTAATGAATTCTGATTTATTTAGAGGAAAATGTTTCTCAACCTGATCCGCGAAGAGCTTGAATGGGGGTACCCTTGAGCCATCGGCTATATCTCTGGTGTGTTCCTAAGGCTTTTAGGGGAACATAGCTTAAACATCTCAAGACATACTAAGGTACACTTTGAACCCATCTTATTGAGTGCTGAGGTGGGGGGGGGGGGGTGCACGGTATCCAGGACTGTATGGAGTATGTGCATGCAACCACCGGTGACCTATGCAGCACCAGAGACCGCATTCACAAGGGGGACATGGTAGGCAACACATAATAGGGTGAAAACTGAGCCTGGGATGATGCGCGAAGTGGTGACAGCTGTCCCTGAGCTGACCTTACCGATGGTACCCAAAAGTGCCCCAGGGGTGATAACCGAGACCGCGTAGAATGCCACCGGGGTGGCCAGTTAGACACTGAAAACTGCCCTTGGGCTGACAATGACGATGGAACCATAGACTGCCCCAGCGTTGGTAAGTCAGGCAGTAAAGACTGTGGCGTGAAGATACTCCAGCAAACCGTTACAAATTTCCACCGACAAGCGGACGACGGATGACGGACAGACGGAGACATAGACTCACTGTTACTGTCGCACGTGAGCCAATATTGTTTATGAAGATTACATTTTAAATCACAAATTGTAAAAGTGTTCTGCGGATTCACAAACATACTGGATTGGGACACTGGCCGTAGTAGTGTGCCAATTCAGCCAGCCATTTTCTCAGTGCTCCTTACTACAGCTCACACAAGCACGAAAAGTGGTGGTAAGGTCCTCACCTTATCCCACGCTCCGATTTCTGCCCAAAAAATAGAACTGCAAAAAGCCCTCAGCGCTAACGTCCATGACCGAGACACTGATCTCAGACCTGCAATCTTGACCTTGACCAAAGATCACTCAAATGAGCGATTGTTAAAGTGCCTTGAAATAAACACTGAGTTTGGGCATAGTACCTAAAAGTCGGAAATTCTGTCATGTGTAATTCTCACATATGTATTGACTTTCTGACCTTTGACCTTTATGAGTAGTCGACCATACTTAGCAGGCGTTGTAAGATCTCATCATCAACTGGCTTGCCGAGTCTGATTGGAATATTCTCACAAAGTCTTGACCTTCAAGTGGGACAGGCCACATTAGCATGCATAGAAAGGTCTTTGCGGCAGGCATCTCTAAACCAACTGTGGCTTTGAAGATAAATACAATATTTGAAAAAACACGATTTGTGTCAGATTATGGCACTATTTGGACGTTTATTGTATGTGTAACCTTGACCTATCAGAAAGATCATTCGAACTGACATTTCTATAGAGGTCTTTTGGAAAAATACACATGTGCCAAGTTCGAAGGCGTCTACGGCTTACATAATCTGAGATAATGTCAACAAGAAAGTTTACCACAAACGGACGGTCGACGGATAGACGGACTAATGTGGATGACTCATTGTGCACGCACTGTTTTTAATCGCACGTGAACCAAACCCTGCTCAGCCAGCAAAGGTCGATTGGGCTCACGACGGCCGCAGTGGCTCCGCGCACGACTGTTCGGGCCCACTGAGGCCATCGTGGAGCCGAAGGCGTTTTGCTGCTGGGGTAGAAGCAAGTGATTCTCTCCTGAATCTGACTCACTTTGCTTATTGGAAGATCAGCGCCCAAGTCCGCAATAAGGCATTGCGCGGTTTTGCTGTCACCATTGCAGGTCACTCCTATCCCTTTGCATGTGTGATGGTTGAGACAGACACATAGCAAATCTGAAAAAGATTATAGTCTCGTGTTTTTTTCCCAGTTAACGTTTGAACAATACATATTTCACTACAAATTAAGAAATAAAAATTGATGACTAAACGTGGTGCTAATGTATGTTAAAGTGTAGGTACTTTCAAACTTAGCGGTTGAGCCAATACCCTCGGATGGTCATGGGGATGGCAGCTGAAATACAATTTGTTTTCATGCCTACAATACATGACCAATTACTTTAACGCAAACCGTACCATGTGACCTAGCTATAACCAAAAAAACAAACAAAAAAAAAAACCCTTCTTCTAGCGGCTAATGGTGGACTTCTTGTAGTCCTCTTTGTGACGCGTCTTTGATGCCGGTTTTTTTTATATAAAAGATCACCAAAACATTTGCAGCAACAGAACGTTATAGACCACTAAAAAAAAAAAAAGAATCTCTGCGGAATCGAAAGCACTAAAGCGTCATATGCGACTACTTTTGTGTCTAACGTATCAAGAGATCAAGATAAACTTTTATTGCCATATGCATAAACATTAGGAATTTTTAGCGGCATAGCTGACGAGCGTCCATATGACCATCAACAGATAAAACATACATACATCACAAACAAGCAGACTCTAAAATAACAAAACACACATATGTATAGCAGTCATTCTACTAAGTGTGCACACACATCTAAGTAAGTGAAGTGAAATAAACCTATAGCATAATAAACATATATGACAACAAAGACCGCCAAGTGAGGCTGCAACGAAAACAGATTAGCTGCATTCATATTCATTCCTAAAACTGTATATCCTGTTTGAGAAGAGGTTTGATAGAACATATAAAGAACTATAAACAACTAAGATAGGCTGTAGGTAATTCTAATGAGGGACTTTAAGTCAATCTTCCGAATTAAATCATACCGCAGCCACATTAGACAGGGCCTGAACAGCCAAGGGATAAAAGCTCTTCTGAAAACGAGTGGTTTTGGCCTTCATGGATCTAAAGCGCAAGCCAGATGGCAAGGGCTCGAACAGGATATGTACAGGATGGTGCTCGTCATGTATGATGGATCTCGCTCTCTTCATGGTGCGTGCGTGGTACAGAGATTCCAGCGAGAGGAGATCGCTTCCAACAATATGAGATGCTGTTTTGATCACCCTATTTAGTTTCTTGCGGGCTTCGTCGGTTGCGCTGCCATACCACACCGTCATTGAAAAGGTAAGAATGCTCTCAATGGCGGCGCGGTAAAACTGCACCTTGATCTGCTGACTGACGCCAAAAGACTTCAACCGCCGAAGAAAAAACAGGCGCTGCTGGGCTTTCTTTACTAGCTGTTCAATATTCTTCTCCCACTTCAGATCGTGCGAGATAAGAGTACCCAGGAACTTGAACGTTTCAACAATTTCAATATCGTTTCCTTGGATGGTTAAGGGGAGGGGATCAGTTTTCTTTTTCCTGAAATCAATTATCATTTCCTTGGTCTTACCAACATGCAAATCCAGGTTGTTGTCAGAACACCAGCCTACCAACATGTCTACCTCATCCCGATATGCACTCTCGTCATTGTTATGAATAAAACCCTTGACTGTCGTATCATCAGCAAATTTTACTATGCGCGTGCTATCATAATGGGATACACAGTCGTGTGTAAAAAGAGAATACAACAATGGGGATAAAACACATCCTTGGGGAGCTCCCTTACTCAAGGTCAAAGACTGGGATACATGTCCACATTGACCAGGAGTAGGGAGCTGACACGGCTGAGCACAGTTCTGACCGCACGAAAATATATTGAAGATACGTTAGACTTTGCAATGGGGCTGGTTGGAGGCGTTCAGTAGAATGCACACGATGTGCTGGGTTGGCGGGCCCCAAATTCAAGATAAAAATGACGTCACGTCTAGCTACGCAAACCTTGCTAGAGAGCGTACATTTGGCGCCAAACGTCGTGTGTGTGTGTGTGTGTGTGTGTGTGTGTGTGTGTGTGTGTGTGTGTGTGATGGTGTGTGTGTGTGTGTGGTGTGCGTGTGTGTGTGTGTGGTGTGCGTGTGTGTGTGTGTGTGTGTGTGTGTGTGTGTGTGTGTGTGTGTGTGTGTGTGTGTGTGTGTGTGTGTGTGTGTACATGACAGCGACTGGAGCCCGCATTTGTGGACAGACAAGCTTGAAACTGTAGAATATTTTCCCAGCGTGATTTTTCCCAGAAGAATTTTTTTTTTTTTTTTTTTTTTTTTTTTTTTTTTTTTTTTAATTGTGTTAATTAGTTTTACACGTTGCCAAGAAATTGACCGTTTCACAATGATCCGCGTTTGAGTCTGTAATTTGTGTTATTCTTACTAGATACTTTGCGTATAGCTAGAATAAAGGGAGATATTGAATGAGTTCGCAATCCAGCGTTGTACCTCTTCAACCTTTCCAATAATAATTAATTTATTTTTGCAAGTTTTGGCACCACTACATACCCCCATCAGTCAGCCCTGGAAGAGGCTGTGTAGAAGAAAACAGTCAGCCCCGGAAGAGGCTGCATAACTTTCGGATGAGTTTCGTAAAACATCAAATTCGTCACTGTGTACACGGCATCGTGAGACTAGCGATGCCATGACGTAAAGCTTATAGATAGTGACGTCATTCTGCTGCTCTTGCTATCAGTCTTCTTCATCCGAATTCCTGTCGCTACACGAACGCACAGACCGTACTAATGGCAGGAAGCGCTGTGTGTCCGTCTTTCTTTGTGCGCGCCGGCGTCTGTGTTGATCAGAGGTTGGCTTAGAGAGAAGGGAAATGGATCAGACGGATAATCTTTAAGATGTGAACAACTCTAAATATTCCTTACAGAAAAACGCATGTGAGCTCAAAACAATACTTCTTGAAGATTTCTAAAGTCTTTTAGGGAAACAGTCACTCACGTCTTCCATTGAATTACTCTGACAATTTGCTGACACTCATGCTGGTCATGCAAACGGAAACGTCATGAAAGATCTTATATTACGTCATAAGTCTATATGTATACATGTATATTCTTATGACGTCAGTCGTGTCTGGTGTGATCTAAGTCAGAAGATTTCAGCTTGATGTCTTTTACGAAAATAGTGGAGGAATGAAAACAAATACGTTATTGGTAGTAAGGGTTTGCTGCACGGACCGTTGTAGGCCTTCGGGAGGTCAATGAAACCATTGTACCCCTCAGGCTGAAGGGGTACTACCCTACTACCAATAACGTATAACAATATATCTATCTATCTATCTCCCGTAGTCTTGCCGACCACGGGGCACCACTGATGACTTGGCAACCAGCTCCCTCCATTCCTCTCTGTTCTCTTCCATTCTTAGCGTATCGCCCAGCCGCATTCCTGTCCACTCTGAGATATTGTCCTACCATCTTTTCTTCTGTCTTCCAATAACTTAAAATAATAACTTATAATATACCCTGTTTAGGCCAAAGTGACCACTGAACTGCATCACTGATGCTGAAACTACGACACGCTACGAACGATCAGATGCATAGCAAGTTTGCAGGATCAGACATGTGTTATCAGGGTATATTATTAGTACGCTTAACTCATTCAGCCCTAACGCACAACAGCAGGAGATGGGTCGACCATGATAATTCAAGGGTAGTGCCTGGCACTGCCCTTGAATTATCATGGTGGATCTATCTCCTGCAACTAGTGCATAGTCGTTAGATGACGCCTCAAAAATTTGGGAAATACGGCCCTCCGTCTGAATGAGTTAATAATATTAATAATAATAACAACAATAGTAATAACAACAATAGTAATAATAATAATAATAATAATAATAATAATAATAATAATAATAATAATAATAATAATAATAATAATAATAATAATAATAATAATAATAATAATAGCATTTATATAGCGCTGTAACCCAGCATTTGTCAAGCGCTTAAAAACGTAGAGACGCAAAGAACAAGACGCGAAAACACAACTGAGAGGGCTTAATGCTGACAGTGAGTGATGATAAAGAACAATTAAAGACTAACTGCCAGCTTTGAAAGATAGAGGGCTAAACAGATGCATGAGCTTTGGGGAAAAGGTACATTTTAAGTTTGCTTTTGAACGCCGGGAGAGATGAAGACTGCCGCAAGGTGAGAGGAAGGGCATTCCACATAGGGCACGATCAAAATTTTCCGACAGCTGGGGCTAAATTTCGTCCGGAATAACCCTTCCTCCCAGAATAATTATTCTCCACTTGCCATTGGTATGCAGGGGTAGAGGATTGAGTCCGGAATTGCCATCCGCCGGTGATTCCCTCGGGTTATAAATTATATTCAGATAGGGCTTCCCCCAAACATTTTCGCTCACTGCGCATGCTCAACTTCCACGCATTGCACTTCCACCGATCGGACGTGTAGAAGATGGACAAGCGATCAAGAAAGCCAAATTTTACAGAGTCGGAGACCGTGGTCTTGTTGAACGAAGTGTGCGATATAAAACACATCCCTACACACTGATCGTTGGTGTCTAACACCGCACGCATTTTCCCGCTAGGTCAACTTGCCGTGATCCGCTATCATGTATGCGATCGACTGTGTGAGCCTGTCAAAACACTCACACACAAGTCAGTCGCCTCACAAACCATATGCTTTCATGCCAGCGTACGAAAATGATTCGTAAACAACTTGGAACACATCTAGTACCTGTCTAACAGCGAACTGAAGAACGTTAACGAAATTAAGTTATTAAAAAATAAAAAATAAAACTACGTGAAAATCTACAATGTATCAAAGTCCGCGAACAGCCGAATACGCAAGGAAAATTACGTGTAGGTGAACAAACAAACAAACAAACAAACAAACAAAAAAAAAAACAAACAAAACACTACCAACCCCCCCCCCTCCCCCCCCCAAATAAAAAACAAAAAAAACAAACAAAACCAAAACAAAAAAACAACAACAACAAACAAACAAAACAACAACACACACACAACAAAACAAGAAGGGATGAACGATAACCCACAAAGTCTCTTCTGTATGAGAGCTGTCTTCGCTGTCAAGAGTCTCTACCTTTTGTCTTTGACTGAATTCTGATGATTAAATACTAAATCTCCTTTTGGAAAAGTCTCGCAGATGTGCCAATGCGCCATAGTGAACTCTATAAGGGGCGCGCACAGTGCATACGCGTCATTGGTTTGTCAAACGTCATTTGTCATCACGCGGTTTTTTTTTAAATTTTTTAAAAAAATTTATTATTATTTTTCTTACGTAATTTTATATTTAACGTGATATGAGTTTCGCTTTCGCTTCAACTTCAAGACTGGAAAATGGTGACAAAACTAGAATTTCACGATACAAATTCAGTCTTGCTATGAATTTGTGTGAAATCAGGTTGACTTTACCTAGCTACATGCTATACTAAGTACACCTGCATGCTCCTTTGAAAGCGCGTCGATGTGTGTGTATGTGTGTGCATGTGCGTGCGTACATGCGTGCGCGCCAAAAATCCTCAAGAGGCATGGATGTTCATGCGCCCTCAGGACACATGAGAATCTATGCTTCTTGGATTTGCACGAGAGAGAGAGAGAGAGAGAGAGAGAGAGAGAGAGAGAGAGAGAGAGAGAGAGAGAGAGAGAGAGAGAGAGAGAGAGAGAGAGAGAGAGAGAGAGAGAGAGAGAACAATGAACAATGAACCTTTATTTTGCAACGCTAAAAGCATTTGGTCACAAAAACCAATTTTCAAACTTACCGTGTGTGTGTGTGTGTGTGTGTGTGTGTGTGTGTGTGTGTGTGTGTGAGAGAGTGAGAGAGAGAGAGAGAGAGAGAGAGAGAGAGAGAGAGAGAGAGAGAGAGAGAGAGAGGCGTGCGCTAGAGATAATTACGTCATATTTAGAGTACCTATATTATGTCAATATCTGCGTGGTGACAGAGTTACCTCTATTATGTCACCGCCACTGTCTGACTTTCTCTAGAGGTCAAGGATTTTACTGTTTTAATTCTTTTTGTAAAAGAATTAATTTTTACTAACAAAGTTGAAAGGATACAAAGCTGGCTAAAGAACTCATCCAATGTCTTTATCCAAACTAGCTATTTCCAAAATTTCAAGTTAATACAAACTCTAATCTGGGTCAACCGACTTCCTATAAACGGTTGTTTATGTCTTAAATGAGACATCCAATTACAATATGCTCGGAGGCTGTATTAGCCAACCCCTTGATAAAGTATTTTGCCAAGTTTCAACCTTGTGTGTACAGTCATATCGGAGATTTTCTTGTTTACATACATACATACATACATACATACATACATACATACATACATACATACATACATGCATACATACACCATACATACATACATACATGCATACATACATACATACATACATACATACATACATACATACATACATACATACATACATACATACATACATACATTCGCACATACGGCGCTTCGCGCGAAATGTACGTTCAGCAGCGAGATTAGCGTAACTAGACATGACGTAATTTTTGTTTGTTGTTACTTCAATTGTGAGTGGTTTAGGCCAGCCCACCTTTGACATCATGGGCACGCTATTAAATTCGTCCCACCGCGACCCGTCCTAAAATGTCCCTTCTATTAATAGAAGGGACTTAAAAAGAATGCGGTTGTCAATTTAAAGAAAACTGAGCTATCTGCATTAACGAAAACAGTCAGCACAAGACTGGATGAGAAAAAACAGAATGTACTAAACTTTCTGTGGAAAACACTGAAAACTGTACAGTAGAGGGATACAACCGCGGTATTTGCCGCTATCCATGTATCGCGCTACCGCTTTCCGAAGTAGTAGAAGTGTGTACTGTCGGCCGATAAACAGGCCAGTGCATCATGTAGTGTGCGATGTCGAAGGCATCTTACACACAGGGAAAGCAAGTACGGATAAACCAGGAAGCTGAAACATTCACGTGTGCGACGTGGGCACCGTTTTATCTTGCACGGCTGTAGACTAATCTACCCCTATCAGTTCGCCACGGAGATCTTGGAATGAACCGCTCTTATAATCAAAGAGTGACTGGCTAGCACCTGCAACAGCGGTGGCAGTGCCCCTTTCCTGTTGGACAGTTCAATGGTCGCACTGATGCTGTTCGTGATCTCGATGATGTGGTGACGCCTAAATCTGAACTTGAAGTAAAGGCGAACGTCGTCAAACATGTCGTACGGGTGCCTCCGGTCACTGAAAATCCTATTTCTCGAAAGTTGACGTCTTCTTCGATACCGCATTGCCACGAGTGCCGCCATCTTGCTTTCGTGCTTAACCTCGGAATAGGCCGCTATCAGTTCCCAGCTAAAAGCTGGGTATAACTTTAGTCCGGAATAGGGCCAGGGAATAGCACTGTTCTGCTCCCCTGCATACAAAATGTTCTCACTATTCCGGAGGATAGAAGATATTCCTGGAACAGCCAGCCTAGTACCTGCTCCCAGGACTAAACACAGATGACTTAAAGCTGAGAAACAGTCAAAAAACTCCGCCCCGCACGTGTTTTAAAAAAAACTTTGCAGGACCCAGCGAGGGCCCTGTCGTGAACGTTCGGCTAACTTCGGCAAACCGGTTTGGAACTCAGTTGACTCAGTTTTCAACTGCGTTTGTCGTGCTGGCAAAACTCCCGTGAAAAAGACAGGCCACTTCCTGTATGCAGCGCGGAGTGGTCACCGCGATCACTGATCTAAACCAGCGATATTTCTACTGACAGCAACAGTAGCAGACGACACTCGACCACCCGACGGACAGAGCAGGCCATTTGTGTCTTGCCTGGACGCACACTGGATATGGACCAGGCCGAGCTATCCGTAAGTTACACAGCACAGCCTGAAGCTTTATTCGATATCGGAAGGGTGAGGAAGGAGGGGTTATTTGTCGTTTTGTGTTTGTTGTTATATCTTTTCATCTGGAGTGGCCTACAGCGAAAAAAATTCTCCATACGAAGGGCAGCTACTAAAATTCAGCTCGACCCATGGCGACCTTGTATCTTTTGGCATCTATGTAAACAGTCGATTCTCTCTCTCTCTCTCTCTCTCTCTCTCTCTCTCTCTCTCTCTCTCTCTCTCTCTCTCTCTCTCTCTCTCTCTCTCTCTCTCTCTCTCTCTCTCTCTCTCTCTCTCTCTCTCTCATCCAATTTACTGTGTTGGTTGTACATCACAATGCTTCTTTATTTATTTATATTAGCCTATATTGGACTGGAGGTACGTGTTGAAAAAATTCGTTCACAACTACAAAGTGTCAGGAGTCATACTTACAGCATGTACAGCCGTACATTCTGCCATCATAGTCCCCAACGCGTAAAATCCGTGGCTGTCGGTCAGTTTCAAAGTGTCACAGAATCGTCTGCTGTTGTCCGATCTGCTAATCGCGATGATTTCCGTGCAACAGGAAGTGGTCTGTCGTTTTCCGAGAGTTTTGCAAGCTCGGGATACGCAGTTGCCAACTCCGTCAACTGTGTTACAAACCGATTTGACCCACTTAGGGGCAGGGCCCAAGCTGGGTCCTGTAGAGTCTTTTTAAAACACGCGCTGGGCGGGTTTTTCTCATTGCACCTCAGCTTTAAAGAGATTACAATCGTCTGTGTTCAGAAGTTAAGAGGCAAACTTGATTACTCAAACAAACAATACACACACTTGTTTTCATCCCTACGTCACACGCTTAATATCCTTAACGCTAACCGTTCCATGTGACCTGGCTATAAAACCCTTGTAGCGACTACTGGTGGACTTGAGTCCGAAATAGCTCAGGCGGTTAAGCGTCGGAGCAAGAGAGCGAAGGGAATCGCCCGGTCGTGGGTTCGACTCCCCGTCCCGGCACCGGTAGCTAGACTCGCAATCCAGGGGAAAAAGACGGGCTTGTTCAATACCATGTCCGTTGAAAGGTCCTGGTAAATTAAAGTGGCACAGTTGGAGTGCGCCTGAGTTGATCAGTGTTCAGGTCGTACTCCATAGGCAATAGATTTCCCTTTCCCCATAGCCCGCCCGTCAGGGCCGTCCATTATCACTTCGGCGCCGTGGACGTTAAACCCCGAACTAACCACCTGGTGGACTTCTTGTAGCCCACTTTATGTCGCGTTATAACCTCAGTTTCGACTCTAAAATACCAGCAAAAAAGAGCAAAAACAAACTAAACAACGAAGATCTTTAGCATAGTTCGAAACAAGACACGCCCTAGGTATGTTTGCATCAAATTTTCAACAATATGTTTCGTCGAAACGCGCAAGAATAACAAAAACAGAATAGGCTTTCCCCGGATCTGAAATGGCTCAACAAGGTCAGTATTACACGATCCTCGCTTCAATGCCAAATATTAAACGCTGAACTATTTTTTTTTTTAAATGAACAACAGTTGGAAAAGAAAAAAAAACCCACATAGACCGTGACCTTTTACAACTACATGGACCTCGCTCAGAACACGTTTTTAAGTCAGCTATAGTAGACACCACAGGCGTTCGAAGTTTGATGAACTTGACTACTTTTACCAATATAGCAAAGGGATGCAAACAGATACGTTACTGGTAGCAGGGGTTTGATACACGAACGCTTGTAGGCCTGAGGGAGGTCACAGTAATCATTTTACCCCTCAGGCATTCGGGGTACAATGGTTACTTTACCCCCCCTCATGCCTACAAGGGTCCGTGTAACAAACCCCTGCTGAACTTATAATACACACATTAACCCCCTTGTGCACGCAGACACCGGTTCTGTAAATGCAGTAGGACTGACCGTGAGCAGAAGCAGAAACACAGTGCGAGGGTATTTCGTTATGGAAACTTAATTAAGCACTGAACTCCCGGGGCACAGCTGCAAGATTGCGGGGGCTCATGAGAATTTATGCCTCTTGCCATTGTGCTACCCATCTGCAAGAAACATAAACCCTCATGGGGACTCTTGTTAGTCATGTGTTCATTACCCCTAACTTTGTGCCACTTACTTTTGCGTTCTTTTCGCGAAAGTCGGCCAGTATGCGGTCGTTTCTGACGCGAACTTCGTGATCACTGCCAGCGAAGGGGTTAACTCTTGGGCTGTGTGTAGTGCTTTTTGTCAAGGGGACTGCTGCAGGAATCAGCCCAACAAAGAGCACTGCCGACAGCCAGAGAGGCAGATATGCTAGATCGCGATTTCAAACCGTACAGCCTACAGCTAGATGCGTATTGTCCAAACCAACCACGCATATAACGTTTCTCTTTTTAACCCTTTGGTGTACCAGAACAAAATGGCATATATTCTATAGAATGCAAGTCGTTTAGTTCAGGGAGTCAAAGGGTGGAGCAGTTTTTACGGTACATGATAGGTACCTCTTACAGCGACCGGGCCTACGACGTCCTTTAAATGCTAAAATTCTCTACATGTTTAGCTATAGGTGACATTCCTCTGGCTTTGAAATCTTAAAAAAAAAAAATTACTTACTTACGCCTGTCACCCCTCCCAGGGTATAGGCCGTCGACGAGAGACCTCCAGCGACTCCTGTCCTGTGCTTCTCCTTCGATTTTACTCCAGGTGGTTCCCAGTCTCTTGATGTCTGCTTGGAGGTCTCGACGCCAGGTGTTTCTCGGCCTGCCTCTTTTCCTCTTTCCCTGGGGGTTCCATGACAATGCCTGCCTAGTGATACTGGAAACTGGCTTTCTCAGACTGTGACCAATCCATCCCCATCTTCTTCGCCCAATTTCATTCTCTGCTGTTATCTGCTCTGTTCTCTCCCAGAGTCTGATGTTGCTGATCTTCTCTGGCTAGTGGATTTTCAAGATTCTTCTAAGGCAACTGTTAATGAAGATCTGTACTCTGTTGACTGTGGTTTTTGTCAACCTCCAAGTCTCTGCTCCATATAGAAGAACAGCTTTTACGTTTGAGTTGAAAATCCGGACTTTGGTGTGTTGTGACAGCTCTCTGGAACTCCGCACTTTTTTTCAGCTGGAGAAAGGCTGCTCTGGCTTTACCGATTCGTGCTCTGATATCTGCATCAGTGCCACCTTTTTTGTCGATGATGCTCCCGAGATAGGTGAAGGACTCCACCTCATCCAGCGGGGTGCCAGCGAGCAAGACAGGTTCTTCCCTGGTTGCGTTCAGCCTCATTGTCTTTGTTTTCTGTTTGTGGACGGTGAGGCCCACCTGGGACGAGATGTCAGCAAGCCTCGTGGTCTTGTCCTGCATTTGTTGATGAGTGTGGGACAGTAACGCCAAGTCATCTGCAAAATCGAGGTCGTCAAGCTGTGTCCACAGTATCCACTGTATTCCGCTTCTTCTCTGCTCTGTGGTCCTCTTCATGACCCTGTCTATGGCCATTAGGAAGAGGAACGGAGACAGTAAACACCCCTGCCTGACGCCGGTTCTGACCTGGAGCTCCCTGGTGAACTGCCCTTCGTGGATCACGCGACAATGCATGCCATCGTAGCTGCTCTTGATCAGGCAGACGAGCTTTGTGGGTACACCGTAATATCGTAGGAGCTTCCACAAAGTCTCTCGGTCCACGCTGTCAAATGCTTTCTCGTAATCCACAAAGTTGACGTACAGCGGGGAGCCCCACTCCAGAGACTGCTCCACGATGATGCGGAGAGTGGCAATCTGGTCTGTACATGATCGTTTTTTTCCGCAATCCTGCTTGCTGGTCTCTCAGGTGGGGGTCGACGGAGCTCTTCATTCTCTCCAGGATGATCCTGTTGAAGACCTTTCCTGGTACTGACAGCAAGGTGATTCCTCTGTAATTGGAACACTTGCTGAAGTCGCCTTTCTTGGGAAGCTTGATTAGGTACCCCTCCTTCCAGTCAGCAGGCATCACCTCCTCTTCCCAGATCTTTCCAAACAGTGGGTACAGCATCTCTACTGTTGTTTCTAGGTCTCCTTTCAGAGCCTCCGCTGGGATGCCATCTGGCCCTGCTGCTTTGCCGTTCTTCAAAAATGCCACTGCTCTTCTGATCTCTTCCCGCCTGGGTCTGTCACAGCTGATGGGTAGGTCAGTCTCTGCTGGCTGGATGTCGGGGGGGGGGGGGGGGGGGGTCGGGTAGGGTGGGTCTGTTCAGAAACTCTTCAAAATACTCGGCCCATCTGTCAAGTTGGTCTGCTCTGTCTGCAATAGGCTTGCCTTCTTTGTCTTTTACTAGTCTTTCTGTATGGCCATACTTGCCTGACAATCTTCTGGTAATGTCGTAGAGCTGTTTTAGGTTGCCGCTGCCTGCTGCCTTTTCTGCCTCTGCTGCTAGGCCATCTGTGTAGGCTCTCTTGTCTGCCCTGATACTCTGCTTCACCTCGCGGTTGACTTCCGAGTATCCCTCATGTGCCCTTGCTTTGGCCGCTCTCGTGCGACTGTTGTTGACAACTGTTTTCTTCTGCTTCCTCACTTCTATCTTCTTTAAGGTATGTGCCGACAGCCAGTCCTTGTGATGGTGTTTCTTGAACCCCACAGTGTCTTTGCAGGTTGAGTTCAGCGCCTCTCATAACTGCCTTCCACTGCTGCTCTGTGGTGGCCGCCTCCTGTTCAATTAATAGCTCCTGTAGCGCTTGAAACTGGTTGGACAGCACCAGTTTGAACTCTTCTCTCACTCCCGTCTCTCTCAGAAGGCCTACATTATAGCGCTGTCTTCTTGTTGTCCCTGTGCTGCTTTTCTTTAATTGAGCTTTATTCTTAAGGTAAGCAGTCCGTGGCGCAGTGGTTAAGGCGCCTGCCACCAATGCTAAAGGTGCGAGGTTCGATTACGGGTTCCGGCGTCGGATTTTTCTCCTCTAGTAAGTGTCACCGTTAATTCGGACGGACCGTCGGGGGTTCTTTCTCCGGGTACTCCGGCTCTTCCTCCCCCACGACTTTGGTTGACGACGGAACACACATATGTGTGCCCCAAGCAAAGCTCCGTTGCCGACGGGACGCACACATATGTGCGCTGGCCTAGTTTCCCCATTGCCAATACCGGCAGTATGGTCTAAGGGAAGCAATCTACTATAATATGTCAAGCACTCATTTCTTTACTTGTAGAGTGACTTTTCTTGTTTGTATGGGCTGAAACCAACGAATTAGAAGCTCAAATACAAAACGTCCCCATGTGCAAAAAAAAAAAAAAAATGGCGGATTTTGGTGTAAAAACTTTTATGTGTGAAGAAACTTTTCTGTTGTGCCTTTCTTTCTGGATTATTTACTGGTGACACACTAGAATATGTCTCTGGAATGCTAGGTGAGTGTAATTTTCACACTCTGGCTAACTAATACACTAACAGCATGTTCAGTTTCAGTGGAACCCAGTGTGAAACTGTTTTTGATTTTTTGCTTCTTACCCCATCTTCTTTATACACCTGTAAAATCTTAACATTACAAAATATTTTCTTCAGCATAGTGTCTACGAGTTCACCTTGAATTGCTTTTTCCACTGATACCAAATATGTTGGGGTATGATAAGATGTTTACAACAGACAAGGCCAATGAAATTTGTCAAAATTACTACGGTAGCAGGGAAAAATCAAGTTGGCAGACTACGGTGGCAAAAGGTTAATCAAATTTCAAATACAAACCATTTTGAATTTCCAAAAACTACAGTAGCTCGCTTGAACTTGCCCTTAGCACCACGTGAATGTTCTGTGTTTATGTACAGTGTGTGAGTGAATGCGCGTGATTCACGTGAGCGTGCTTGTTGGGTTCAGTTCGCGGCGGCGCTTTGAGCCGATTTTCAATTGGGATAAAGCGCCTATTTAATGCGCTTATTATTATTATTATTATTATTATTATTATTATTATTATTATTATTATTATTATTATTATTATTATAAGAAGATGATGGTCTGAAACGACATCTGCTCCCCTCCTCATTCGAACATCTTGAAGGATCTTCTAAATTTCTTGCTAATGCAGATGTGGTCTATTTGGTTCTCTGTAGTATGGTCAGGTGAGACCCACGTTGCTTTGTGTATTCTTCTGTGTGGAAAGATGCTGCCTCCAATGACAAGTCTGTTTAGAGCACAAAAGTCTACGAACCTCTCCACGTTCTCACTCATCTCCCCTAGTCCCTGTCGCCCCATCACCTCTTCGTATCCGGTGTTGTCCTCCCCTATTTTGACATTAAAATCACCCATGACGATGGTGATGTCTCGCTCCGCACATTTGTCCACAGCACAAACTCTTCCTCGTCACTGTCATTGGTGGGCGCATAACACTGGATGACGTTCAACTTGATCTTTCTTCTAGTTCTAAAGGCTGCTGTGATAATTCTTGGCCCAAGAGGTTCCCAGCCCATCAGCGCTCTCTGTGCCACTGGTGACAGCATGAATGCTACACCTTCTGTATGGGGGGCATTTTCCTCTTCATGGCCTGAATACAGAATCATCTCCCCCACTTAACAGCCTTTTCTTGCCAGACTGCGTCCATCTGGCTTCATTGATACCTAGCAGGGAAAGGTTGTACTTTTGCATTTCCGCTGCTATATGGGCGGACTTCCCGCTCTGGTACATGGTCTTGACATTCCATGTGCCCATGATTGTGTCCTTGGATAGAGAGAGGCGGCTCGGTCCTGTGGCTTCCGAAGACTTCCGGCTTTCACCACACGACGTCATAAATCTTCTGGTAGAAGAACCTTCCTCCTCCAGGAAAGGAATTGCTGTTTGTCTTTTTGTCGGCGTTTTTGTAGCTATTTCTTTATTTGCAGGGTGGGGAAGCTATCCCCACTCCCAACCCCCTTACTAGGAGGACCAGTGGTTTTCTGTCGGGGTCTCCTTCCCTTAGACCATGTTGGTTTACGGCACCTTATTTCATTCGGTGCACCCCTATCGCGAGGGACGCGCCTCAACGCCATAAATTATGGTCCCAGCGCGAGGTTAAAAAAAAAATAAATAAAATGACAAGAAAGGCAAAACCCTTATGGCTCACATGTATGACCGACCCACACATGTCTGATAATAAGGAAAGGGATTGCTTCTGCACTAACAAAGTCCATGTTTTCTCAAAATTTAATCAGTTTTCACACATGTGACACTTGACCTTTGCGATGAGTCGACTAAATTAGAATACATAGGAAGGTCTTACCTTCAGCTACCTTTGTGCCAAATTTGACTGAAAAGTTTGCAAAAATATTGATAATAAATACAATTATTGGCATTTTATACACATTTGTCGATCTTTTGTAACCTTTTCCGAGGGGTTATCCAAATTAGTATGCATAGATAGGTCTTACCATCAGGTATCTCTGTAGCAAATTTGGGTTTGAAGTAATTGAAAAAAAAAACATCTTTTGTCAAAATATGGCCATTTTGAACCTATTTTTTAAGCTCTTGTGATCCTTGACCTTTCCGACGGATCAACCAAATTTAGTATGCATAGAAAGGTCTTACCATCAGGTATCTCTTTAGCAAGTTTGGGTTTGAAGTTATGAACAGTAATTGAAAAAAAAAAATTTTTTTGGTAAAGATATGGCTATTTTGGACCTATTTCTTGAGCTCTTTTGACCATTGACCATTCCGAGGGATCAACCAAATTAGTGTGCCTATAAAGGTCTTACCATCAGGTGTCTTTGTACTAAGTTTGGGTTTGAAGTTGTGAATAGTATTTCAGAACAAATAATTTATGTCCATAAATAGCTATTTTTTTATATATTTCCTGATACCCTGTGACCTTCACCTTTGTGAGAGGTCACTGACATTGGTATGTTTAGAAAGGCCTTGCCACAAAGTATCATCGGGCCAAGTTTGAAGCCTGTAGCTTCAATAGTCTCCGAGAAAATGCCAAAGTTAAAGTTTACCACGGACGACGGCGGACGGACGACGGCGGACGGACGACGGACGACAGACGACGGACGGACGACCACTGGCCCAGAACATAGACTCACTTTTGCTTCGCACGTGAGCAAAAAAGTGTTCTCAGTCCGCTTGTATTTGCAGTATTATACACTAACCTAATTAGTAGATGAGCGTTATATACTCAGAGGCAATAATAACGAGAAAAGCGTCGGTAAATGTACCTACGAATAAACAGACATCATAGTGTGCAAAGGCCCGATGGCCTTTTACGCCTTGAAATTATACTTTGCACTTGTTTGTTGTTGAAAGTCTGTCGACATAAACGTAACACGACTAATAATAACCTTCAGAGCCACAGGTGTGTAGGCTGATCCCCACGAGCAGGAACAATGTGCTGCTTACGCTGGCTTTCATTCTCATCACCGCTGTGCCTCTGCTGTGTGCGGCCACCAAACGCGATGCGCATGCGCAGCAGTTCCTTGAACAACCTTCTCTAGGAAACGGAAAGACGGATTAATTAGACAGCATTTTCTTCGTGTATATAATAGCTTGTTAGCTTGTAACCCCAATCAACATACAATCCATATTTGGCTATATATATATATATAGCTGTCATATATCCATATATATATATATATATATATATATATATATATATATATATATATATATATATATTATATATATATATATATATATATATATATATATATATATATATATATATATATATATATATATATATATATAGCTGTCATTTCTTCTCTCCCACTAACCCTCTCTTTCTATATCTAGTGAGCGATGCAGTCACAAAAAGGGTAGCTGATGTCCTGATGACACAATGCAAGCTTACAAGCCTGGAATTCCATGGCATTAGCACAACAAGAGCAGTCTCAGAATTGAAATGAAAAATTACCTCCCTTGGAGCTAATCTGATTGAGTGCATTTTTTGGCTTTGTGCGACGCCTATGTTTAAAAGTAAAGAATAATTACACCACAGAATTGCCTAGGTGTTGCCTTTTCAAAGTTAGTCTGTCTTCCTCCACTGGAACACCACATAAAGCTTTAGGGATGCAATCCGCGCTGTACTAGTGGTGCTACCAGTAAATTCTGGAGGCGGGTTCTGGTACATGTGTTGTGTTTGCAATGTTTAGGTTCCATCAATTCCGCCGTTGCCGGTCCCAAGCCCGGGTGAGAAAGGAAGAGGGAAAACCCATGCCAAAACTACAACAGAAGGAAAGCTACGACAAAACTGCTAGTCCCCGATCACTCCTATTGCCAGTGGGACAGTAAACTGGAACAAAGCAAGCAAGTTCAGGTTACATCCCCGATTACATCAGTGCCGGCGGGACAAGAAATAGGAAATTAATGTTCAGCTTACTCTAAACCTGCTAGTCCCCCATACATTTCTTATGTTAGTCGGGACAGTAAGCTGGATTGAGTAGTTCAGGTTACGCCGTATGCCTACCAGAAGAGCCGTCCCTTGGGGCGAAACCGGTCTTAGGCGGCAAAAAACTAAATCTATCCAGCAGGTCCAAGGTCTGTTTGGGAATGTTCATGCACTAGCCTACCCTCTGGGGCAAGACCTGGATATTCACTAGCGGATTGCGGGGCGCCTGGGGGTAGTCCCTATTGCTTTATGCAGTAGGTGTTCAGTGGAAGGCTTAAAATGATAGTGCCATGGAATTCCAGGCTGGTAAGCTTGCATTGTGTCATCAGGACATCAGCTGCCCTTTGTGTGACTGCATCGCTCACGAGATCTAGAAAGAAAGGGAGAGAAGGAATGACATACCTATCATTAGAGCATTCACATAATTGAAATGAAAATAAAAAAATATATAGTTATATAGTTATATATATATAGTTATATTGTTAGGTGGCAGTGGTCGTATTTGCGTGCAGTCACACAAGAGACACTAACATAGGGTTCTTGTAGAAAAATCGCACTCAGTTGCGACTCGTCACACGTGGCACAAGGTTGTAGACCACTCTGGAGTAACAGTTCCAACAGTACTTTATTCTTACGATGCACTCTCAGCACAATGCATCCACACTTTGATGCACTATCTCTTACAGATGCATTTTTATTTTGATACACAGTCTCTCATCATGGATGCACAGATGCACATATTTCTAACACCCTTTTTTATACTATCACAGATTTCCAGAACAATCCCATAAATTACACAACTCAACCTATCAGAAAAGAAAGCGTAACCAAAATCATTAAAATTCATGAAACAAAACACTCTAGATTTGTCTACGATCTTCGACTAAAATCTAGGTGCAGTACGTAACGTCACGAAATGTAACCAACATGTGTACTACAACCTTTGACGTCATGTTTGAGGTCACTAGAACAATCGCGCCTTTCTAGAACCTTCCAGCTTAATCTAGGTCGGACCTTGCTACAAGTTGGCGAAATGTGGAACATTGTAGTCATACACACACAATCGATCCCAATTCTTCATGCAAAAGTAATCGAATCATGCTAAAAGGGTGTATGATTCTAATCTAAAATAACTCAACTGAACATCGGATCTTTTCTATGATCAACACACACATGCCCTAAAAGAATAACACAACCACAAACGTAACAGTGGTGTAGCAAAGAGAGTATTATACTGTCTCTGGGTGTAGTCATCAGTGCTAGCATAATAAGATAAATATTTTTTGACTAAGTTACAGCCGGGTTACTATGTTATCAGTGTGCTGTTTTAGCAAGAGCTAAACCTGTGTTTCAAAGTATTCCGAGTTATTTATCAATAATGCAAAATCTAACGTATTGGTAAACTGATCCAGCCTCGTTCAGGGAATGGAAGCAGTGACAGGGTGCTGCCCAGTGTGAATATGGGCCCAGGTTGTCTGCTTGTAGACATTGCTTCGGAAATAATGTTTAACCTGTATTGCAGATGTTGTGAAAGGTTCAATAAAACATATTCGTGGAGTGTTCGTATACTATAATTTCTAGACAGACCTCGCGACTTCCATTCTCAAACTGTTAGATATATTGTCACCAAGCGCGAAGCACATTTTAATACAGTTTATGAATATTTCAACCTAACTGGGTTTGTATTTCTCACGTCTAAAGACAAATAAACACTTCGTCACAGATGGCTGTTGCTTCTTAAAATCTATTTGTTTAAGCATTTTTTTTTTCACAATTTGGGGGCCCAGACGTTTCAAAGCAAAATTATCAATAACTATCCACATAGAAACGTTTGAGGTGAAATGTGGCCGTATGTTCTAACCACAAAGACATGATAGAGGTCTTGCTGGTGCTGGAGGTACCTCTCACATAGAACTCTCAGGTTGAAGATCTGCTCAGTTGTGCTGCGCCCTGGTCTGAAACCTGCCTGTTCCTCAGCTATGATTTCCTCTGCCTGTGGCTTCAGCCTGTTCAGTAGGATCTTTAACATGACTTTGCTTGGACTGATCGTACGATAATTCTGGCATTGATTGATGTAAGTTGTCTTTTTGGGGAGAGTTATTATAAGTGATTGGGTCCATGGTGTGGGCCAATCCCCTCACTGCCAGATCTTATTGCAGATTGTTAGTAAGGCGCGTATCATGTCTTCTCCCCCTTCTTGGACTAGTTCTGCAGGGATGTTGTCTGCTCCTGCTGCCTTCCCTTTTTTCAGCGACTTCACTGCAGCCTATACTTCTTCTCGGAGGATGGGATAGTTGCCATTGTTGGTCACGGGAGGGTTGACAAGTATGCCTGGGTCTCCTGTAGCTCGGCGGTTGTACAAATCTGAGCAGTACTCTGTCCATCTCTTCAGTATGTCTTGGTCTTCGGTAAGACAGTTCCCTTCACTATCGCGAATGATCGAGGAGCGCCCTTGTTTTACACTGGTCAGGTCTTTCACCATCTGGTATGCTTTTTTGCTATTATTTTTGTTCAGATTTTCTTCTACGTGTTTACACTGATCTTCAATCCACTTATTCTTTGCCTTTTTCATGCTTTTCTTGATATCCTGGTTAATTTCCCTGTATTGTTGAGCTCCTTCTACCTCTGATTTCTTTTTCTTTAATTCTCGACGCTTGTCACATAGAAGAAAGATGTCAGCTGTAACCCAAGGTTTCTTTGCTTGTCGGTGTTTGCCAAGGATCTCACTGGCTGTTTGGGTTACAGCAGTGTTAAATGTGTCGATCAATGAGTCCACATCCGTGTCTTCTGCACCTAGAAAAAGCAGCGGCGCAAATGTTTCTTCTATTTTTGCCTGGAAGGCTTCCGCTACCTCTGGGTCTTTCAGTTTCTCGAGGTCAAACTTGATTCTGGTGGGACCCTGCTTGTTGACCTTCTTTAGGCGGAGTCGGAAGGTCATCATCACTAAGTATGTTCGCTTCCAATGTCTGCTCCTGGAAAACTTCTTGTCTTGGCAATGTTCACACTGGTTTGGAAGCGTCTCTTCACCATGATGTAGTCAATTTGGTTATGGTGTTCTCCGTTCGGGCTGTGTCATGTCCACCTTCTGGATGCTTTGTGTGGGCCAAACGTGTTCATCAGCTTTGAATCATTTGAGCTGGGAAATTCCAGGAGCCTTAAGCCTCTGTCGTTGATCTCTGCATTGCACTAGCGTCCGCATGTGCATTTCCAGTTCCTAGCAGCATCCTCTCCTATTTTGGCATTCCAGTCTCCCTGCACCACAAGAATGTCTTTCTTGGGCGTCTGGTCCAAGACTTCTTGCAGTTGGTCATAGAAGTCTTCTACTTCCTCATCGCCATAGTCTGTTGTTGGGGCGTAAATTTGTACAATGGTGATATTGAATGGGGTTGCCCTCAAGCGTATGCTGATAAGCCTACTGGAGACTGGACGACAGCTCATGACAGTGTTCACGATGTCTTTGTGGACGAGAAATCGGACACCCTGTTCGTGTTTGTCTTCTCTGCCACTGTAATACAGTTTGTGGTCTTGCTGGGTTGATGTTTCCCCAAGGTAGGTTGTTCCATCGTACTTCGCACATTCCTTGGATGGTCCAGTGGTATTTTTTTTCATTTCGTGTGTCAGTTCCTCTACCTTTCCAGGCGTTCTTAAGGTTCTGACGTTCCAGGTGCCAATGCTGATGTTGTTTCTGGCAATGGGTTTTGGTGGTGCACCAGTAACACGCTTAACACCTCTGCCCTGGCGCAAGACAGAAGGTGCAGTCCTTGTTGCGGGCGACGACCGATCCGGTATGGATTGAGGTAAGGTTGTCATTGCATGTGGTGTGTCTTGGGCAAAAGAACCTGGCGGAGCCCATCCCTCTCCAGGCGGTTAACCACAACTGAAACTCCACATAACTTGTGGCTCGCCTTTGGTCCTGGACACGTGGCCGATGAGACCCTCATGGGACTCTTTCGCCCTGGGTGAAGGAAGTTCATACACCCAATCAGGTACCGTGCCAAATCAATATTGTACCCAAGCCTTTGGTTATCCAAAACCTAACCTGCAAGGCAGCAGGGGACTCGTGGAGGGCGGGGTCGTCTATGTCCCGTGCAGATGTGAACATCTGCCCACTGTCCAGCACCAGAAAGACCTCTATCATGTCTTTGTGGATTTTAAGAAAGCGTTTGACAGGGTGTGGCATGCAGCCCTTTGGTCCACCATACAACATAAATGCCAACCTGATCACAGTCATAGCAAACCTTTGCGACAATGCCACTAACGCAGTCTGCTTCAACGGCAAAATAGGAAACTGGTTTAGGAATACAGTCGGAGTCAGACAAGGCTGCTTGCTCTCACCTACTCTTTTCAACATCTTCCTGGAAAAAATCATGACGCTCTGAAAGATCATGAAGGAACTGTCAGTATTGGAGGCAGAACAATAACGAACTTGCGCTTTGCGGACGACATTGATGGCCTTGCAGGAACAGAAAAGGAGCTAGCTCAGCTGTTGGAAAAGCTGGACAGTACAGCCATTGCGTATGGGATGGAAACCAGTGCAGAGAAGACCAAATTCATGACAAATAACACCAGTGGCATTGGCACTGACGTCATGATTGGAAGCCAAAAACTAGAAACAGTTAATAAATTCAAATGCTTAGGAGCCATTGTGACAGATGAGGGATCAAAACCAGAAATACTGTCCAGGATTGCGCAGACAACTAGGAGCCATTGTGACAGATGAGGGATCAAAACCAGAAATACTGTCCAGGATTGCGCAGACAACAACAGCTCTGACAAGATTGAAGACCATATGGAAGGACAGAAACATCACGTTCTGCTTCAAGTTCAGACTGATGAGCTCCTTAGTCATCTCAGTGTTCTTGTATGCCTGCGAATCATGGACCCTCACAGCAGACCTCGAAAGGAGGATACAAGCCACTGAAATAAGATGTCTTCGAAGGCTGCTTGGCATTTCATACAGAGATCACATCACGAACGTGGAAGTGGGAAGCAGAATCGGGCAAGCCATCGGGCCCTATGAAGACATTATTAGCCATTGTGAAAAAACGCAAACTGAAGTGGTATGGGCATGTCAAACGTTCAGCAGGGTTTGCCAAAACAATCCTGCAAGGCACTGTGCAAGGAGGAAGAAGGAGAGAAAGACAGAGGAAAAGATGGGAGGACAATATCTCAGAGTGGACAGGACTGAGGCTGGGTGATACGCTAAGAATGGCAGAGAACAGAGAGGAATGTCGGGAGCTGGTTGCCAAGTCATCAGTGGTGCGCCAACGGTCGGCAAGACTACGGGATATAGTAGATAGATAGATAGACAGACAGACAGACAGACATACAGACAGATAGACAGATAGACAGATAGATAGATAGATGTTCTAACCAAACAACAGGTAGATCATTTTAAGGAGCAAGTTTAATCTAGATATTGCCTGGAAACAAAATGATATCGGAGTAAATGTTTAAACCCGCCAAATCAATATTGAGGCATGCAAAAGAATAAGAAATCTAGATTGGTCAGTATCTTGTTTCATCTGAATGACTGAAAATCGACACTGTTCACACGCTTCCATCGCTTATAAAAAATATTTAAAATTGTACAAATTTCAACAAAACAAAAGATGATCATCGTCACAGCCAATAATTATACTTACCGGAAAGTACTCCGAAAACTGTGTTCAGCTCTCTGCCTTCACTGCTCTCTAGCCGTTTCTTATCAATACGCACGCACGCCAAGCAGACTAAGACTATAGCTTCATCATACGAACTGTTGTAAAGACGTCAACGATAGCTCTTTAGGCTGCACCCATGACGACCCACATCCACGTGAATGTTATGATAATGAATGACGTCGACGTCTTCGTGCCAGAAGACAGCAGTAAGGTTACGTTTGAGACGAACGACTACCAGCAACGAACGAAAGCGACCAAGTAAACAAAGGTCGTCGCGCCCAGGCAGTCGTTGTGGTCAGAAAGCGTGAGTAACAAGTTCTATTTATAGAAGGGACTTTTTAGGACGGGTCGCGGTGGGGCAAATTTAATAGCATGCCCATGTTGTCAAAGGCGGGCAGGTTAAACCTGTAACATTTGAAGTAATAAGATAAAAATTACGTCATGTCTAGTTACGCTAACTTCGCTGCTGAACGTACATTTGGCGCGAAGCGCCGTAGGTGCGTATGTATGTGTGTAAACTATGAGACATAATAAACGCCAAAAAGAAGGGAACCATTAAAACCTTAATAATTTGATTACAGATCGAAGTGAATGTTGTCAGCACGTGCAGCACGCTTAGTTCTTGCATTACTAGCCGTTGTTTTACCCACCGCACTGTGAGATTAGTAACGAGTCGGCCTTCTCTGCACGGGGTCAGCATGCGTCATGTGACCCACTTGCACCACGTGCTGAAATGTGAACATCAGCTCACGCTGCTCAGTGAACCAAGGCTATAAATACTCCGCTTAGAAAATGTTTTTAAAAGTCCAAATCTGCTGGTAAATCAAGATGTCAAGACTTTCAGCCCAAGATCGTGAAAGAGCACTGGGACATCTGGACGCCGGGGAGTCACCACAGCAGGTCACCATCGCTCTGGGTGTGCATGTCTCCACTGTTTATCGCCTTCAGAACCGTTTCCAGAAAACCATCACTTCTAATAATCATCCGAGGAGCGGCAGGCCGAAGGCAACGACAGCAGCACAAGACCGTATTTTACAACGTCAGCATATGAGGAATCCCTACGAGACCGATTAGTGCCCGCACCATACGTCGAAGGCTGATTTCAGGAGAGCTCCATTGCAGGCGTCCAGCTAGACGACCCATCTCGACTGTTTGACACCACCGGAACCGTCTTCAGTGGGCGCAATACCACACAACTGGCGTCATCTTGGCTGGCACAGGGTCCTCTTCACTGACGAAGGCATGTTCTGCATTTATCCGTCTGATGGCAGTATCAGGATCTGGCGAAGACATGAACAGTTGTTTCGAGCTGCTAAGGTCTTGCAGCGGAGCAGATGGGTAGGTGAAAATGTGATGATATGGGGTGCATTCGGAATTATCCAGCACATATGACCTGTGGTCGTCCAAAATGTCTGCCGAGGACGAGGAAATGGCGTCAATGCTGACCGGTACATCAAAACACAGCGGTACTGTTCTTCCAGAGTCACCCAAACCACCTGATAATGCAAGATAATGCAAGGCCGCGCACGGCACGTGTCGCACAAGCCTTCCTGCAACACAACATCAATCTGCTCCCACATCCAGCTCGCTCAACTGACCTTAACTCAACTGAACAGTTTTGGGATGCTCTGCAGAGGAAGCTTAACACGTTGGCGCCCATATCTCAAACCGCTGCCCAGCTAAGTGCCGCCATTGACCGCGTCTGGCACATGATACCGCAAGCACAAATAATCACTTTTGTGAGTTCATGTGGCGGAGATGCAGAGCTCTGATCAACGCCCTGGGTGGTCATACACGTTATTGACAGTGTTTGTCTTCTGAATGTTGGTAGAATGACGCCATTTTAATCAGAACGATATTAAGATACACACGTCTGTGATGCTTGATTGTTGTGTAAATTTACTGTACACAGTAATTATGAATTTATTGTCAAAATTTAATCGTAAAGAAACTTCTTTACTGTTTTCGCGTTTCTCTTGCCTCTGAGTATATGTGTGTATGTATGTGTATGCGTATGTGTGTAAACAGGAGAATCTCCGAAATTTCTGTACACACCTAGGATGTGCGACTACCGCGTGCTTTTTCGCTCCCTGTGTTTAAGTGGTTTTTCGTTGGATGTACTGTGTTTCGTGTGCTGAAAGTCTGCTGAGTGTCATATAAGAGTGCGCTGATGAGGATTGTATGCTTGTTTTTTTTCTTTCGGATCGGGCTGCTGTTCGAGTGGTATCGTATTGAATAGTGTTTTGTCGTTTCAACTTTGTTTACGTCGCCATTTTGGCTTTATAGCAGCGTGGGTCCGGCACTGCTCAGCAGAGCGGGCCCTCCGCCGCACTGTTTTTGTGCTGCTCGTTAGTGTGTGAAGTGTTTACTGTGTGAGTTTGTGTGTCACCCGCGGTTACTTCTTTTGCAGTGTTTTTGTTCGTGTTCCTGCCATCCTATTGGTTTTACGTGTGCTGCCCCAAACATTTATCTCCCGTCGCCATCTTGCCCTCCCCACGTCACCGCCTTCGTCTGATCTCGCCGCTGTCTGTTGCTTGTTAATTTTTCCCCCGTATCCATTTTGCTCTTTCAGTGTTGGTATTGCGTATTATCAGCGTCGCTCCCCTACCACACTCACACACACACACCGGCGCGCACACACACACACACACACACACACACACACACACACACACACACACACACACACACACACACACACACACACACACACATACACACACACACACATACACACACACACACCCTACTGCACATTTTCTCCTGTCCTCCATTTCGCACCATCTCCTCATCTTTCTTTCTCTTGTTCTCACAAACAATCATGCTCATCAGATACACACGCCAACAACTGCTATCTCTACGTCGCCATGCCACCAAATGCGCGGCCGGTGCTGCCGCGACAATGTTGCAGATGCCTTACGCGGCATCCGATCGCGAAGGAGAGGCCGCAGGGGCGGAACAAGCAGAAGGCAGGACTCACCACCACTGCACACACAAACACACATTTCTTTTTCTTTCCCTATACCCTTCCACCCCTTCCGCCTCCCCCCCCCCTCCCCCCACCTCCTCGTCTTTTCCCCCTCCCCCTCTCTTCCTTCTTCTCCCATTTCTTCCCCTCTCTTCCTCATCCACCGCTCCTCTCCTCAACCGCCTCCTTCTTCGCCCTCCTCCCCCACCCTCCCCACACGAGTGCGCATGTGTATGGAATCATGTGGCCGGCCTACAGAGCACTTCGCCCAACCCTTGTGCTATCCTTTTGGGTGTTGGTGGTGTTTGGTCGAGCTGACTCCCATGAGTCTCCTCTCCCTGCAGAGCGCGCCCCGAACGGTTGAGAGAATAGTGTATATATATTGTTACATGGTGGTCTTGTAGTCGTAGTATGATAAACACACCAGACGCACGCACGTAAAGTTCTTTTTAATAACCCTCATTCAGCTGCAATCCGTCACACGTGGCTTAAAGATGTAGACAATACTGGAGAAACAGTTCCAACAATATTTTAATTCAGCGATGCGAGCTCCACACAATGCAGTTCCAAACTCACAACCACTGATACAATGTCTCTTCTGCAATGTCCACACTCTGACACAAAGTTTCTCATACACAGCGTTTCACACAATGTACACCCCACACGGGCCTCGTACCTACGCTGAGTGTCTCTACAACTGACAATGCTAGACAATGTACCCCTACACTATCTGTGTCTTTACGACTGACAAATGCAAGACAATGTACGCACATACTTCCTAGCACGATCCTTTTATAATAACAGGCTTTCCAGAAAGATCGCGGAAATTCGTACAACACAACCAATCAGAACAAACTACGTAACTAAAACTCCTAAATATCAATGAATAAACATTACACTGGAATATTCGGTAAAAATCTGGCTGCTATTTACAACCCCTATGTTGTGAAAAATACCAGCGCGCTACGACGTCACACAAAAGTAGGCCAGGCAGGTCACGGCCTTGCCCGCTATATTTGGAAAACACGCGATTAGTGTACTAGTACTGAACGCTAAGCTACACGCGCGCAGTAAACAAATGAATACTCGAGTTGCTTCTAGACTCTTCGTGACTCAACTCCGTGCGACCACAGATAATCAACACCGCACTATTCGTAAACGAAAGCGAAATTCACTGAAAAGGTAAGTGATTCGTAATCATGATAGCTCAAATAAACATTGGATCGTTTCCTACGAATTATACATGACCGTTCTCACAGAACAACACAACCACAATCGTAACATACATTAACCAACTGTGATCACTAAATTAGTGACATTTACTCTAAGCTATTCTGCTTTTATTTTAAACGATATACCTTTAATTAATTTCGATTTCCTAGACTAATAGGCGTGTGTGTTTGTGTGTGTGTGTGTGTGTGTGTGTGGAAGATGAGCGTGGGTGTGTGATATTAGTTGTTTAGTTTTAAAGTTTTACAATGTGCATAGGGCATTGGATTTGTGTGATAGAGTATTAATTATTTTTTATTTGTTGACTGTGATGTTTGTAATTGTAACGACACCAACACACATTCCTATGTTCTTAAGGCAAATGGCAATAAAGAGTATCCATCCATCCATCCATCCATCTATCTATTGTACCGTGAAGTTCTAGTTTTGTCACCATTTTCTCAAGCCTATGAAGCAAAAGTGATTTTTATATGTGTATCGCTTGTCTTAATAGTCCCTTTGGTCCACTTCCACAGGCGCCTCTCAAGGTACAGTTCTCTCCCCTGTGCTGTTCACACTCTACACTAACGATTGTAGTGGCACTGACTCTATCCTTCTTATAAAATACTCGGATGACACTGCCTTAGAAGATCTTTCCAATAGTGATGCAACTTACTTTGCAGAAGTAGAACGTTTTAGTGTTTGGTGTAAAGATAATTTTCTAGACCTAAATGTGAGTAAGACCAAGGAACTATTGACAGATTTTCGAAGAAACCCTGCCCCTGCCCCTGTTCTGACAATTGATGATGTGTCTGTTGAGCGTGTGACTGAGTATAAGTACCTTGGAACAGTTATAGATGATAAGTTGTCCTTTAATGCAAACACCACCCTCATAGACAAGAAATGTCAGTCACGCATCTACTGCCTTCAGAAACTCAGGAAGCTGAATGTGAACCCCTCTGTCCTTCAAACTTTCTACTGCTCTTTATCGAGTCTGTCATCACTTTCAGTTCTGTGTGCTGGTATGGAGGTCTGAGTGTGAAGAACAAGAACGTCCTGGCACAAATGGTAAACATCTGCAGCAAGGTGATTGGCAGTCAGAAAGCAAGTGTGGAGTCCCTGTATGAACAGCGTGTGGTGAGAAAGGGTAGGCGGATAGCTTCAGACAGATCCCATGTCCATGCCCACTTCAATGAACTCCTCCCCTCTGGCCGCAGACTCCACACTCACAAAGCTAGGACACTCAGACTACAGCACAGTTTCATCTCCAACTCCATCACTCTAAGCAATCTGTAGGTACACGCATACCCAAACCTAACTCCTCCCCTATCCCCCTTTACCTGTGCAATCAGTAGGAATGGAGCTTGTTGATTTTAGAGAAGTGATTATTTTGTGTTTTATGTGGTGGTGAGCATGGACATATTGAGATTTTCGTTACTGTTTGTTTACCCACTAATTATTTTATTAAGGTAGATCTTAATTACGCAGCTTGTGTAATAATGTGTAATAATGTATAATAATAATAATGTAAACGTTTGTATAATAAGCAGTAAGGGTTAGGATTAGGTAGAAACACGCGTATTATATATGCATGTGTAGAGGTGGGCGTGAATGTGTAAGTGCCGCTCAGTTCAGTTCGTAAGATGTTTATGTGTGAGATGTGTAAGAACTATGTGTAAAGATTGTGTAGTATTTACTTATGTCCATTTGGAATTTGTAGCTGTTTAAGTGCAGGGAGAAAATGTTCATAATTATGTCATAATGTTTTCATGTCTTGTTTGTACTATTTGTTATAAATGTACCACAACCGAATTTCTCTTTTCGAGATAATAAAGTACGCTTATTCTTATTCTTAATAGGCACCACCTTGAACTTGTATGGTCGATCCATACCTTCTTGTGCTGTGTCACGGCTTACCCCAGTAGCAAAACGTCTTCGGGTCCACGACGGCCGAAATTGGGCCCGATGACTTTTGCTTACTGGATAATTGGTTAAAGCCAATAGGTAGGCAACTAAGGATATCTCAAAGTGGCGTGTAGAACTGTTGTCTTCGTTTCATTCAAAATGTGTCAATCTGGTTTTAACTGTTTCAGTTCAAATGGAGGAGAAAGACAAATTAATGACGTCACGTTGGTCACGCGACATTCGAGGAAATGACGCCATTCTTACGTCATAACATAATGAACCCTTCGAGTCTTAGAACTAAATAAATTTCATTCTTTAATATAGTTTGACGGAACGATGTCATTTGCCTCGAATGACACGTGACCAACAACGCGACGTCATTCTGTAGAATGGTTCAAGTATTTTAACGCACTAAATTCTGCATCTGTGCTTCGAGGGCCTCACGCGTTATCCCTTTGGCTGTCGGGAGCGCTTTTTGCCCCCTACGATTCCTGCAGGAATCATTGCAACAAAAGCTGCTACCGACAGGCAAAGGGTTAATCCCGTTAAACCCCATGCTCAACATTCACAAACTTTGTCTCTCAGGAATTCATGACATGAATGAATGAATGAAGGATACTTTATTTCTCAAAGATGGAAAAACAAATAGGCGCTCAGTCTTCTTATCATGTTTGTCATTGATAAACATTACGTTAATCCCTTCACTAACGTTATAAAAGTGAACACGATCCATTGATGTAAACAGATTAGCACTAGCACATACAAACTGATATTACCAACGGAAAGATGGCATACAAGTCTATTATGCGAAATGTCAAAGCTCTACCTTTTGTGAGTTTATGAAAATCACATTTGGCGAAAAGGAGACGATTTGCCATTTTGCGCTTTTAAGAAAATGCTACGCCTTAGATCCTATAACTGCATTATCTCTAGACTGACTTGCGCTACTGATTAAAACCAATACCTCGTTTTTACCGGGTTTTTTTTCTTTTGGGACAGCTGCAATAATGGTATGCTTTAGAAGATATTATGACATATTAAAAATGTTGTGTTTTGTTTTCTTTTTTAATCAACATCGAATTTTCTCGCGATGTTTTCCTTGAAGCACGCGTAGCACGCTTGAGGGACCCAGACTAAAGGGGCGGAGCTAAATGTTTGCGCGAAAAGAAATGGATCGGTCTATGGAATGATCGTTGCGTAGTCGATCATCACATAACATCACATAATGATCGTTGCGTAGTCGATCATCACATAACATCACATAATGATCGTTGCGTAGTCGATCATCACTTTAGTATCAGTTTCAGCCAACTTAATAAAATTTCAAATACAAACGATTTCCCCAAAACAACTTCAGTAGCTCGCTTGAGCTTACCCTTAGCACCACGTGAATGTTCTGTGTTTATGTACAGTGTTTGAGTGCGGAATGCGCGTGATTCACGTGAGTGTGCTTGTTGGGCTCAGTTCGCGGCTACATTCTGCGCATTGAGTTATATTATAAATATGAGAAATGCGCCATATAAATACCATGTAATAATAATAATACCACTCGGTCACAATGGTTATCTCCCTCGATTGCTGCGCTGGTCAGCGCAGCAATCGAGTGAGACAACCAGTGTGAACACGGGTAGCAGTAAGTAACAGCGATTCACTGCTACCCGTGTTATGCGCTTGTCTATTACGTAGCGATCGTCCCATGCCTGTGCGTAGACCAGCAAACACCCCCAGTAGCCAAACGTCTTTAGGGTTCCCGACGCCCGCAGTCGTGCTTTGGCCTACTGCGGCCGTCGTGGGCCCTTGGACCTTTGCAGACTCATGGCAGTCAGCACTGCGAATTGCATAACATCGCCCTTTGAAAGCAGTTCGCCTCAGTTCGGTCAAGATGGGATGCTGGAAATGACCCACGAGCGCGCCGTCCCAACCATCAGAAGTCTTCCCATCAGAGTTCCTGTCGATATCATACCAACTGGCTTAGTTTACTAGGGATATCTCGCGGTCTTTCAAGTCTGCACAACGCTCGATGCCATTGTCCACAACTCCGCTTCGGAGGAGATCGACTGGGTGGTGCCTTTAGCTCTGTTCCTGGAAATGCTTTCTCGGGTTTGCACATGTCCCAGTCACAACATTACACTCATTCAGAGTGGCTATCTCAGCTTTCTCGAATATTCTATAAACAGTCCCACAAAGAACGCATAGCCATCGATATCGCGAGCAACCTAACCCACTGAACCCTAGGGCCGCATTTTAGAGGCGTCACGCAACGTCTGTTACCAGGTCGATATGAATCGGGAGATGAATCGACCATGACAATTCAAGGGCAGTGCCAGATTAGCTTGGCGCCATCAGGCGCCAAGCTAATCTAGCACTGCCCTTGAATTATCATGGTCGATTCATCACCTGGTGTAGGGCGTATGCGGTAAATGGATTAACTGCAGTACTGAGAAAATCTCAAAGCGGAAGAAGCGTTACACAAATCGTCACAGTTGTACAAAACTCTTAGCAATCAACACCGCAAGCAGCACGGTAGGGCTGGAGAAACGCATGTTACAAGCAGCATTGCACAAAACCAAATCGCAGCAGTGGACACACTCAGAAGGGGTTGAGCTGCAGTAATTGTCGTTATTCCGTGCCTGAAGCGCCCTGCACTCACTCCTCGGTTTGCAGCCCTGCAGTGAAAACAATGAGTTATACGTATTAGACCCCTCAGCGGCGGGTCAGTCACTTGGCGAGGGAGTGGGTAGAGGTTCCAGCTTTTTGTTTGGGACCTTTAACCTGAGACATATCTTAGGGGACAGATCTTGCTTCCCACTGACCGAAAATAATTTTTTTTTAAATAAAGGCTGTTGGAGGAGGGGGAGTGGGGAAGTGTCCCCACTTCAACTCTTCCAGCCATTCAATTTATACGGAAGTGTAGCTTAGGTGACTTGATACGCGACTGTCTCTCTCTCTCTCTCTCTCTCTCTCTCTCTCTCTCTCTCTCTCTCTCTCTCTCTCTCTCTCTCTCTCTCTCTGGGAAAAAAAGGTCTGCGTACCTAATCATTAAAGACTAGCACACACATTGCGCTCCTGATCAATGATCACAAAAAAGGAAAACAGTGGTAGGGGCGGATCTCAGCGGTGGCGAGCGGGGGGGGGGGGGGTCCGCCCAGAGAGAGAGAGAGAGAGAGAGAGAGAGAATTGGAATAAAATGAAATAAAATTAAACTTTATTTCTCAATGATTGAGAAATAAAGTTTCATTTTATTTCATTTTATTCCAATTCTCTCTCTCTCTCTCTCTCTCTCTCTCTCTCTCTCTCTCTCTCTCTCTCTCTCTCTGGTCGGACCCCCCCTCCTCCCCGCCCGCCACCGCTGAGATCCGCCCCTACCACTGTTTTCCTTTTTTGTGATCATTGATCAGGAGCGCAATGTGTGTGCTAGTCTTTAACTTGTTGCTGTCGATAGTGCGCATTTTTTTTTTTTTTTTTTTTTTTTTTTTTTTTTTTTTTTTTTTTTTTGTCGCGATGATTTCTGCGGGAATCATAAATTAAAAAAAAAGAGCTACCGAGAGGCAAAGAGTTCACTGCGGACCTCACGAGTTTTGACCCCAAGGCCCAAAATCGAACACACGCATATAAAGTTCTCATGTCAAAAACTTATCTTACTGTATAGATGCACACATCAAAACCATTGGGGTCTGACGAGCAATGCGCACTAATATACCAGACAGTTTCCGAGCGTGCAGACTCGCGAGCTCTGCCAAAAAAGTATCCTTCTTGGCTCCGCGAACACTCACTCCCGTGAAATGCTTAGTGATTGGAGCGTGTGTCCGCTGGGCGCGTCTGCACGGGTCTGAGACCAACCTGCATCCACGTTCCTTGCAAAAAGCATAGCTGAAACTGTTGTTAACGACATATTAAGCGTTACAAATAGCCAAGGACACGCACTGCAAGAGAGCCCCGGCTGGGGGGAGAGGGGGGGGGGTGGTCTCGCAACAGACCCGTTTGGAGGTTACGGTACATATTCAAATGAGACAGGTGAGGCAGTAGAGGACCGGTGTTTAAAAAAAAATTCATTTCCTGCCTTCTTTGGCATTTTGTACAGAGGCAGTATGCTGGAATTTGCTTGAAATCTCTTGCCAGATGTGAAGATACATGTTTTATGGTACTTTGATTTATGGCTTAATCAGTGGACTCTTTTTGGCCAAGTTTGAGTTGCCAAGAGGATGGTGATTTGAGGTGTGTGCCAGTTTTGGCCTCGCTTTGGTGTAGGGTTGGTACAGAAACATATTCACAGCCAGGAAATGAAACGGCTGATGTCCTTATTTTTAAAATTTATTTTGTGCATGGCAAATGTGCAGCAATTGGGCGGTAGTGTTGTTTAGAGGATTGACAAAATTAAGGGGATAACTGGTAAAGACTATAGACTAAGGCATTTTAACAGATAGGACTGCATGGTAATTGCGTCCAGTGGCATTGAAGGGGTAAACACTGATGGAAACATATTTAGGCAGTCAGATAGGAAGTGAACATCTCCTCCCCCCCCCCTTCCCCACTTCTCCCTCCCCGCTGCTGGGACGAATTTCCCCCGCACTTCAAAGCCTGACAAATTCCAATAACTTCAGCTATACTATCCCATTCTGGAAACGTACTGAAAATCCATCTACTTTAAGCTCACTGTACTATTAGATGCATAGTCAAATTTTACAAACTGCGTAATATGAAGTGCACATATATTACTGGAAGTGTTTTAGCATATAAAAAGTCATGGAAGAAGTGCATCAGAACACCGCACCTAAAAAATGGTGGCATATTCATGGTGTCCAAATATAGCATGCTGTGAGGTCATCGCATATTAAAAAGAATATAACACAGTTTATTAATTTCTGAATGCCCGATAGAGGACGAACACGGCGATACCAAATAATAAGTATGTTCGTGCAGTTATCATACTTTACTGTCCATCTAGTACCCCTACCCCCCAAATTGGGAGGAGGGGGGGGTGGGGGTGGTCAAATTCTGTAGTATCTTCGACACGGTGTTTATTTTGGGCAAACACCTAGGAAGCTACGTGGTTTTGGATAGACTTTCAGAAAATATATTCTCCGATTCTCCGGGGGGGGGGGGGGGGGGTGTACGGCGGGCCCCCCCCCCCCCCACCTCCTCAAATGCGGGGGCTCATGAGAATCTATGTCTCTTCTATTTGGGGGCTGCATCTATCAATTTGCGTGCTGTTCGCCGTGCTCCGTCACTGAAGTGCTTCACCCTTGAAGTGACGACGTCTTGCGACCGTCTGTAGACTGTGTGGAAGCAGACCTCGCCCGACTGGCAAGTCACCCTGCTCTCCAGACAGGCCTGCTTCACGTTCGCATGATGGCAGGAAAAGCAGAGCAGACTATCCACTCCTGTAATGTATATGTATGTATAATATAATAATAATAATAATAATAATAATAATAATAATAATAATAATAATAATAATAATAATAATAATAATAATAATAATAATAATAATAATAATAATAATAATAATAATGATAATAATAATGTCAATTTCTATAGCGCCTACTCACAATAATTGCTGAGGCGCTTTACATGTTACGCTAAAAAATACTATGACATATATGCAGAAAACAAAATGACAAAAATTACAACTGAAAACAACATAATGCTAGAAACACACTCACACGCATATATACATTGGCAGATGGAGGAATGGATGGACGAACGGACGGACGGACGGACAGACGGACGGACGGATGGATGGATGGATGGATGGATGGATGGATGGATGGATGGATGGATGGCGGATGGATGTATGGATGGATGGATAAGGAAGCGTATGCATGAAAGATATATACGAATGAATGATCCAATTAATAAAATTATGAATCATTGAATGAACAATAATCAGTCAATCAATCAATCAAAATCAAAATTAATATTTGTGTTCCTGTCAATCATACGTATTTTATGCGTATTTGGTGTGTTTATATGTGCTTTGATGGCTGTAGATATGTCTCTCTTTGAATGCTGTATCTAAAGCTGTGTTCATCACTATGGCTTAACTAGTAGGAAGATTACAAAATAAAGTAGGAAAAAGCACTGTCAGGGTAGAGAATTGTGCAGTATCGACCAATGATCATAGATCAAGTTTGATCTAAGCACACACTACACAAAAAGATAGTAAAGAAGGGTGCGCTAAGTAAGTGACTGGAAGTAGTGAATATGGAAGCTCCCCCCCCCCCCCCACCCTGAAGGGGGGCGTATCGCATATTGACTAGATTTCCAGCCCCTTGATGCATGGAAATTTAGATCTAGGTCGCCCGAGGGGTCCAGATTGCTTAGCAGGTGTGTTTTCCACCAGTATGTCTTCCACCAGTATGCCGAATGGTGTGCTGACGTTGGTCGCCAAGACCGAAACAGCTGTTCACACCGGTTAAACAATCTGGACCCCTTGGGGAACCTAGATCTAAATTTCCATGCATCAAGGGGCTGGAAATTTAGTCAATATGCGATACGTCCCGCTTTGGGGGTGGGGAGGGGGGGGGGGGCTGGCTTCCATATTTACTACTTCCAGTCACTTAGCGCACCCTTCTTTACTATCTTTTTTGTGTGTTTGCTTCTATCAAACTTGACCTATAATCACTGGTCGATACTACACAATTCTCTCCCCTGACAGTGCTTTTACCTACTTTACTTTGTAATCTTCCTAATATATTACACTGACAGTCTCCCCTTTTCTTTTCGTTAGTTTTACTAGTGTTAGAACTAACTATACGTCCGCGGTGAGCGCACAAGCCTGTTACATTGATTTCCGGGCATAACTGCATGTTTTTTAATTCACGGACAGATTAATTAAGACACCTGACTGTGATAATTATAGCCCCACAAATGCCATTATATCAGATCGCCAGCTACTTTCTGTTTTGCTCGAGGAACTGGAGTTTGAAGCTATAAATAGCTAAAGCTTGGTGATGTTGAGCGGAGCATACGCTTCAGCGGAATAAAACAGACACAAAGTGATGTAATCAGGCCGTTATGAACGAAATAACACTGTTTGGAGGCATTATTACGCATTTGATATATATCAGAAGCTGATATTAGACAAACAGTTTTATGCAATGTTGAGAATGATCTGGCAGCGCTTAGGTCTTTAAGGTTGCAAAATTTGATTGTAAAGTAAAGCGTTTTTAACGCTCTTGGGGGAAGAGGATGGGATGGGGGGAGAGGGGTACTACGACATATACTATCTACTCATCATTATCATTTTGATAGAATGAATGACGGAATGAATGACAAAATTATCATTCTGTCAGTCACTGCATGAATGAATGAATGAATGAATGAATGAATGAATGAATGAATGAATGAATGAATGAATGAATGAATGAATGAATGAATGAATGAATCAACCGACGAATGAGCAAATGGACAGGTGTGCGGATAGGTGAGGTCATTGAGCAGATTGACGGACCTTTAAAAAAATAAATCATTCAATAAATCTATCAGTTATCAGTTAACCAGCTGGGACACTCAGGTAGTCTATGACTGTAACGGCCTCATTCATAATAAAACACATTTCGTACTCGTAGTAGATCTTCTGTCTGCGGTAGTGTTAGAGAGAATTACATGTGGTCAGTGCAAGAGATTCTGCAGTTGCGAGGACACACGAGGATCAACACCTGTTGCTGACACCTCGTTGTATCCATGTTTCTTGGCGTTTGAGAATCTGTGACGCTGAGTCTGCCTTGATGTAACCCTTTAGCTGTCAGTAGCTGCAACAGTCACTGACAGTCAACGGTAAACACGACAGTGAAAGGGTTAAGGTCACTCGGGCCGACGCCAGCCCGTGCGCGGGTCACGTGACCTTAGATCAGAAATAGCAATAAATAACCTACCTCTCAACAAATATAGCAGACTGAAGATCAGGCAGACATTTTTACAGCTCAGCGCAGGTTTCATGATGACGTCAAGTGGATAAGAGTGCGATGACCCAATTTTGACGTTGTTGTCAGCGTGTTGTTTAGTTGTTGGTTCAACTTGAATTCCTGTTAAACGCGCGAGGCCCAATCTCCAACAAAATCTCTCCAGATCTGATTTGCTATCAATCAATCAATCAATCAATCAATCAATCTATCAATCAATCAATCAATCAATCAATCAATCAATCAATCAATCAATCAATCAATCCATCCATCCATCCATCCATCCATCCATCCATCCATCCATCCATCCATCCATCAATCAATCAATCAATCAATCACCAACGTCCAGTTAACCAACCAACCAACCGATCGATCGGATCGATCATTTAATCAATCAGTCAATCTTCTTCAAACGCGTTCAGTAGAATGGTACCCTTCATGCTGACTGGAATCAACGTGAGTTTCTGTTAAACGCGTGACGCCCAATTTTCAACAAAATATCTCCAGATCTGATTTGATACCAATTAATTAATTAATCAATCAATCAATCAATCAATCAATCAATCAATCAAGCAAGCAAGCAAGCAAACAAGCAATCAAATCAATCAATCAATCAATCATTCAATCAATCAATCACCAACGTCCAATTAACCAACCAACCAACCGATCGATCGGATCGATCATTTAAATAATCAATCAATCAATCAATCAGTCAATCAATCAATCAATCAATCATCAGTCAGTCAGTCAGTAACCAATTGACCAACCAACTAACCAACCAACCAATCATCCAATTAACCAACAAGCCAATAATAAAAAAATAATAATGTACATTTACATAGCGCTTAACCTCCAAATTAATGATGCTATATAATTTCTTTATAATATCCCAAATCATAAAACACAAAGTAGGCCTACAATAAAGTAAAAGCTACAATAAATGTTACAACTAAAGTAGCCTACAATAAAGTAAAAGCTACAATAAATGTTACAACTAAATGACACATATCAAAAACTCTCACACACCGTTACAGGAACAGTTACTGCCAAAGATTGCTAATACGCATAAGAAAAAAGATAGGTTTTGAGCTGCGATTTGAAAGCAGACAGAGTTGGAGCATGTCTGACGTGGGCTGGAAGGTTGTCCCAGGTGACTGGACCAAAATATGAACAAGATGAGGATTTCATCCCAAAGTCTACCGTATTGTTTGGAGCTCACATGAGTTTATCTTTTAGAGTTGTTCATATTTTTAGGCTTATTATGCTAATCCATTCCCCTCCTATTTATGCCAACCTCTGATCAACACACACGTCGGCGCACACAAATAAAGACGGTCACACGGGCTTCCCGCCATTAGAACGCTCTGTGGGTTCCTGTAACGACAGAAATTAATTTCCTTCTAATCTAACCCACCCTCTGATCCACACACACACACACTGGTACACATACATAAAGACGGACACACGGCGATTCCGCCATTCGTAAGCACTGTGATTTGGCTTAGCACAACGATTTTGAAGAAGAATAATAGGACGAGCAGCGAAATGACGTCACTTCAAGCTTAACGTCATGGCATCATTAGTCCCACCATGCCGTGTTCATAATGACGACTCGGTCTAATACGTCAGTAATAACATTTGACGTATAAGAAGATCAGACTTTTCTTGCGGTCATTTTAATACGGTAGACAAAACTCACTCACTCACTCACTCACTCACTCACTCACTCACTCACTCACTCACTCACTCACTCACTCACTCACTCACTCACTCACTCACTCACTCACTCACTCACTCACTCACTCACTCACTCACTCACTCACTCACTCACTCACTCGATCGATCGATCGGTTGATTGATCAAGCAATCAATCAAGCAATCATCAACCCTACAACCCACCAATCAATTAAGCGATCAATCATTCAATTAGTTTTTCAGTCAGTCAGTGCAGCAATTGATCAACAGCTCAAACAGCCGTGCGCTCAATCAGTCAGTCAGTCTGGTTACCTCACATGGGACACAGTAAGTGATAGGACCAATCAGATAATCATGAAGTGAAAGAAAATAAAAGCAAATAACACATGGGTTGTTCTCCGAAGCGCCGCGCGCGCGTGTGTGCGTGAGTGTGTGTGTGTGTGTGTGTGTGTGTGTGTGTGTGTGTGTGTGTGTGTGTGTGTGTGTGTGTGTGTGTGTGTGACAGCGACTAGAGCCCGCATTTGTGGACGGACAAGTTTGAAACTTTAGCATAATATGTTCCATATGTGAGGTACTTCCGGCCAATATGGCGACCGATAGAGCCAAAAATAACTGAGCTCCGACAATGTTGCTGGAAACTGGACTAAATGAAACATCAGAATGACCAGAACAAGGCGTCAAACCCGGACAAAAACTTCTGAGGGAATTGACGAACCTAGATCGCCCCAGAACAACGAGAGGGAAAGAGAGAGTGAAGATGAAAGTCCCGACATACAGAAGCAAGATAACCGCCGCCACTTGAAGGACAACGGGGACGAGAGCCTTCAAACTGTTGTAGACCACCTGAAGGCTACCGTTAGCCTACTTTCTCAACAAGTGGCTCTCTTGACGGAGCAGGTGCAACGTCTACAACCTGGCTTCAGCAGAGGAGTCGACGTCTCGACCCAAACGGACTTCAAAGACCGACGTGAACTGACCTACGCGGCAGCGGTCAAGTCCACATCCACGGCCAGGGTCAAGACAGACAAGCCTGCTGGAGCCACTGCAGCTGCTCCGTCACGTAAACTGGCTAATAGTACGTCTTCTTCTTTATCCCATTCCGCTACTTCAGCTTCCCAAACAAAGGTAAGCGGAATACATAAACAAAAGGGACAGGAATGTCAAAATTTCAATCATCGAAAAAACATCATTCGAGATGACGTCAAACGCCAACATGCGTCATCATTTCAATCAAAGACCGTAACAATGCCAAAAGTAGCAATTTTTCATGATTCCACTTTGAGAGGAGTGCGCTCTACCCAGCTTGGAATCTCGTACGGTTTGTCCGTATCAAAGATAAGCGCCTTCACTGTTGAAGATATTTCCAAAGCGACGGACAGCATCAAGGAAGACGTCGATGCTGTCGTGATACATACTGGGGTAAATAACATTAAATCTTCAAATCCACGCACTGCTGGGAAATCATTTGTAACAACAGTGCGTGATCTGAAAAAGAAATTTCCTGCAGGCCATATAGTAGTCAGCAAGATTGCCCCATGCAGGGATATTCAACTGAACATAAAACGTGAGATTTTCAATGCCACGGTGGTGTCAGAACTTATTGAGGACCAGAACATTTCCGTAATTCATCATGAAAACATTAACTCTAACTTTCATCTGCGGGACTCAATACATCCAAATGCAAGGGGGTCTTCTACTTTTGCACGTAACATCGGGAGACATTTATCAAACTTGTTCTGGGAAAAACCAAAACGAACATTGAGTTACCACTATCCCAAACATCCCAGTGGATACTATGATTGGAGGGGTCACTGGTATTCTTACTAAGTTTCTGACCGAATGAAATATACATAAGCTAACTGATTATCATTTCAAACGTGGTAAAGTTAACAACATTATCAAGTCCGGTTCGAAAGCAACTTTGAAATGATATCCAGATGGTTTAGTTCTAGTTTTTGATTTAGTACTGAACTGTTTGAGATATACCGTTTCTTGGTGTTTTGAAAGTGCTCATTTTGTTTTGTATTATTTTTTTAGTATTTTGGGTTGTTTTGTTTTTTGTTTTGTTTTTTGCTTTCCTTCTCCTTCAGTTGACCTCCTTTCGCTACAAGGAGGTCACTGACCATGAAGAGGAGCACAAGCAATATGAAAGTGTTTCAGTGGAATTGCAGATCTATTTCAACAAATTTCCTATCATTCGAAAATCACATTTTACAGTCAGAGTATTGTATATTAGCGTTACAATCTCTGAATGTAGAAGGTAAAAAACTCCCAAAACTTCGAGGATATTATTATCCTCCTCTATACCATTATGACCCTATATCGAATAAAGTCCAAACTGCGTTATACATTAGCGATGACCTGGAATATTCATCACTAAATACGTACTCTATAACGAAAGATCTAAATGATATCTATATCACTGGGGCCATGGTAAAAATTAATAATCAAAATACTTTAAATGTGATCTCCGTATATCTACCTAGAGGGCCAAAAGATGACAACACTGACTGGCTAAAAAATATTGATTCTCAGCAGACAACTTCCTGTAAATGGATGGTCCTAGGAGATTTCAATGCTCATGCACCGTTCTGGGAGTCTGGATGTACGATAGTTACAAGCAATCGTCTGGTAGAAAATATTTCAGACTCTCAGTTAATCATTTTAAATGATGGTAGTATCACTAGAATCCCAGATGTTTCTACTCATAAGGCATCTGCTCTTGATATATCACTAGTAAGCCCACCTCTGGCAACAAATTGCACTTGGATCACTGAGGAAGATTGTTTGGGAAGTGATCATCTTCCAATCATTATACAATTAAACGTTAAAGATAAAGATGAATATTGCAATATTGAGGACAGAATTCCAAAGTTTCAGTATGTCAATGCTAATTGGGAACTGTATGAGACAATCTTGCTGTCCCATGACATTGCACGTATAGAACATGAAAGTATAGACACATTTTATGGAAATATTACAAAAGCTGTTCTTTCTGCTGCGGAGAAGTCCATACCAAAATGCAAAGGAAAATCAAAAGGTAAATATTCAGGTAATGTTTGGTGGAATAAGGAATGTGAACTAGCAGTAAATATTAAGAAGGAACACTTTAAAAAATGGATAAGAAACAAATCTGAAGAGAACTTTAGGGAAATGAAAAAAACTAAAATACACTGTAACAGAATAGTGGCGAGAGCCAAAAAGATTCACTGGGCTGAGTTCTGTAAAAATGAAGTGTCTGAATCAAAAGATACATATAAGGTTTGGAGAAAAATATCAGAATTACAAAATGGATACAAATTACAAGTGTATCCAATCGCAGTAGAAGGCAACACATTTCCTAGTGCAGTAGATAAAGCGGAGGCCTTTGTTAATATGTTTGCAGAAAATAGTCTCACATCAAGTCTCAGTTTATCAAACATAAACCACAGAAACCAAGAAGAAGTCAAAGCAGATTATCAAGATCCAGTTTCTACTCATTCTCAGTATATCAATGCTCCAATTCAATATAATGAATTCCTAGATGTTTTACAGTCGTTTGCAAATACCTCTAGTGCAGTGGGTATAGATGGGATTTCTTACCAACTACTTTATCATTTACCTGAGTCGTGGAAAAAACTACTACATACATTTTACCAAAAATGTTGGTTTAATGGATCTCTTCCTACTATCTGGAAGCAGTCAGTAGTAGTTCCAGTACTCAAATCGGGTAAAACACGTACATTGATTAGTAGTTATAGACCTATTGCACTAACATCACAAGCTTGCAAAGTAATGGAAAAGATTCTTTTAAATCGGTTATTTCATTACTGTGAAAAACAGGATATAATTCCAGTTCATCAAGCTGGTTTTCGGAAAGGTCGATGTACGACAGACCATTTAGTTAAACTCACAAATAACATTAAAAAACAATTTTCTAAAAGAAAAAGTATACTAGCAACCTTTTTCGACGTAAAAAAGGCTTATGATAGTGTTTGGCATGCTAGATTATTATACAAAATAAAACAGATTGGCATAACCGGGTTTATGTATGAGTACATTAAAAGCTTTTTGTCTGAAAGATTTGTCTGCACCAAAGTTGGTAAAAGTTATTCAACCTTTAAGAAAATAGATATGGGTATTCCGCAGGGATCAATAATTTCACCCTTTTTATTCACTGTGTTAATTTACGACCTCCCACAATCTCTCTCACAGGACACAACTGTGGTACAATATGCAGATGATATTGCTATATGGATAAACACTAATCTCAGAAAACGTACCCCAAAAAGAATCGTAGATTACGTTCAAAAAGTTTATCAGATTGAATTGGACAAATTATCAAACTATATGAAAGAAAATGGTCTAGAACTATCTGGGGAAAAAACATGTCTAATGCTTTTCAATAATGGGGAAAGTGCTAAAACATTACCTAACTTATCCCTCAACGGGACGCCTTTAAACTACCAACAGAGTGTAAAGTTTTTAGGCGTACGTTTTACATCAAAATTATCATGGAGAATTCATATTGAAGCCATATTAAATAAGGCAAGAAAAAGACTTAACTTGTTAAAAATTATAAACTCACAACCATGGAGTCAGGACATTAAAACTGTTTTACACCTTGGTACATCTTTAGTTCGATCAACACTTATCTATGGACAGGAAGTCTACTTTTCTGCCCCAGCTACACTTCTACAGAAGCTGCAAAGCATTGATAGTAAAGCAGTTAAATTAGCCCTTGGAGTGCCGGTTCATACTAATACTGTAAAAACCTACAAAGAAGCAGGTGTTCTGTCTTTATCTGACCAACGTAAATTAGCAACTGCAAAATACATTGTCCGAAGCCTGTCCGTCAAAAATTCAGTACGTGAAGACATATTTTTAGATGCAGATGTGGATTTCCCGAAGAGAGCGCAAACCATCCCGTATCTTTTACCTATACGTAACTATGTCAAAGATGCTATAGATAACTGCAATATAGATATCAAGTCTATTCCCGTTTTACCAGTAACACCTACTATACCTCCCTGGGAACATATTAATGCTACTTTCGATATAGATTACACAGATTTGAAAAAAGATGAGGATGTGAACGTTTTAGCAAATTTAGTGAAAGAAAAATTACAGACAACATATTTTAAACATTTGAAAATTTTCACAGATGGGTCTGTCTTAGATTCTTCAGACTGTGGTGCAGGCTTTGTTATTCCTGATCTCAAAGTGAAGAAATCTTTTTATCTTGGTAAAGGATTTTCTATATTTACGTCTGAACTGTATGCGATTCTCATGGCACTAAATTTTATTCAACTTCTACCTTATGATATATTTAACATTTTGATCTGTGTCGATTCTAAATCTGTCCTATATAGTCTAAAAAGCTGGGATTGTAATACTAGAAAAGACCTAGTGTATGACATAAAACATATTATGAGCTGTATTATGTCCAGAGGAATAGGGATCGATTTTCTTTGGATACCGTCACACTGCGGAATTTATTGGAATGAAATTTGTGACAGACAAGCCAAAAAAGGAGCTATAAATAGAGAAAACTCAGCAGTTTGTAATAATATGCAATTATCTCTACATGAAATGTACTCTGTGCTAAACCGTTTTTTTCACAAAGATGATACGAAATATGCTTATCATGTTCCTCCTTGTTCAAGGAAAACAGCTTCGTTGATATACAAGTTAAGACTAAATTCTTGGAAAACAAAATTCGCAAAAGACATCAAATGCGAGTGCTTAAGCCCCATCTCTGTTAAACATATAATATGTGAATGTCCTATTATACTGAATCTGTTGAAAAAAAATAACATAACAGTTGATCACTTAGCAGACAATTTGTATGACATCTTACATAGAAATATTGCAATTTCAATAGTTCATATAATAATTCATAGTCCGGTGGGTAAACTAGTATAATAAGTAATTTGTGTGTGTGGTTGGATGTTAATTATTGCTATTCTTTGATACTCACAAGCAAGTTGTGTGTTTGGTTGTTGATATCTTTTTTTTTTTTTTTCCTTTTTATTTTTTATTTTTTATTTTTTTTTTTTTTTGTTGTTGTCTAATATCACCAATGTGTGAAAAGACGTTAAATAAATTCCTGATTCCTGATTCCTGTTCCATATGTGACTTCTCCCAAAGCTGTTTTTGTTTGTTTGTTTGTTTGTTGTTGTTGTTTTAAAACTGGTTTACACATTGACAAGACACGAAAGGCAGAGCCCTTATGGCTTACGTTTATGACCGATCTACACGAGTGACCTTTGTGACAATAAGGAATGGCTTCTGCACCAGCAAAATCCATGTTTTCTCAAAATTTTCTCAGTTTTCACACATGTGTCAAACCCCGTGACCCTTGACCTTTGTGATGAATCGATTAAATTAGAATTCATAGGAAGGTATTATCATCATCAGCTACGTTTAAGCTAAATTTGATTGAAAAGTTTGCAAAACTTTGATAACTACAATTCTATCAAAATTTGGCATTTGATACACATTTGCTGACCTCTTGTGACCTTTGACCTTTCCGAGGGGTCTGCCAAATTAGTCTGCATAGATAGGTCTTACCATCAGGTATCTCTGTACTACGTTTGGGTTTTAAGTTATGAGTAGTTCTTGAGAAAAAATATCGCTTGTCAAAATATGGCCATTTTTTTTAAAACCTATTCCAGGAGCTCTTGTGACCCTTGTTTTAAGCCAGTGGTACACTCAACAAGACATGTACAGTGAATGAGTTAGGTGGCTGGTTTTCGAGAAAATGTTCCTCATAAATCAATTTATGGTGATATGCATTATACAGGCACACGATAGCACACTTAAAAACAGCTGGGTAGGATACTATCTTTTTTTCAGTAAACACTCTAGTTGTGCAAATAAGATGCCTGTGTAGTTTAATCTTTGCCACACATCACAGGTCACTGGCAAGTGGCACCAGGGTCGTACAAGAAAAGACAGGCTTTCATTAAAGCAGACCAAACCGGTTTTAACTGCACAGTTTACTGAAAAGTGGGTGGTGTGTCTGCCAGCTAATTGCTCTAGATATTATTAACCAATGCATTGCTAACAGCACTGCCAGTCTTTCGAGAAAACACAATTACGCGTGATGTTTGATGTTGTGCTTGTGAAATAAGGTCGTGAAATGTGTTTGTGAAATAAGTTTGTGAAATGTACTTGTAAAAGAGGATTTATGCTAAATCAAAAAACCTAAACCAAAGAAAAGTGCAAGAATTTTGTTTCACTTTTTATTTATCGTTATAAAATGAATCAAGATGAACTTCTTCTGTTGCGTGAAATAAACTCATTAGAAAATAAAGACATAAGCTCAAAAAAGGAACGTTTACTTTCAGTAATTGTTTCTGGAAAATCAAAAGCTTATCTCAGAAAATGTTATTCCACAGATGATATTGAATCTCTTACTGGAGAAGAAATAATTAAACTACATACCAAATATGAAAATCACATTTGTTCACTAATGACTCTTGATCTGAGTCGATCTCCAGTGTCTCTTTATACAAAAGCTGTGAGTCACTTTTTCCCAGTCAATACTGTCAGCCTGTCACACGATCTCGAAATTAACCCTATTGTTTCAAGTTCAATCGGCAAATTAGCATGGGTCATGTTTTACAAGTTTGGAAATTACCTTGCACCTGTGGTATCTTCGCTTGTTACTGGGAGTCATACTGATTTTTCGAAAATAAATTTTAAAGCAGAAGATAATGGACCAAATTCGCGACACTCAGACGACGCCACAACCGAGCCCTGTCTCGACTCAGATTCAAATGATAACTAAACCAAAAAACCCAGGCAGGTTAGAGGCTGGGGAAAAAATTAGCCGAATGGAACAGACAAAAAAAAAATTACAACTTCAGTCGCTAGCACAAAAAGATCATGTAACTGACCCTCCGTTAGGAACGCCAGCACCCACTCCACTACCAGTGTCACTAAAAACACCCTCACCAACGTATCAAAGTGAGAGACTAACAACTGAGTCTAAACCTGAAATAACAAAATATATAGTTGGTGGGTTTGCTGTTGGATTTGTTTACATAGGGTACAGGGTATGGAAAAATACAAACCCTGCTCTCTAACAGTGTAAAAATAAATCAGACACTCTAAAAACAAAACCAGAAGTCTCCACATTACCAACAACACCAAAACCCTTAGATCCATTTTGTATGCAGTGAATAAAAATGTTAATTTTATTTTTGTGTCAAGAAAATGAATGACTCAAAGAACAAAATGAACCTTGTCTATCACTCTGTCGTAATAAGCAGACTAACAGTAGCTTACTCTATGCCGGGAAAACGTCTCCTCAAACTGAGATCAGCAGACCTGAGTAAATTAGATTTTGAGGATACAGCTAAGCTAATTGCAGTTGTCACAGTGTCAATTGCTACAAAAGACTTTCTCGTCAAGCAAGGAATTATTCCTGAAAATGTTTCTATGTAAATAAAAAATATATGGCAACACTAACTGTTATGATTGGGATGCTGTTTTCAATGCACTTGCTTTCAGTGGATCAAACTATTTCTTTTCAAAAGTGAGTAGAGAAGAGTCTGCAGAAGAAATGAGATGCCACAATGAGGCATCAGAGAAATTAGCACAAGCTCAGCAGGTGTATGAAAAACAGAGAATAGAAAAACTTGATGATATCAATGAAAAACTCAGGCTGGAAGGTCACACACAGCATACATTTTCAAATGTTGGTGATGCTATCAAAGAATATTTTCTTGTTACTGGTGAAGACATGTCTACCCCACAGCTGAAACTTAACGATTACTACCAACCAAGCCCAGAACAAAGAAACAGAGAAATAATATTTGTTCTAGTGGGCATGACATTTGCTTATTTTACAGGAGTTTTTATTGCTAGAAAAAAATGACAGACGTTGGAATTTAGCTATCAAAACTATATTACTCTCCAATTGGCTACTGGAAAGGAAAGACTGCATTACAAAATTACATGCAGCTGTGGGCGGCGATGTCACACTCGATCAAATAAAACAATGGCTAAAAGAAACAAGCAATTTGGCAAATATATCTTCCTTGGCCTCAAAAAATATCAAGACCTCATTTTGTGAACAGTATGACACCCATCAAATGGATTTATTGTTCCTGCCACACGATACAAGAAGAAAATACATGATACTGTTGTCGACATTGCTTCAAGGCACAAGGACGCTGAACCCATAAATGACAAAAATGCTAGTACTGTAGCCACAGTGTTATCATTGATTTATAGTTGAGGCCCTTTAAAATACCCAAAGCTTGTGCAAGTCGATGACGGATCTGAATTCAAGGGCACCGTTAATCAATTATTTGCAAAGCATGGCATGCTGGTGCGGTGAGTCATACCAGGTGTGCATAGAACACAGGCAATTTTTGAGAACTTTAACAAACAATTATCAGAGAGACTTTTTAGTTATCAGTATTCGAAGGAACTCATATATGGCGTGTGTAACACTGAGTGGGTTAAGAGATTACCATCTGTGATAAAAGCAATGAATAATGAAGGCCAGCCTAAACCTGCTGATGCTATGCTGTCAGGGTCAGGGCTGGGACTAAAACAACAACACTGCTGGACACAAGCTTGTTTACAAAACAGGTAAGATATTTGTATCAATCCGGCAAGGCAGAAAATGATGTCAGATGCAGGGCAACTGATCCAAAGTGGTCCACATCTGTTCACAATATAAAAAAATAATAATCCCTGGCGCTAGCGGTACCCATCGATTTATTATCTATATGAGCCTGCCCTACAGAGGGCATTTGTCAGAGAGGAATTAAAGATTATTCCCCCAGACACTGTTACTCATTTCATCAACTAATTCATATATCAGTTCATTAACTAATTTATCAGCTATTTCTTCAGATAATTTAATCCTGTAATGTCCAGGTGCATAATCCTTCTCCTTAGTGTGAAATACACGTTTTGTGTCCCCTACTGCAAGTGATTTCTTATGTGCTTGGATCATTTCAAGATTATATCTTTTTGATCTCAGTGTCTTGTTTGGATAATCAGGCATTAGTTCTCTATCCAAAACTTGCTTGTAATATTCATGGTGGATATCTTTATTTTTTATCGCTTTTTATTTAAATTCCTTTAGCTTTGGACTGTCTGCCTTTCTGGTGTAGAATGGAATACATTTTTTTTTTTATCTCAGTCCAACATACTCAACTATATCCACACCATTCAGTTCATCTTTAAACTTTCCAGGTGCTTTCATGTTTTGTGTGCTATTCAGTGGGTGATCCTTAGGATAATCAGACGTGTCATACATATGCAACTTTGTTTTTATGTCTTCATAAAAGCCTTCAGTAGGCACATCAATGATCATAGAGTCAGTGTCAGTGTATAACAGACGACAGTCAGGATACTTTGGTTTAAAGTAATCATAGTAAAATTCAAGCATCAATAATTTTGATAACTCAAGTATTGCTATACCAATGAATACTGGCTTGTCCAGTTTAACATTCTTGTTTTGAGTGTCACTGCATACAATGACTGATGAAACTCTTTATACCCTGTGTATTGCGGCTTGCCTGTAAGTTTAATGGCACCGGATTCAGTTGTGCCCAGTCTCACATCTTTGCGATGATGAGGATTTTCCATCATCTTCCCAAAACAGGCATCGTCATAAGCTTAAAGAAGTCTTTGTCAAATGCAGTGTTGCTGTCCCTTGCACAAAAGGCTGTGTTTTTCACTGGTCAAATTCAATGCCTCTGTGAACTTTCTTTAGTACTAACCCATGTCTGATGTAATGAAATTGAATTTATCATTCAAATTTGGCACAAGTTTAGTGTCTTATTTTTTCCCTGTCACACTCATTTTCTCAACAGCTAATGGATAATCATTGTGGTAATCATGAAGATGGTGTGGGTACTCCAGGTCGACTTTCTCATGATTTCTATCATGAGTCATAATACAGTTTGTTAAGTCTGTTATGTCACACTTTGACAAATCATGCAGTTGCAAGTTTTTCAAGGGCAATAACTCACATATCGCGAATCCAAACAAATTATTAGCATCAAGGTACGTAATAAATGACCTTGACCTTGAGGGGTCAAAGTCAAGGTCCAGGCCTTAAAGATATTTGTTGTTGGCTTTGGTATAGTTGTTTGTGGCTATACTTATACCTCCCTCAAACCACGTTCCACCATTTAATCCATCGTTCGATCATACAATAGGTCTATATATATCTTACTGGATTTTAAAAATGCATCCCATGTCATGTTAGAACTAGTTATGTAGCTAGCAGGGTCAAGACTGTAGTGCAACAAACCCTTTTCACTGTAACTTTCAAATACGTCTGCTAGCAAACAAACGTCAGCTTTCAAGTACTGGTCATGATAGTCACCAATTGTTTCACACCCTAGTTTATCCCATGCATCGAGAGCATGTTGGTATTCAGAATCGGAAATTCCTTTTACCATTTGGTGTAGAATAAAATGCCTCTTTTTTGAGGCAGACTCCTTTCCTCAATCACAACCTAGTGATCAATGTACTCATAGGGGTAGACACCTTTTTTTTGATCAACTCTAGCTCAAAATATTTACTTGTTATTGGAAACGATGTCAGATCTTTTGTCAGACTAGCAAGCCCTATGTACAAATGTTGCATTGAGTCATAAAACACTAATTTGTTGTCCAGCCAAAAAAGTCAAGTACTTCTCAGTTATCTGGGCAATACAACTAATTTTTGGGTAAGACTCATCCACAGCACGCATGATAATGTATGAATCATCTCTTTTGAGATTGTGAAAAAAGATAGGCAGTTTATATGTCTTTGGATTTATTTTTAGTTTCAAGTTGCATGCACCATGTGCAGCACCTCTGTAACGCCCAGTTATGTGGTCATGATCACAAATTTTATCATGAAGGGGTTGTTCACATATCCAACACATTGCTGCTGTATTAAAATTTAATTTGTCTTCTTCTGTCATCACCAAAGGCATCTGACAGTTTTCCATATACTGTACTACCTGACAATGCAGTTGTCTTATTTCTGTTAAAAACTCAGCTGCTGCATTTTTGCCTCTATAGATAACAGGTCCTGTATGCTGGCCATCTCACCTAACAAGAATGTATAAGAATGAGCACACCACTTGGTCACTCAATTTTACAGACTCTGGTAATGATTCTGGAACAGGACCCTCATATGGTACAACCAGTGATTCAAAATCAGCATACACTACAAACGGAAGCTTTTGCTGATTCCCATAGTTCTTAAAATATACCTGACTACCAGGATCTGGGTACTTAAGTATTGTTTGAACATCATCAGCTGACCTACTGTGCTGGACATGTTTATGTGCTACTTTAATGGAGGAAAACCTTTGTAAACATTTCTTACAAAAATCCTGTTTGCCATTGTAATTTGATACATGCCCATGAATTAGATGTTGCATACTCCTGATAATTGTGTAGTGAAAGTTATCTTCATGGTCAGAGCTTATTAATAACACGCCAACATGCTTATCTTCTGGCTGTCTGTAGGTGGGGGCAAGTGGTGATACTCTAATGGGTTGTAACTTGTTAGGAGAGTCATTATCCCATACATACACATTCACAGATATGCCAGGATTTAGTTTTTTAAACAAGTATATATCATCCACCTTAACAGGGAAATCTATGCCACTAAAGTTGAGTTCGTTTTCAAATTTGGTATAGTTAGATACATGCTCAGGGTGTGTTTTACAAAGTGTAGTCTAGCAAGCACACACCACATGAGACAGAGATTATCTTTGTTCTGAATATTGATGACAGCCTTTTTGTTTGCAACCTCTTTTGGTAGTGGCAACCATGATTTGACTAATATAGGATGATATCTTGACTGCTTTAGTGGTAGTTCATGAACATACCCTTTATGCCAACCAGACCCCTTCATTCTAGCTCTGTCAATTGCTTTGAGAAAGTCTGGCAACACTCTTTCTTTAAACACTTTCTCCAATTCCTCTTTCGAATGGACTGTGTGTTGTCGTGTTGATATATTCGATACAATCACTTCACCATCTACCCAGTTAAATTCTATTTTAGCAACACCCTGAATATTTACACTACCTCCTGAAAGAAGATTATTTTGTATGACAGAAAAAGATCTTTCAATTGAATCCTATACATTGTAAGTGTTTGATATAGCCAAGTCTGTTGTGTGAAACATGTTTCTTAAGCTTGGAGGGCAAAAATAATAAATAGAAAAAAAAACGCTTGTGTAATACCAAACAGACAAAATAATAATTAAAAAATTACCGCAGGCGCCGTTAGTGCTGCATGTGTATTACAATTTTATTAACTGTAACACTGGTAAAATACAAATTTAGTTGGTATAGTTGTTTTACTATATCATTACATACTGCCTCAAACCAGCCACTGTAATATTCATTAACACTAAAAGTTTGTGTCTTAATATCAACAGTTATTTTTTGTATTATTGATGGTCTAAATGGTTGATTGGCACCCAAAGTTATATTACCTGTCATGTACAGTGATGCTGGTGTAAACAATAAATTTCCAGGTGGCTCTTTTTTAAGCTGGCTCACATATTGAACGTCTTTAAAGTAGTATGTAATATCAATGATTTGACCAATGGGCCAATTTTGCTCTGTTATCCGTTTGTAATTTTTATTGCCCAAAAACAACAACAACAAAAAATTAATTTACTAATCCATACCCTGTAGGCTGATCTGTCTTTAAGATAAGCTTTAGATGCTTAATCGATTTCAGTTTGTTTTTCACGTCGTTTCATTCATGTTTGCTGGGTATTACATCATTCTCTCTGAGACAGTCTTCAAAGCTGTCATGATCCTTACAGTAAAACAAACAGATAAACTTTAGTTGCTCTCGAAAATCTTTTAATACAGCATTATATTTTTGAGTGAGGATCCATACACTAATGTTTGCATGCCTGCCACTGAAGGCAAGTTCTGCTAGAGTGTTTCTTTTCTTGACATTGTCTTTTTCTGCAGAGCAATCATCAACAATAAACAAAATTGGCTGCCCTTCAAATTGCTTGTAAAAATACTGAAGATAGTCATTGAGTTTTTTCTCAGGGTCGACTAAATAAATGTTATGATCAGTCCAAATAAATAAACGGTTGTGAAAAGTTTTGTTGTGTTTGATCGTAGGACAAAATATAAAATGTTTTCAAAATGATAGATGTATCTTGTTTGCAAGAGGTTAAGAACAAATTCAGTTTTCCCACAGCCACTGGCACCACAAAACAAACCACAGTGTGGGTCGAGTGTCAGCAAGTTCATTTTAAAACACAATATAATTTTAATACATGTGATCACTTAGTCTGCTTTCTTAAATGTTCAGTTGAGCATCATAATTCGGATATAGATATATATTTATTGCTCTGGTGTTTCAGACCTTTTTGTATCTGGAGTATAATTCCGTCACTGCCATTTTCAACAGTTTGACCTGACCAGTGTAGGTAGTCATCATCTGTACTAAGCAGGTCTAGCCAGAATGCATACTTGTCTGTCAGGTATTGTCCGATTCTTACATCATACAGATGTAGATCTTTGCATGACATGTTTGCTGGTTTTTCTCTAAGTCTTTAACCTGCAAAATACTTTGTGATCTCATCATAGTGCTAGTGAAGCGTAGACTTGATTAAGACACCCTTTGATTGTACAAGATAAATGAGTAATCTTTGGGTTGTAGAATTTTTCTGACTCCCTTTTGTAAGAATGCCTTTCAGTGACCTAGCAGGTGTATTCAGGTTAATATTCCACATTGGATCACTTTTGTCCTTGTGCATTAAACTGTGTCTTATCACACAGTAATAATAAATTGGCAGTCTTGACTGGTACTGATTTTGAATGAGAGTAGCTAGATGAGCATGTGTGACAATTTCATATTCCATCGAGATGTTAGAGATCTTATATGTTGCATTGAGATCTGTTGATTTTATAACTTTGGAGTAGTCATTAAAAGTTAGTTCAATACTCAGTCATTTAGTGCTCCTTGATAGTATGGGAAATGTGCTGTCAGGATTTCAAATTCAAGTGGAATGTAAAATCTGGTTCCATATGTTTCTGCCATAATAACATCTTTGACTGCTGTTGTTTGTTTATCTGTTGCATCGATTCTGAGTTTGGAAACTTTATCTGACTGTATGCCTTGGTAAACACGGTCTTCTCTTTTTTCTCAAGTAAGCCACAGATCTTTGTAGCAGTAAAACACATCAGCATCATCTAGACTAAACACATCCTGGCCTTCAAGTTTAACTTAAATAGTTCCAATAATTGCTTTGTGAAGATTGTCAACTAGTGTTCTGTTTGCGTCAGATTCTGATAAAAGTTCAATATTAAAAGCAAGGTGTGCAGTGCCAGGAACAATAACATCACTGGGCCCTAGATTTGGAAACTTGACAGTAAGAGTTTGGTTTTGATCTATGGTGCTAGGAGCAGACCTCCTTCGCCTCCAGCCCCGGCCGCGGCTCCATCAGACCCAAAAGACTTGCAGTAGTGTGTAAAGAAACAGTTGTTGCATATTTCAGACTTGCTTAAGAAATTGGCTGTGAAAGCAATGGATGCTTTGCCTGGCATAATAGGGAGTGTTGTCAGTTGGTTGATCAGTGCAGTAGGAAAGGTAGTAGGGTTTATGGCAGAGCATGTGTGGGTCTTTTTGATGAGAGTAGGAGGGTTAATAGCAGGTTATTTGATGAAACAGGTAAAGAAGTAATATCCCTAGTCCAGGAAGGCCCATTACCAATGCAGTTCTCTCTGACTCATGTGTGTTTATCTGAAGGGCTGGGGCCGGAGCTGGGGTTATTACTGGCTGTACTGGTACTGGAGCTGGGGCTGGGGTTGTTACTGACTGTACAGGTGATGGTATGACTGGTGTTACTAGCGTTACTGGCATTATTAATGGTTTTAGTGTCTGTAGATGTGTGGTTGTTGGACCCAAGTTTACAGATTGATTGAGTTCTAATTTCTGATCATGCCCTGCAACAATTATTTTATTATTATAATTTTTTTTTATTGTCCCCATTTGGAGTTGAAGGTCAGATGGCAACATGTATAACCCAATGCCAACTACAAAGTCAACTTTTGTTCTGGCATATCTGAGAACGTCTTGGTAGTGTTGTTTGCTTGATGGGAGATCTACTGATGAAATTATTGAGTCTTCCAGGTTTGCAAGAAACTGTTTTTGTGCTTCAAATTTGCCCCTCCCATTGAAGATGCTTGGTTTTGTTTGAGCTTGTGCTCCTAGTATACACCACACATATGTTCTGATAGATTCATTAATGCGTTCGACTCCTGCTTGTGTAAACCCGCCACTCCTGTCTAAGACAAATGTGGTCCAGGCATTAGACTGTTTTTGTTCTATTGATCCAAACCAGACTTCAGAGTTTGATGAGAATGAGGTGTAACCTGGGTAGTAATCTTGATGGTATTGTCTGTGACTCATAGCATAATATAATGTACCCATGCCAAGGTGATCATCAAGTTTATGTGTAAAGTCATACTTAGAGCCGATGTTACATTAATAACAGATGCATTCAGATGCTTTCATATCCATGGGGGATATTAAACCAGTTGAAACTGGATTCAGTGGGCAGTGGAACATGGAGTTCTGACTGTATTCTTCTAAGCAGTTAATACGTGTGAAAACAATACACAGACCTATTCACTTTGTTTGAGTGATTCAAATGGTCTCTAAAAGAAACACCGCAGCCAGTAGTTGAACATAGTACAGCAAAGTTAAACTGGTTTTGGTACATCTGTAGTGGGCTTGAGGACCACTTTCTTGCAGTTGTATCATCTGTTATTGGAGGGTTTTTGTCTTGATCATAAGGATTTGGCACTTTTACTTAAAATAAACCTTCTTCACTTGCATCAGACACAGCTATATCGAGCTAATTTAGCTGAATTATTTTTTGTCATTAGTCGGCACAACATTGTACTTGGCATCTACGTTAAATTGAAATGCGTTTGTATTAACAATTGATGGTGATTTAAATTCCATCATGTTTTTTTTTTAATGCAATAATAAAAATGTTTATTACCTTATCAAATCTTGATACAAGGAAGCCAGTGTTGTTAACTAATGGGATTGATAATCGAGATGGTAGCAAGGCTGTAGCTATCCATGAAATTGATTGATTGATTGTACATTGCTTAACGTCCTGGCAGCAACAAGACTTTCTCAAGACGTGCCTGTACTGCTTGTGAAAAAAACTAAACAGAATATTGAATGCATGTCGCCAGCCTGTCCAATATGTTAAATAAACCTAAGACATGGGGCCTAAATCTTCTTCTTCTTCTCGAACGCTGTCACACTTGGAGTTTGGCACTCAAAATGGAATCTGTGGTCTTCTGTGGTGCCTCCACAGGCCCGTACAGTTTCTCTTGTAGGGTGGCGGGCTTCGGCTATATCTCCTCCCTCAGCAACTGGTGGTTCCTACAGTCCTGGAGGATGTGCTCTGTGGTCTGCTCTGTTTCTCCACAAGGGCACAGGGGAGATGGCACGAGATGGGGCCTAAATAAAGCTAAGACCATTTAGCAACACACATGCAATGCCACGAGATACATGCAGCTCAGACAGTAGGGAGAGTTTTAAAAAGGCAAATACAGGCGAATGGACCAAGCGTAGACAGAAACACATGCCCCAGAATAGAGAATAATCAATCCAGACCAAAAAGGTGACTGCCAAGCGTGTAATATGCAAAGAAGTACCCAACGGAGAAAGAAACACGCTTAGAAAAGACGGGTACAACACAATTTATTAATATTTCGGGTAAATACCCTTTGTCAAAATAGACAAACAAACAAACATAGAGATTAGCCGCTACTTATCTTCAATGGCAGAAGGAATGTGGCAACTGAAGGAGGTGACGTAAAATAAAAGAAAAGGAAGAACAAAAGTGCGGAAAAAGTAAAAATGACGTCAACGAAAAATCGCGTAAGAGAGAGACTCGGAAAGAACCTGAACACAAGAGACAAGAGTGTGTGCAAGCACGTGCAGGAGCGAGCGAAAGAAAAGGCGTGTAGATGAGGCCAGAGAAAGAGAGAGAGAGAGAGAGAGAGAGAGAGAGAGAGAGAGAGAGAGAGAGAGAGAGAGAGAGAGAGAGAGAGAAAGAGAGAGAGAGAGAGAGAGAGAGAGAGAGAGAGAGAGAGCGAGACGGAGAGAGAGAAAGAGAGAGAGAACGAATGGGGAGTACCCTAGGGCACGAAGTAGGCTGAGTGTCTAATACACAAAGCCTGCTAAACACCAACCCGAAGGCAAACTTTATATCACCTTCAAGTTGAGGACTACCTCGGGGAAAAACGGGAGGACCCCGGGAAAAAAAACCCAGCATTTAGCACGGTACACAACAAGTAATAAGTCATGAAAACAAAGCAAAGAATCAAATTCTCAAATTCAGTAAGAGAATATTGGTATAAGTGGAGAGTAGGTAGTTGTGAAACCGTCTTCAAGGGTAACTCAAAAAATAAGGGGGAGAGAGAGAGAGAGAGAGAGAGAGAGAGAGAGAGAGAGAGAGAGAGAGAGAGAGAGAGAGAGAGAGAGAGAGAGAGATATGGGGGCGGGGGGGGGGGGGGGAAGGGGGGGAAGGAGTAAGGAAAAAGGGAAAAAAAAAAAAAAAAAAAAAAAAAAAAAAGGGAGGGGGGGGGGGGGGCGGAAGACAACCAGCCAGAGCCACCAACCCCACCCAACAGGCACCCACCAGCCCACAGAAAAACACACAGGCACGCAACAAGACGACCACATACATCCCCAAGGGATGCACACGATCGCCCCGCCCCAAAACCGCGTATCAAACCGTGAGCCGGAGACCCGGTGCCCGACAGGGAAGGGCAAGGGATCCAACTAAACGTTCGGCCAGCGCTGAGAAAGTCCCCAAGGGAAATGTACATATCAACCAGCGCCAACATCACCTAACTGATTAGTGAGTAGTAAATCAGTGAGGTAAAGTAGCAGACACAAGCAAGGTAAACAATGTTAATCTTTCATATTCATCCCGAGTGGCGCCACAGTGCCCAGTTTATTAATCAGAAATTTTTCACGGTCTTTCCTGGCCCAGACATTACTGGCTTGCATAAGCCAGAGGCCTTTAACTCGAATGTCTGAGACGGAGTGGTCGGCCTGATTGAAATGTCGTCCGACCGGTCTGTTGTATTGGTACTTGACAGACTGAAGATGTTCTTTGAAACGGTCGTTGATGGTTCTTTCCGTCTCTCCAACATAGAGTTGGCCGCATTTAACACAGGAGATGACATAAATCACGTTGGTGGTTTGACACGTGAAGTATCTGTCTATGTTGAATTTGTAACGTGGACCATTGACCACGGTGGAAGGGCAAATAAAAGGACACGTCTTGCAATTAGGAACATTGCACGGAGTGGAGCCGGAGGCTCTGGTGGTATGACGAGGCTTGAGAGTAGAGCGAACAAGCATGTCCCGCAAATTAATATCCCTCTTGAAAGCTACCAACGGAGGTTCAGAAAAGATAGCAGCAGATTCTTGACTGGATGACAAAAGACCCCAGTTAGAAAGAAGGATTTTACGCACCGGATTGGTGTGGGGATGGTAGATCATGGTTACGATAGGCCTGTCACTATCAGCGGTAGGTTTAGTCTGCAGTGTACTCGCGCGACTAAGTTTTTGAACCGTTTGGAGAGATCCTTGAACAACAGTATGTGGGAAGTGTCTGTCGATGAAAAATCCAGCCATTTCTTTGGATTGAACATCAAAATCTGATTCTTCGGAACATATTCTTTTTAGCCGAAGAAACTGGGAATAAGGGATGCTGTTTTTAGTTTTGGGGTTGTGAGAAGATCGGTAGTCGAGGTAGGAATGTGAGTCGGTAGGTTTGTAATGTATTGAAGTTTTCAACATTCCGCAGTCAATCCTGATGTTCATGTCCAGAAAGTCGACTGAAGTAGCTGATATAGTGTAAGTGAACTTGATGGATGGGTGGAAGTCCAGCACGAAGTGAATGAAGTCTAAAAGTGCAGCTTGGGTCATGTGAGTAGCTCCTAAACCGTCATCGATGTAGCGTTTATACATCTCAGGGACAGGCCCAGTGTATTGCTGAAGAATCTGTTGCTCAAGGAAACCCATGAAAAGGCAAGCATAGCTGGGTCCCATTTTTGTGCCCATCGCTACGCCACTGCATTGAGCAAAGGTGACGCCATCAAAGGTGAAACTGTTAAGAGAGAGAACCAATTCAGCCAGACGTAGAAGTGTATGAGTAGGAGGTTGTTTATGACTTCTTTGGTTGAGGAAGTATGCAAGTGCATTGAGGCCGTCATTGTGCGGTATAACAGTATATAGTGAAGTGACATCAAGGGAAAACAACAGTTCAGGTTTGAAAAGTTGTTTCTGGTTGACTTGGTCTATGATCTCTAGAGCATGGTTGGTGTCTTTAATGTAGGTAGGTAGAGACTGGACAAAGGTTTGGAAGATGATGTCCAGGTATTCGGAGATGTGTTCAGTGGGACAGCTGCAAGCTGACACTATGGGGCGGCCGGGATTGTTGAGTTTGTGAATTTTTGGGAGAAGGTAAAAGTTAGGTTGCTTAGGCCGCTTTTTTATGAGGAGATTAGCTGTGGAAGGAAGCTCTCCTTTAAGAATCATCTCTTTGACTGTCTTAGAGATGCGCTTTTGATTAGCTTGGAGGGAGCATTCGTCAAGGTGTTGGTAGTGTTCTGGGTTCTCTAACTGTCTGTAAGCCTCTTTGATGTACAGACCTCTGTCCCATACAACGACGGCGCCACCTTTATCGGCTGGTTTGATTACGATGTCGCTTCTGTTACGAAGATTGTTGAGAGCGTCCAGTTCAGATTTAGTGAGATTAGAGTGAGGAATGGGTTTGAATTTGAGTTGTCCAATGTCAGACATGGTCTTCTTAATGTAGTATTCGAGTTCAGGAAGTTTACCATGAGGTGGTTCTCTTCGGACAGGAGTGTCAAAATGATCAACGAAGATGTCACCAACCTTCTGAGTTCTCGGTCGATGGCCCAGGACAGCCATCCATCTAAGAGACCTATAGAATTTCTGCAGATCTCTGATGAGTTCGTATTTGTTTATAGTAGGCTGCCTTGGAATAAACTTTAAACCTCTGGAGAGGACAGCTCTTTCATCGTGTGTCAGAGTTAAATCTTCAGGAATGCACTGTACTAGATTTCTGTGAGGTGTAGTAGTACCGACGAAGGCGCAGTGGAGGTGCGTAGTGGTTACAGCGTCAGACAAAGGACTAGAGGGGTCTTTTATCACAGTAAGCAACGGAGTGCAAGTGGCATCAACGTCATGTAAAACGGAATTCGAAGGAGGGGTGCCTCTAACGTCCAACGTGGGTGCGCAGGCGGCAACACCAATCTCTCCGTAAGCATCGGAGTTCACCTCTCCGGACGAAGGAAGAGAAGGGGCGGCGGCAACGTCCAACGTAGGCACGTGAACGGCTACACCATCCTGAAAACAGTCTTCAACTTTGGACAATGGCAGAGGACGGGCAGCTCGAACGACCAAAACAGGAGCGTGAGCAGCGCAACCATCCTGCGTAGAGTTATCGTCACTGGAAGAAGTATCACCCTCAACAGGCTCCGGCCCGGAGGAGGTCAAAGATGTGGCATCAAGGGCAGCTCCGTGGGTCAGCGTCAGCGCTGGGGCACAACCGTCCAGTCCAGAAAATGAAGCCGATGTGAGGATCACGGCACCAACACCAGAACCACAGTCAGCACCAAGCGTGGTAAGCGGATGGACAGTAGGCACAACCAAACGCCGGGTATCACATTGGGTAGGAAGAGGGACCGCTGAAGCAGAGTTTGTGCTGCGATTAGTGTTGAATTTGGATAGCTTATGATCTTTAGTTTTAGTGACATGGGCATGCACAAGAGTATTAAAATCATGCACAACAGATTTAATTAAGAAGACAGTATGAATATCACACAGCTGAATCAGCTGTCTCTTCAAGATAACAAGAGTGGAGTCAAGATCGGAGATCTTGTGATTTAATGACTGAATGTGACACGTCATTAACTTAAAGCTAGTTTTTTCAAGAATTGTGTTAGTCGCCTGCAAAAGAGAAGAATTATTCAGATCGGAAGGAGAATGTTTAAGCTGAAAACCAACAGGAATAATACGAAGGCGAATACATTTTTTGAGAAAAGCGAGATGACTGGAGCATTTAGTTTTAGAAAAAATAGTTTTAGCATAAGAAAAGGACAAAAAGAAAAGAATCGGTGGTAAAAAAGCAAAACGTGAAACCAAACGTGAATGCAAGCCAGTGAAAAGCTGACGAAGGCATGCTAGTACAAGCGCAACGAGACAAACATGGAGATGCAGTCAAAGAGAAATAATCAATCCAGACCAAAAAGGTGACTGCCAAGCGTGTAATATGCAAAGAAGTACCCAACGGAGAAAGAAACACGCTTAGAAAAGACGGGTACAACACAATTTATTAATATTTCGGGTAAATACCCTTTGTCAAAATAGACAAACAAACAAACATAGAGATTAGCCGCTACTTATCTTCAATGGCAGAAGGAATGTGGCAACTGAAGGAGGTGACGTAAAATAAAAGAAAAGGAAGAACAAAAGTGCGGAAAAAGTAAAAATGACGTCAACGAAAAATCGCGTAAGAGAGAGACTCGGAAAGAACCTGAACACAAGAGACAAGAGTGTGTGCAAGCACGTGCAGGAGCGAGCGAAAGAAAAGGCGTGTAGATGAGGCCAGAGAAAGAGAGAGAGAGAGAGAGAGAGAGAGAGAGAGAGAGAGAGAGAGAGAGAGAGAGAGAGAGAGAGAGAGAAAGAGAGAGAGAGAGAGAGAGAGAGAGAGAGAGAGAGAGAGAGAGAGAGAGCGAGACGGAGAGAGAGAAAGAGAGAGAGAACGAATGGGGAGTACCCTAGGGCACGAAGTAGGCTGAGTGTCTAATACACAAAGCCTGCTAAACACCAACCCGAAGGCAAACTTTATATCACCTTCAAGTTGAGGACTACCTCGGGGAAAAACGGGAGGACCCCGGGAAAAAAAACCCAGCATTTAGCACGGTACACAACAAGTAATAAGTCATGAAAACAAAGCAAAGAATCAAATTCTCAAATTCAGTAAGAGAATATTGGTATAAGTGGAGAGTAGGTAGTTGTGAAACCGTCTTCAAGGGTAACTCAAAAAATAAGGGGGAGAGAGAGAGAGAGAGAGAGAGAGAGAGAGAGAGAGAGAGAGAGAGAGAGAGAGAGAGAGAGAGAGAGAGAGAGAGATATGGGGGCGGGGGGGGGGAAGGGGGGGAAGGAGTAAGGAAAAAGGGAAAAAAAAAAAAAAAAAAAAAAAGGGAGGGGGGGGGGGGGGCGGAAGACAACCAGCCAGAGCCACCAACCCCACCCAACAGGCACCCACCAGCCCACAGAAAAACACACAGGCACGCAACAAGACGACCACATACATCCCCAAGGGATGCACACGATCGCCCCGCCCCAAAACCGCGTATCAAACCGTGAGCCGGAGACCCGGTGCCCGACAGGGAAGGGCAAGGGATCCAACTAAACGTTCGGCCAGCGCTGAGAAAGTCCCCAAGGGAAATGTACATATCAACCAGCGCCAACATCACCTAACTGATTAGTGAGTAGTAAATCAGTGAGGTAAAGTAGCAGACACAAGCAAGGTAAACAATGTTAATCTTTCATATTCATCCCGAGTGGCGCCACAGTGCCCAGTTTATTAATCAGAAATTTTTCACGGTCTTTCCTGGCCCAGACATTACTGGCTTGCATAAGCCAGAGGCCTTTAACTCGAATGTCTGAGACGGAGTGGTCGGCCTGATTGAAATGTCGTCCGACCGGTCTGTTGTATTGGTACTTGACAGACTGAAGATGTTCTTTGAAACGGTCGTTGATGGTTCTTTCCGTCTCTCCAACATAGAGTTGGCCGCATTTAACACAGGAGATGACATAAATCACGTTGGTGGTTTGACACGTGAAGTATCTGTCTATGTTGAATTTGTAACGTGGACCATTGACCACGGTGGAAGGGCAAATAAAAGGACACGTCTTGCAATTAGGAACATTGCACGGAGTGGAGCCGGAGGCTCTGGTGGTATGACGAGGCTTGAGAGTAGAGCGAACAAGCATGTCCCGCAAATTAATATCCCTCTTGAAAGCTACCAACGGAGGTTCAGAAAAGATAGCAGCAGATTCTTGACTGGATGACAAAAGACCCCAGTTAGAAAGAAGGATTTTACGCACCGGATTGGTGTGGGGATGGTAGATCATGGTTACGATAGGCCTGTCACTATCAGCGGAGTTGATAGTGACAGAGAGTTGCCACATTCCTTCTGCCATTGAAGATAAGTAGCGGCTAATCTCTATGTTTGTTTGTTTGTCTATTTTGACAAAGGGTATTTACCCGAAATATTAATAAATTGTGTTGTACCCGTCTTTTCTAAGCGTGTTTCTTTCTCCGTTGGGTACTTCTCTCCAGAATAGAGAAGAAAACCCACCCTGTGGGGCTGACCTGGAACTAAAAATTAGTTAACCCCACCCAAGTCCCCCATGGCAGACCCAGGTGGGGGTATCCATGAAATGTTCTACTCTGTAAAGTGGTTTAATGTAACAAATGATACAAGTTATTATGTACGTTTAGACACTAATAGTCAATTATTACCATCTGGGTATTATGACTTTTGTACTTTAGCTAACTGGTTTCAAAGTGAATTTAAAATTAAAGCAAATTTAAATCCTTCTAACTTACTTGTTACATTAGAATTTCCAGAAAATAGTCAGCCTGCAATTTCAGACAGACTTGCATATTTACTTGGTTTTACAGGTAAATATACTGAACCTGCTAGGGATTGGAAAATGTCGACAAACATAAATAAAATAACTGGAAGATATCCTGTTTATTTGGCACTACATACAGTTCTAAATGTTTATTTGAAAGAACTGAACATGACTGAAATTGTACACAATGGAAAACCTTCAACTTTGATAAAATGTGTGCCGACTGGAACTGCTCCTTATTCCAAAAGTGTAGTTGTTAGATTTCCTAATTTGCAGTTTTAAAAATTAGGTTCTAGTCTCTTTGAATCACTGTGTATATCTGTAACTAATCAGGATGGCAAACCAGTTCTGATGCACGATTTTAGTGTTGTCTTGGAAGTAAAATAAATTTATTTTTGCTGAATAAAAAATGAGTGTTGGTCAAAAACAGAAAATTATGCCAGTTGTGTCCTGTAACAAAATTGAAAGATTTGGCTGATGTGCAGGGTTTTGATAAAAAAGGAGAGGTGGGAGAAGTGTATGGTCTTGCACTTGATTCTTTTGAGTTGTACAATCGGAAAGTCATCGATGACATGAAAGATGGTGCTGAAAAAGACCATTTCCTAAACTTTATCAGCTTTGTGATGTTACTGTACCGCTTGCGCCTAATCTTGTAAATAATGTGCTCTACAACTTAAAACATGCCGGTAAAAAGTGGGTAGTTGTTCCTGCACCTGCCACTGCATCGCTTGCACCCACAATTAACTGGGACATAAAGTTTGAATTTGTTAGTCCTTATGTATATACTGATGAAGGAGGCTTAACTTTTAGAAAAGCTCTTAACTCTGGGTCATTGCTTGTGAGCCTTGTTCAGAGCTATTCCAAAGATGACAATAGCAGAGATAAAATAAAAATACAGGAGTATAAGAGACGGGGGTATCTTCTGTCAGTTAAGAAGGGTAGAGTTGATCCTACTGTTGTGTTTACAATAGCAAAATTTACCATAGCTAGAGAAGTGACAATAGTATTTGAAATTATCATGAGGCCTTTAGATGCTGCCAAAGAAGCAAATATTGCACAGGAAATTAAACTTACGTGGGATGACTCAGTGGCAAAGTCAACAAAGGTCTTATAGCTATTAGAAAAGGCATAGATGTAGATGTATCGAGTAGTAACCCCGCTGTTAAGTAGTGATCGATAAAACAAGTCTGGTTTTTCTAAGTTACATAAAGCTAGAACACATAGATCTTGTTTCGTTTCATTATGCCAGCAAATTATACACATTTGACGAGTTGCAAAATGTAATCACTGATTAAATAAAAAATATTTGTCATTAAAAAATGGTGAACTTGTATCCGCAACTACCGACTGAGCCAAATGAGCCAGATGAAAGATTACAGGCAGACTCATTCGGATTAATAAATATTACAGACAGGTTAAAGTATTTGGAAGGTGAAGAGGCAAAATACTCTAGGTGTAAAAGACAATCTAGCACAGTTTTCGATTCTGTACAAAACACAATAATGGCTGTGGCTGTGGTTTCAGCTGGATTATCTGCTGGCAGTATTGCACTATTTGTAACAGGGATGGGGAGTGTCATAGGAATTGCTCTTGAAGGTGTTAGCATTGGCACATGCCTGGTATGTATTGGTAATGAAGCCCTTATCAAAAGATTTCATAAAAGAATAAGATGCGTAGTCAACCAGTAAATGTTGAAGAACTAGAGGCTTCTTTTTTAGAGGAAGGAAAAAAGATTGAGATAAAGAGACCACAGAAAAACTTCAAGGTCTTTTAAGCAAGTAAAATCAGTTTTGGTAATCGTTCATTATTTACGTCGTACACTTCACAGAGAAATGAAACACCACTCATGCCGCTTACACCTGTCTATTTAACCCCATCAGCTCCAACGTCAGAATACTGCTGAGAAAAAAAAAGGGTTTTTTTTGTTGTCCTCTTAACTTGACAAATCTGTCTCAAAATGTTTGTTATTCATACTAGGTATTTTGCGTACAGCTAGCGTAAAGGGAGCTATTGAATAAATTCGTAATCAAGAGATAATAATAACAATTACGGTATTTATAATGTGCTTATCTTATAATAATTATAACTCTAAGTGCGCACTCACAACTCACGCACGCATGCGCACGCTTTTGACAATGACTCACGTACCACAAATAGTCAAACACATTACGAAAGTCAGCTTGGGATGGGGAAAGTGGTGATTTAGTGCTAGAACTGTTAACAGAGGTGGGTTTTGAGGGCGGACTAGAAGGAGGAGAGAGAGTGTTTCTGATGGAGAGAGAGTGGGAGAGTGCTCCAGGTGGATGGACCGTAACCGGAGAAAGAGCAGGGGCCGAAAGTGCTGAGTCTAGTGCGGGGGATGTGGAGGTGGAGAGGGTTGGAGGTGGAGTGGAGGGATTGGGAAGGAGTGTAGGGGTAAAGTAAGTTGGAGAGATAGGCAGGAGCGCAGTTCAGGGATTTGTAGCAGACAGACAGAATCTTGTATGGGATGCATTGGGGGATGGGGAGCCAGTGAAGGAGTTTGAGCAGGGGAGTGATGTGGTCGGATTTTTTCTTTCTGAGGACGAGGCGGGCAGCATTGATCTGGATGCGCTGGAGAGTGAAAGTGGTGGAGTGAGGGAGGCCGGAAAGTAAAGTCTTGCAGTAGTCGATGCGAGATAAGATGAGAGAGACAGCAAGTTTGGTGGCAGCTTCGGTAGTGAGGTATTTTCTGATCTGATTGATGCAGCGTAGTTGGAAATAGCATGCCTGGGCCATGGCGGAGATGAAGCTGGTCATGGAAAGAGAGGAATCGAGGATAACGCCGAGGTTCTTGGCTGAGTCAGAGAGGGAGATGGGGATGCTGTCGAGTTGAAGGTGGAGAGAGAGAGGGAGCTGGGAAATTTTCTGGCGAGTGCCTACCAGCATGGCTTCCGTTTGGTCGTCGTTCAGTTTAAGCTTGTTTGCCGTCATCCAGTTTTTCACGTCTTCGTAGCAGTCAGCCATGCGAGTCAGTAGTGACTGAATGTTGTCGAGTTTGTCTTTGTCTAGTAGTTGTGAGTCGTCAGCGTAGAGGTGGTGGTGTATGTGGTGAGACCGGATGATGTTGGACAGGGGAGAGGCGTAGAGTGTGAAAAGGACCGGGCCCAGGACGGACCCCTGTGGAACTCCGCAGGAGAGCGTGACTGGGTTGGAGGAGACGCCGTCGATGGTGACGGACTGCTGTCTGTCAGAGAGGTAGGAGAGAAACCAGGAGTGAGCAGAGTCAGTGATGCCAAAGGAGTGGGGAAGGCGGTTGGGGAGGATAGAGTGGTCTATAGTGTCGAAGGCGGCAGAGAGATCGAGTAGCGTAAGAAGGAAGATGTTGCCCGAGTCGGTGGAGAGAAGCAGGTCGTTTAGGATATGTAGAAGTGTTGTTTCAGTGTTGTGATGTTTGCGATAGGCAGACTGGAAGGGACTGATGAGGTTATTGTCGGCGAGGTGGAGATTGAGCTGGTTGAGAACAACCTTCTCAAGAAGCTTGGACAGGAAAGAGAGATTGGAGACTGGGCGATAGTTCTTGAGTTCGTTTGGGTCGAGGTTGTGTTTTTTTTAGGAGAGGACGGACGATGGCAATCTTGAATATATCGGGGACGGAGCCGTTCTCTAGAGATGTGTTGATGATGTCGGTAATGAAGGGCAGAAGTTTTGGAAGGCCGTCCCGGTAGAGAGAAGCTGGGAGGGGGTCTAGTTCGCAGGTTTTGGCAGGCATGGACTTTATGGTCTTGAGGACTTCATCCTGAGAGACGGGGCGGAAAGACGAGAGGGGAGTGCCGGAAAAGGGGGGGGGGGAGGGCAAGGCGGAGAAGGCAGAGTGTCGAGTGTGTTGCGCAGAGTTTGGATTTTGTCAGAAAAATAGGTGGAAAAAGCGGACGGGAGTTCTTCTTTGCTGTGTGTGTTGGGGGAGAGGAGAGTCTTTAGAAGTGCCTAGAAGTGTGATCATGGTAGCGTAGAGGGTTTTGGAAGAAGTGGATTCCAGGATTTTGTTTTGAAGGTGTTTACGTTTGGAGTCGGAGATCATTCTGCAGACTTTAGATCTGGTTGTTTGGAAGATCTGTCTGTGAACGGTGAAGTCGGATGAGCGCCAGCGGCGTTCCGCTTGTCGGCGCTCGCGCTTGGCCTCAGCTATGTCGTCAGTGAGCCAGGGGGATGGGGGTCGGTTGGGTATGGAGCAGGAGTTGTACCTCAGCAACATTTTGATTAATAATTAATTCATTTTTACAAGTTTTTGAGCCACTATAACTCCCATCAAACAGTCAGCTCTGGAAGAGGGTGTGTGGAACAAAACAGTCAGCTCTGGAAGAGGCCTTTTGGATGAGTACACATACCAAGTGGAATTACTAAGCGCTGTACAATCAGTACCCGACCACATTTATTAGTGCACCTTTATGTTTGTGTAAGTGTTCACTACTAAATGTGAACATTGTTGTGTTACATTGTTGTGTATTGTCTTGTGCATCTGCTGTGGGAAATCAGAGTATTTACCCGACCACATTTAGTGGTGCACCTTCTTGTTTGTGTTTGTGTGTTTCTCCTGCCTACTTCCTAAGTTCCATAAAAAGACATGGGTTATAGACTTGACCTGATGCATCCTTTTAGGGAAGTATATGATCGTCTTGAACTTTACCTGCGTATTTCTCTGTGGGCTGGCGATTGCGTGCCTGATAGACAAAGGCAGGGGATCAAACTGTTTGTCTGTCCTGCGCTGCGTAATTCCCCTTGGTATGTGTACAGTTCTACCAGCACTAGCCTCACTTTTGGATGAGTGACGTGAAACATAATTTTTGTCACTGTGTACACGGCGTCCTAAGATTAGCGATGTTGTGTTGTAAAATTTATAGTGACGTCATTTTTCTACTCGTGCTATGCTTCTTCAGAATTCCTGTCAATACAGGAACCCACAGAGCGTACTAATGGCGGGAAGCGCCGTGTCAGTGTCCGTCTTTATTTGTGTTCGCCGGCATGTGTGTTTATCAGAGGTTGGCTTAGAGAGGAGGGAAAAGGATCAGACGGATACGCTTTAAAATATAAACAACTCTAAATGTTACTAAAAGAAAAACGCATGTGAGCTTCATACAATACATGTGAATACAAAGTAAAGGATATATTATAAACATGCACAGACGTGCATGTCTTTAATGGGTGTTCTGTGGTTTTGTATGTGAGGTGGGGAGCGGGTGGTATGCACCTATTACCATATATATGTACATGTGTGTTCTCATCATCATAATATATTATATGTGTACATGTATGTTCTCATCTTGTATACTGATGTGTAAGTGCAAACATACATCACAAACAAACAAACAAACAAACAAACAAACAAACAAACAAACAAACAAATAAAAACATAATAAAATAATAAATTAATAAATAAAATTAGTCGGAGATACCTATGAATATGCATGCTAAGTAAAGGATAGATTGTGAACATGCACAGATGTATGCATATTGAAAACACATTTCCTCTTCTTGGTGGCCACTACCATACCACAAGTGATCATGTGCATCAAGGATTTCCTTCCATCCATAATTAAAAGGATAAATAATAAATAAATATGTAAGTGAATACATAAATTAATCAATAATAAATAAATAAATAAAACATGTAACATATTGGACATGGCTACTATCTGTATTGTCTCATGCAGTCCCGATAAAGCTTGATCATAAGAGTTCTTGTGAATACTTGAGTGCTGATTGGTTGAATGGGTTGCGATAACTAAAGTTTTTATATTTAGGTGTTTAGTTGGAAACGGTTCGGAGATGGTTTTCACTCTGCTTGGCTTGTGCTTAAGACCAGTCGGATAAGAGTGTGCTTGACCAGTTAAAAATCCAATCTCCACTAATAAAAAAAAAAGAAAGAGCAGACCTACACTTAGAGTCGTTAGGCTTGAACACAGACGAACAACATGCATATGTTGTATCCGGACAAAAGTCTTCAGAATGTTGAAGATGGTCGGCAGACACAATGAACAACATGCACGAAGGGAGTTTACTTTCGATATGCTTTCCTCCCACAAGACAGAGTTCTATGAAAAAGGCTGTTTTCAAGACATAGAAAAATAACGTATTTGACGTTGATAAGATGTACTTCAATGTTCAAATCCAAAAACAATCTCTGTTTCACTTCAGGAGCAAAGTAAAGCTGTATGAACCGTCTGATTGACTTCTTTCAAAGGCATCTCACTGACCGCCATTTTGAAACTAGCGACATGAGTATGCTTACCGCATTAAAAATATTACTTTTAAAATTATTTCATCGTAAATATGTATGCATGTTTACTTGCTCATAATTTTAACTTACTCACTGGAATAAACTTGTAACTTGTATGCTTGAAATTTTCAATGTTATGCACAGAAAATATCTTGCACCTTATCGGGGCCGTGTATGAGGATTGGTTCCCTCACATAAAAAAATAGCTTTCGAAAAACACTTCTACAAAAATGTCTCCATCCTAAGGACAAATGTTGTTGCCATGCATAAACCATATGGCATTAGTACTTTCGTTTCGTACCTGCAAACCATTGTTACTCTTTTGACGAACGACTTATCTCTGCAGGAATTGCGTAAACTGCTAGACTATAACCGGAGGCAGTGGTGGTCCTCCCCCGCCTCCTCCGGCTCTGCCATCTGACCCAAAAGATCTACAGTCGTGGGGGAAAAAACCCCAAAGAAACAAAAATACAAAACAAACAACTAACGCATATTTCAGACTTGCTTAAGAGATTGGCTGTGAAAGCGAAAGCAATGGATACTTTTCCTGGCATAATAGGAAGTGTTGTCAGTTGTTTGATCAGTAAAGCTGGAAAGGTAGTCGGGTTTATGGCGGAGCATGTGTGGTTTTTTTTTTTTTTTTTTTGGTGACAGGAGAATTAATCACAGGATATTTATTGAAACGGATAAAGAGGTAATATCCCTAATCCAGTAAGCCCTATTACCAATGCAGTTCTCCCTGACGCATGTGTGTTTGGCTGTGCTGGTGTTGGTGTAACTGGTTGTACGGGTGTAACTGACTATGGGTGTAACTGTTTGCACTACTTGCGCTGACAGTGACTGTAAGTGCGTGGCTGCTGGACCCAAGTTTACTGATTGATTAAGTCATAATTTCTGATCAAGCCCTGCAACAATTATTTCATTATAATATTTTTTTTTGTCCCCATTTGGAGTTGAAGGTCAGATGGCAATGCCAACCACAAAGTCAACTTTTTCATTTGGCAAACTTGAGAACATTTTGATAGCTTTCTATGCTTGATGGGAGATCTGCTACAGAGTTTATAGCATCTTTCAGGTTTGCAATGTCCACATTTGTGGGTCGGTTGACTTATGTGTTGTTTGAAGTTGAAATCAGTCAAGATCGTTTGAAGACGCCTGGCAGTGGTCTTAAGGCCCCGCTACACATGCCCGGTTTTGAGGCCGATTCCCGATCAGTTTCGAATCGAGAGGTGATCGGGCCTGACTAAAAAAACGTGTGCACTGCCACACATTTCCCGACTTGTTTGGCCGACCGGTTTGAATCGAAGATCAAAGTCATACCTGTTCTGCAAAATGGCTGCTAGTTTTGACAGTGATGATGATGTGCTTGCATTATCAGCAGTTTTGCATCATATTCGGGAAGAGGCGTGCGAAACATCAGCAACGGCGGTGGCCGGTACTGATCACAACAGGCGTGTTCCGCCATTTGCAAACTACATGCTTTGCGAGACGCGCTCTGATTGGTTGAAGCTTACAACCGGGGCCGATTCGGATCGGGAAAACAGAGCAGGTTCTAGACACCCGATTCCCAGCTGATTGGGACCGGATCGGATAATTGACGTCATCCGATCGCAATCGGATCGGAATCGGCTTCAAAATCGGGGCACAACCGGCCCGTGTGGCGGGGCCTTTAGACGGCACTTCAAAGTGTGTATTAAAGTGGCCAGTTATGGCCAGGTTGTGTAATTGGTCATTGTATGAGGACAACAGGTCTGAGGTCATGCAAAAAAGAAGCGTCACTAGAGTTGTTTTTCCTGCTGGGTGGAGGACGATAGAGACAGACACAAACAAATGATGTGTTTTTGTGAGCAAACCTGACTTCACAAGTTTCAAAAGAATTGTAACTGAGCTTCTGGAAGAGACTGCATACATCAAGACGCTTGGCAAAGACCACCGCAAGGTCGCCGCTGCCGCGCCTAATGCGCGGTAAAGTCATGGTCCTGTGTGTAGGTAGTGTCATATCAGCCAGCAGCGGCTCGTTGTCATGCTCTAACAACCTAGACTCCGTGATAAATGCTGTGTCAGTTCCATCATCTGCATTCAGTTCGCTAATTTCATCGGTCTTGCTACGACAGAATCATTGTGAACTGAAGCAGACACACTTTAATGCAGTAGATTCTGAGCACTCAGGATTTGTGATGGGAACATGGATCAAATTATGAACGTATACTATCATTTGTAGACAGACCTCGCGACTTTCATTCTATTGTCAACGACTGCGAAGCAAATTTTCATACATTTTATGAATATTGCAACCTAACTGGGTTTGCGTTTCTTCACTTCTAAAGATAAATAAACACTTCTTCACAGATGGCTGTTGCTTCTTAAAATCTATTTGTTTTAAGCATTTTTTTTTCATTATTGTGAGGCCCAGACGTTTGAAAGCAAAATTATCAATACCATGGGATCCACACAGAAACGTTTGAGGCGAAATGTGGCCGTGTATGTACTAACCAAGACAACAGAGATATCATTTTAAGGAGCAAGTTTAATCTAGGCATTGCCCGGAAACAAAATGTAAATGTTCAAACCCGCCGAATCAATATTGAGGTATGTAGAAGATGAAGAAATCTACATGGGTCTGTATCTTGCTTCATCTGCATGACTGAAAATCGACACTGTTCACACGCTTCCATCGCTTATATAAAAGAATTAAAATTGTACAAATTTAAATAAAACGAAAGACGATGATCGACACAGCCAATAATTATACTTACCGGAAAGTACTCCGAAAACTGTGTCAGCTCTCTGCCTTCACTGCTCTCTAGCCGTTTGCCAAGCAATGCGCACGCACGCACAGCAGACTCTCAATATAGCATCATCACACGAAATGTTGTAATGACGTCAACGATAGATCTTTCGGTCGCACACTTATTGGAATGTGCGCACTCGCTCGACGACCCACATCCACGAGAATGTTATGATAATGAATGACGTCGACGTCTTCGCGACAACAGTAAGGTTACGTTTGAAACGAACGACTACCAACAACGAACGAAAGCGACCAAGTAAGCAAATGACTTCGGGCCCACGACGGCTCAGTGGGCCCGCGCACTGCGGCCGTCGTGAGCCCGAAGACGTTTTGCTACAGGGGCAGTCTCAAGACATTGTACTCAGTGTGAATGCCGTTTTTTGTCGTCTTGGGTCTCGTCCCTAAAGAAACTCAAAGCAAGTAGTCGTTGTGGTTAAGAAAGAGTGAGTAACAAGTTATTTTTGTGCTTGAACTTTGTGATTCTCACATTTGTGTTGCTGTGTGACATGAAAGCTAGTCTCAATAGGCACGAACCTTGAACATGTATGGTCGATCCATATCTTATTGTGTTGTGTCACGGCTTACCCCAGTAGCAAAACGTCTTCGGGTCCACATGGGCCGCAGTGGGCCCGCTCACAGCCGTGCTCGGGCCCAATGTGGCGTCGTGGGCCCGATGAGGTTTGCTTACTGGGTAATTGGTTAAAGCCGATAAGGCAACTAAGGTCATCTCATAGCGGCTTGTAGAACTGATGTAAGCTGTCTTCATTTTATTTGAAATGTGTCAAGCTGGTTTTAACTGTTTCAGTTCATGTGGAGGAGAAAGACAAAATTAATGACGTCACGTTGATCACGTGACATTCGAGGAAATGACGCCGTTCTTACGTCATAACACAATGAACCCATCCAGTCTTAGAACTAAATGACTTTCGTTCTTTAATATAGTTTACGGAACGACGTCCGCATTTCCTCGAATAACACGTGACCAACGCGACATCATTCTTTAGATTGGTTCGAGTCATTTAGTTCTGAGAGTCAAAATTTTAACACATTAAATTTGGAATCTGTGCTTCGAGGGCCGCACGCGTTATCCCTTTGGCTGTCGGGAGCGCTTTTTGTCCCCTACTATTCCTGTAGGAATCATTGCAACAAAAGCCGCTACCGACAGGCAAAGGGTTAATCCCGTTAAACCCCATGCTCAAAACTCACAAACTTTGTCTCTAATGAATTAATGAAATGAATGAATGAATGAAGGATACTTTATTTCCCAAAGATGGAAAACAAATAGGCGCTCAGGTTTCTTATCCTGTTTGTCCTTGCTAAACAGTACGTTAACCCCTTCACTGCCATTATAAAAGTGAACACGATCCATTGATGTAAACAGACTAGCACTAGCACATACAAACTGATATTACCAACGGAAATATGGTATACAAGTCCATTGTGCAAAATGTCAAAGCTCTACCTATTATAGTTTATGAAAATCACTATTTGGCAAAAAGGAGCCGATTTGCGCATTTCAGAAAATGCTAAGAAGTACCCAACGGAGAAAGAAACACGCTTAGAAAAGACGGGTACAACACAATTTATTAATATTTCGGGTAAATACCCTTTGTCAAAATAGACAAACAAACAAACATAGAGATTAGCCGCTACCTAAAGGCAGTCACCTTTTTGGTCTGGATAGAAAATGCTAAGCCTAAGATCCCATAACTGCATTATTTCTAGACTGACAATATCCCACATGCGCTACTGATTAAAACCAATACCTAGTTTTTACTGTTTTTGTTTACAGCTGCAATAATGGTATACATGAAAAGATATGCCATTTTAAAAACGCTTTTTTTTTTTTTTAATGAAGGTCGAATAACGCTAGTTACTCGCGCTGTTTTTTCTTGGAGCACGCGTAGCACGCTTGCCGGACCCCGACTTAAGGGGCGGAGCGAAATGTTCGCGCGAAACAAAATGGCTCGGAATATTGGAATGATCATAGCGTAGTCGATCATCACATTACACAGGTCACAATGGTTATCTCCCTCGATTGCTGCGCTGGTCTGCGCAGCAATCGAGTGAGACAACCAGTGGTGAACACGGGTAGCAGTAACTAACAGCGATTCACTACTATCCGTGTTATGCGCTTGTCTATTACGTAGCGATCGTCCCATGCCTGTGCGTAGACCAGCAAACACCACAGTAGCCAAACGTCTTTGGGTCCCGACGCCCGCACAGTCATGATTTGGCCTACTGCGGCCGCCGTGCGCCCGAGGACCGTTGCTTACTCTGCAAGACTCATGACGGTCAGCACTGCGAATTGCTTAACATCGGCACAAAATCGCCCAGTGAAATCAGCTCGCTTCAGTTTGGTCAAGATGGGATGCTGGAAATGACCCACGAGCGCGCCGACCCAACCATCCCATCAGAGTTCCTGTCGATATCGTACCAACTGGTTTAGTTTACTATGAATATCTCGCGGTCTTTCAAGTCTGCACAACGCTCGATGCCTTTGTCCACAACTCCGCTTCGGAGGAGATCGACTGGGTGGTGCCTTTGGCTCTCTTCCTGGAAATGCTCTCGCGTTTGCACATGTCCCAGTCACAACATTACACTCATTCAGAGTGGCTATCTCAGCTTCCTCGAATATTCTATAAATAGTCCCACAAAGAACGCATAGCCATCGATATCGCGAGCAACCTAACCCGCTGAACCCTAGGGCCGCATTTTAGAGGCGTCACGCAACGTCTGTTATTAGGTCGATATGAATCGGGAGATGAATCGACCATGACAATTCAAGGGCAGTGCCAGATTAGTTTGGCGCCATCAGGCGCCAAGCTAATCTAGCACTGCCCTTGAATTATCATGGTCGATTCATCACCTGGTGTAGGGCGTAGGCGGTAAATGGATCAACTGCAGTAGAAAATCTCAAAGCGGAATAAGCGTTGCACAATCGTCACAGTTGTACAAAACTCTTGGCAATCAACACCGCAAGCAGCACGGTAGGGCTGGAGAAACGCATGATGGAAGCAGCATTGCACAAGTCCGAATCGCAGCAGTAGACACACTCAGAAGGGGTTGAGCTGCAGTAATTGTCGTCATTCAGTGCCTGAAGCGCCCTGCACTCACTCCCCAGTTTGCAGCCCTGCGGTGAAAACAAAGAGTTGTACGTATTAGACCCCTCAGCGGCGGGTCAGTCACTTCCCGAGGGAGTGGGTAGAAGTTCCAACATTTTGTTTGGGACCTTTAACCTGAGACAGGTCTTAGGAGGCAGACCTCGCTTCCCACTGACCGACAAATAAGAGAAGGAAAAGGCTATTGGAGAGAGAGAGAGAGAGAGAGAGAGAGAGAGAGAGAGAGAGAGAGAGAGAGAGAGAGAGAGAGAGAGAGAGAGAGAGAGAGAGAGAGAGAGAGAGAGAGATTCAATGAAGCTTTATTTATCAACGGTTAAGGCATTGACATCGTCATAGACATAGCCATTTTTCAAACCTGCCGTTTAGAGAGAGAGAGAGAGAGAGAGAGAGAGAGAGAGAGAGAGAGAGAGAGAGAGAGAGAGAGAGAGAAATTACTTTAACGCTTCCAACCATTCAATTTATAAGCGAAAGTAGCTTAGGTGACCAGATACATAACTCTCTCTCTCTCTCTCTCTCTCTCTCTCTCTCTCTCTCTCTCTCTCTCTCTCTCTCTCTCTCTCGCTCGCTCTCTCTCTCTCTCTCTTTCTTTTTTGGGGGGAGTGTGTGGGGGTGGGGGGGGGGGGGTGGGAGGGGGCTGGACTCCATTCCCCCTCCCCCGCCCAGATTCGCCCATGACACTGTTTTCCTTTATTTGTACCATTGATCAAGAGAGATAGATAAACTGACAGTTGATCCCCACCCCTCCCCCCAATCAATTAATTATTCTAATCAACTAGCCATTTAGACAAACCCACGTCAACAAAGACACCCAATACCTTTATTACCTAGCCATTTTAGTTCCACTCCAGAAATCATTCAAGTTACGTTTTTTGATCAGCTACCAACCCGCGAGTATTAAGGCAGATACCCCACCCAACCTAAATTATTAATGCTGTCATTGACTTTTTTAAGCAAAATTATTATATTACATTATAAAATGAATCAAGACGAATTGCTACTTCTAAGTGATATCTGTGCTGTAGAGAACAAAGACTTAGACTCTTAAAAAACAAAGGCTTATCTCTGTTGTTGTTTCTGGAAAATCAAAAGCTTTTCTCGGTAAACAATACATGACAGAAGACATAGAATCCCTTACTGCTGATGAGCTAATTAAACTACATTCTAAATATGAAAATCACATTGCTTCACTAATGACACGTGATTTGAGTCGATCTCTTGTCTGCCTATACACAAAAGCTGTAAGTCACTTCCTACCTGTTGATAGTGACAGCCTTTCACATGATCTAGAAAGCAACCCCATAGTTTCAAGTTCAATAGGTAAATTAGCATGCCTTATGTTTTACAAGTTTGGGAATTACCTTGCACCTGCTGTAACCTTACTTGTTACTAGTAGTCATATTGATTTTTCTAAAATAAATTTTAAATTAGAAGAAAATGGACGAGACGACTCCACAACAGAGCCATGTCTTGACACAGGTTCAAACAGTGACTAAGACTAAAAGTCCAGGTCGAATAGAGGCTGGGAAAAGATTAGCTGAATATAACAGACAAAAGAAATTACAGCTTCAAGCATTAACAGAAAAGACTGACGTAACATCATCAGTGACACTACCATTAGAACCAACACATACCCCACAAAGTGATAAAAAAAACAACTAAAACAACAACAAATTATATAGTTGCTGGATTTGTTGTCGGATTTGGTTACGTAGGTTACCAATTATATAAAAAATACAAACCAAACACTCGAACAGTGTCCAAAAAATCAAACACTCCAAAAACAAAAGAAGAAGTCTCCACATTACCAGCAGTTTCAAAACCTTTGGACCCATTTTACATGCAGTAATAAATTTATTATTATTTTAATTTTTGTAGCATAAGAAAATGAGCGACACAAAGAACTTAATGAACCTTGTCTATCACTCCGCTGTAATAAGTGGACTAGCAGTAGCTTATTCTATGCTGGGAAAAAGTCTTCTCAAAATGAAATCAGCAGACCTTAGTAAATTAGACTTTGAAGACAGTGCTAAACTAGTAGTTGTTATAACAGCATCGATTGCAACAAAAGATTTTCTAGTCAAGCAAGGAATTATTCCAGAAAATATTTCGAAGTAAATAAAAAATATGGCAACTATAGCTGTTATGATTGGCGGTGCAGTTATAAATGCATTAGCTTTTAGTGGGTCAAACTATTTCTTTTCAAAAGTGAGTAAAGAAGAATCAGCAGAAGAAATGAAGTGCCACAATGAGGCATCTGAAAAACTAGCTCAAGCTCAACAAGATTATGAGAAGCAAAGAATAGAAAAACTGGATTTTATTAATGAAAAACTAAAACTTGAGGGTCACGCACAGCATACATTTTCAAATGTCGATGACGCTATCAAAGAATACTATCTTGTAACTGGTGAAGACATGTCTATTCCACAACCAAAACTTAGTGACTACTACCAGCCAAGCCCAGAACAAAGAAATGGAGAAATAATATTTGTTTTAGTAGGAATGACATTAGTATATTTTACAGGAGTTTATATTGCTAGAAAAAATGGCAGACGCTAAACTATCAAAAATATATTACTCCCCAATTGGCTACTGGAAAGGGAATACTGCAATAAAAAAAATTACATGCTGCTGTGGGTGGAGATGTTAACCAAATAAAACAGTGGCTTAAAAAAAAGGCAATTTGGCAAATATATCTTCCTGCTCCAAGAAAAATAACAAGGCCTCATTTTGAAAACACATCACCTAATGACACACACCAAATGGACCTCCTGTTTCTTCCGCATGACACAATAAGAAAGAAACGATACAAGTATGCATTAACTGTTGTTGACATAGCTTCAAGGTATAAGGATGCAGAACCCATAACTGACAAAAAAGCTGTAACAGTGGCCACTGCATTATCAAAAATATATAGTCGAGGTCCTTTAAAATACCCTAGGCTTGTGCAGGTTGATGATGGGAGTGAATTTAAAGGGGCTGTTAATCAATTATTTGCAAAGCATGGCGTACTGGTTAGACGCGGTATTCCAGGCTTGCATAGATCACAGGCAATTGTTGAAAACTTTAACAAGCAATTATCGGAGAGACTTTTTAGCTATCAGTATTCTAAGGAACTCATGCATGACGCACGTAACACTGAGTGGGTTAAAAGATTACCTTCTGTGATAAAAGCAATGAATAATGATGGTCACCCTAAACCTGTTGATTCTATTAAATTGAAAACAATACCGTCAGAAATAAAAGCAATAACACCTCCAGACACTAACTTATTTACAAAACAGGTGAGATATTTGTATCAACCTGGTGAGGCTGAAAATGACGTTAGACGTAGGGCAACTGATCAATTTGGTCTACATCTGTTCATAATATAAAAAAAATAGTTCCTTCAGCTAATGTGTAACGAACGCCTTTAGGGCAGTTTTCGGTCGGACGATGGTGTGACGTCATTAGCAGTTGGACCGAATGTACACGTGCGAATAATGTAGAGATAAGCAATGTTCACGAGCGGGAATGTACAGATAAGCCATGTTCACATGCGGTAATGTAGGTGAGCGATGTTCACGTGTCACGTGTGGGAGTGACAGTGTGGGTTTGGGAATAATTACCAGTTAGAGATGCTATACCAGTCGAGCCGAGCGGTCGTTTTCGCTAGGGCTCCGAGGAAGAATTCTGTCTAGAGAATTCGATAGCTGTATATTGAATACAGGTATTTATTCTTTTAGTACCAGTATTTATAATCTGTAACGCTATTCAGATGAAAAAAGTATTATTTTATGAATTATTATTAGAGTGCAGAAGAGCCATGTTGGAAGGAAATGCGATGGCTCGTGTCAATACTTGTTTAGTCATGTAATTATGTGATATAGTTTATAACCAGGATGTCATGTTGTATTCATTCATATGTGAAGATGTGGAACTGAAATAGGAATAGAATTCAGTATATATTTAGTGATCTAATGATGAAATGTGCAGTAATATGTTACGAATTGAAGGTGAGCTGTGATTGTAATATTTGGCTCATAATTCATTGTGTGTAGGTACGTAAAATGTGTGTACAGTGTTAAAGTGGCTATAGGAATTGTGTGCACTGTGTTAAAGTGGCTATAGGAATTGTCATAAGAACTATGACAATAGTGATTGTAGTATGGTGGCATAAAGAAGACATTTTTCAGAGGAAATGATCTAGAGCGCTCTGAAGTATAATAATGTGTCGAAGACACATTCAGACTTTTAGGTATAAGAGCGAACATTTATGAGTGTATAAATGTTGTGTACAGCGGGACCGGTACGGAGCGGAAACCCCTGGTGTATGGCCGATGAAGCTGTCCTGAGCATCACGTACGTGACCGGAATGCGGACATCATCGAGCCTTCATCTCTCCTTCGTCCTACCATCACTGGTGCTACGAGCAGCAACGGTAGCGAAGTAAGCCACAGATTCGTGCTACAGGACCACATGCAGTGTTCCGTCAGTGTAGCTATTGTCGCCTAGCGCCGTAATTTCACGCCTAGGAATGTTCTAAATCTGTGAGTAGTCATTGAATAGTAATATTCAGTTCAGGAATCTCCGTCAAGTCGTCAATGTGATATTGACTGTGTCGACACTAGTATAAAGAGGAGTCGAGTGACGTCTCTCGAGAGAGACAACGACCTCTACGGTAGCGAGTGAATGTGTGAGCGCTGAAGTTGTGAATAACCTGTATGCCACTTGTTAGTTATTTGTGCACATTGGTTTATATGATGTGGATTGTTATTTTGTGTAGATTGGTTAATATGATGTGAATTGTATGGTTTAATGTATGTTATGAGTGCGTGTTAAGAGTTAAACAGAGGGCAAAGGGAAATAACTGTGTGGCCTTTGTCCTTGTTTGTAAGCGCGTGTGTGGTGGATGAAAGAGTCTAGTGAACAGAGATAGTACACCCACCTTTATACTGATTATCAGAACAAACCCACGCACACACTCATTCCATTAGAATAAACGTTTAGATATGTAATAATTTAATTCAGTAGCGAAAACACCGTCGTTACATTTGGTGACCCTGACTTTCTCTGTGTTAGCATTAAGTCATACATATTCATATTTAGTGAGGGCACCACTAGTTATTATAGATATATATAGGTAGGCTAGTGGGCTGCTTCTTTTGACATTTTGTTATATTGTGTATGACTGGGATGTGTTTTGTGTGATAATTGCCGTCTCCAGTTTAACGGCTGTGTCTGTGTACAGTTTCTGGGCACTAAGGATTTAGCTCTTTTTCTGTCTTGGGGGGTTCCTATTCTCTTCTTCGGCTCTATTCTTCTGTTAGGGAATTGTATTTGTTTTACTAGTTCTTCACTGTTATAGGGTCCTGTCCTTTTATGCGTGTGTTTGTGGGTATGTTCTCTTTGCCCTTATTTTAAGTAGATTATCGTGTTGGGATTTCAGTTTCATTTGATTTCATTTATTTTGTTTTTTGTGTGATTTGTATTGATTTTGATTTCATTTTTTTTTTGTATTTATGTATGTGGTTATAATTGGTTCTTGTTTCTTTTGATTTGGTAGTTGTCAATAGATTGTTTCCTTGGTTCATTTTTGTTTGAGACTTTGGTAATTTGATTGGGTTTATTTCCCTTTCGCCGTACATTTGGTATTTAGTATTAGTGTTTGAGGTGTTTGACATAATTTTAATTTTATTTTTCTTTGAATATATAGTTGGATTAAAACTTTGAACTTAGTAATTTCCTTTTTCGCTGTACATTTCTTGTGCTTCTATCAACTAAAGTTGACGTTCTTCAGCATATATTGAGTTGGTGTGTTCTATTTGGTATAAAACTGGTCACTGCATTACTTATAGACATATTGAGTTAATACAATACATACTTTGCTTTGTATACTTGTAAGACTTTACTGTTTTCATTGTAACTCAGACTGTGCATTATCCTGTGCATTTACTTTTGAAGAAACTTATTTCATAAGGTTTCTAGACCAATTTATAGTTGTTGTGATTGATTGCATTTTGCCATTTCATTGTTGATACTTTAGTACCTTACTGATTTCCTGTTTAAATATTTTGATACTTTTATAGTAAATTTTTTGTTTTGTTTGTTGATTTACATTGCCCTTAACCATGTCTGATGATTATGATAAGTTGTTCCAATCTTTTATTGCTCAAGCTACAACTTTAGGTCTCCCTGATAAAGATCGTGCAAAATATGTACAGGATTGTTTTGATCGTCTTGAGAGACAAAGATTGAGGGATGAGAAAAAATTGGAAGAGGAAACAAGACAGAAAAAATTGGAAAAAGAAGAAGAGACAAAACAGAAACAATTAGAAGTTGAGCTAGCAAATAAACAAGCAGATGTTGAGCTAGCTAAAAGACAAGTAGAAGTTGAATTAGCAAATAAGCAAGCAGAAATTAAACAAGCGGATGTTCAGTTAGCATTAGAGCTGGAACGAGAGAAAACAAAACAAATGGAACTTGAGTTACATTCTGCGCGTAGACTTGAGGCACAAGAGGCTGGTCAGGGAAACAGAGGTAGAGATAGTAATTCTTTTGGTGCTAGACCTGTTTACCCTAAGTTGCCTCTTTTCAGAGAAAGACAAGATGATATTGATTCATACCTTTTTCGTTTTGAGACTCATGCTACAGCCCTTGGCTGGGATCAAAGCAAATGGGTTACCTTTCTTTCCGCTTTGTTAGAAGGTAACGCATTGAACTTGTACCACAGTCTTGCTGCTCATGGTCCTGTAGATTATCAGACATTGAAGGACAATTTGCTTAAGAAGTTCCAATGTACTGCAGAAGGTTTTCGCAAGAAGTTCCGTGAAATCCGACCGGACTCGAACGAACCTTTCCAAACTTTTGGTATTGAGCTAAACAGATTGTTTGATCGATGGATAGCTTTGTCCGGTGTTACTAGAAACATGCAAGGAATTATGGATCTTGTGTTAGGTGAGCAGTTTCTAGAATGTGTGTCACAGGATCTTGCTACTTTCATTCGCGAGCGTGGACTTGTCACATTAGATGATATGGTTAAAACCGCTGAAAGTTATCGTCTTGCTCGTCCCGGAAAGAACTTGGCACGCAGATCGGCTAATACGGGTTTCGGCTCAGTAGGATCAGTTGATTTAGCTGACGAGTCACAACCTGTTGCTGGCTCTGCAGATTCTCGCGGTGGTTACTCAAACTATCGAGGTCGCGGCTATTGGAGAAATCGTGGTGGTTTTCGACAGACCGACCAAACACCCTCGGTTTCGAACCATAAGGTCGAAGGTCGTTTTGATCAAACTCGAGGATCTTTGAAACGTGGACGTGGCGGTGGTTCGTTTTACACCAATTTTGATACTTGCCCTCTTTGTGATGGTAAAGGTCATGGTCCCAGGCAGTGTCCTCTTCGCAACAGTCCTAACCCTTGCTCTGTTTGCAACATTGGTGGTCATACTCGGAAAACTTGTCCCTTTGTTGTGCAAAAAACTACAGCTTCAGATGATCAGACTGATAACTCGAGCTCAGGTTGTGCAGTTGTCCCCGTAGACTCGGAAGTTGTTTGCTCTATTTTTGATCAATCAGCTGGTCACTTGCATTTAGAAAGTGGTTCTGTCAATTCTACTGCTTGCTCAGTTCTGCGAGACACAGGTGCTACCATTTGTGGTGTTAAAAAACGTTTGGTTTCTGATGAACAGTATGTACCAGGCATTGTCCGTTGTAAGAATTTTGGTGGCGAAGTCAACATTTACCAGCAGGCTAAAATAGTTGTTTCTTGTCCATATTTTGCTGGAGAGTTGGTTTGTTGTGTTCTTGAGGATCCAGTTGCTGACTTGATTGTGGGTAATATTCCAGGTTTGAATGTCCAGCAGGCCCAAGATACCATTGTTGCTGCTGCTGTTGATGAGGTCCCTGTTGCTGCTGTCACTACTCGTGCTCAGGCTAGGAAACAAGGTCTCCCGCACAAACCTCTTGTCACTGTGTGCGATGACTTGAAGGTCACTCGTGCTGAACTCATTCAGTTGCAGAAAGGTGATGCTACTCTGCAAGGTTGTTTCAATTTCGCTGCCTCAGGTGAGGAAAAGGTTGTTGGTTCTGCTACTTCTTCTTTCTATTTTCAAGATGATATTTTGTACAGGAGGTATCGGAAATCAAAGGATATTTTGCATCAGGTTGTTGTTCCCGAGACACTTCGTGCTTCAGTCATGATTGCTGCGCATGATCAACTTTTGGCTGGTCATTGTGGAGTTCGTAGAACCCTGACTCAGATTTTGTCCCAGTTCTTTTGGCCTGGTGTTTCTGCTGATGTGAGTACTTATGTTCACACTTGTGACATTTGTCAGAAGACAATTTCAAAAGGCAATGTTCTCCCTGTTCCTTTGGCGACTGTGCCTCTTATCTCGACTCCGTTCGAGAGGGTCGCTATTGATCTCGTTGGGCCTTTTCTCCTTTTTTGCTTCCTAGATGTCGAGGTTGTGGAACCTCGGTGTGATGTTCCTCATGTGGACGTTTCAGATTGGCATACTGTCCCATCAGTGGCTATTGGTGTTGTCCAAGGTGATGATGATGTTGGTGGTCTTCCCACTATTCCTCTCATGTTTGGCTATTGTTTGGGCCATTTCGAAATTTTCCAAATTTCTTTGGGGGGTCGATTTCATTCTCCAGACTGACCACAGACCGCTGACGTACTTGCATACAAGTCGCTTTAAGAATTCTCGCATCATGCGTTGGTCCTTGTCCTTACAAGAGTTTAGATTCAATCTCGAACCACTTCCAGGTACACAGAATGTGTTCGCGGATCTGTTGTCACGCGCTGATCGTGATCAGTCGGTTCCATAGGTCAAGGGTTAATAGTCGTTACTGTATTTTCACATTGTCTACGAACTTGTAAAAAAGACCCTCGGTCGGTTCTTTTTTTCGTTGAGAGGGGGGTAGTGTAACGAACGCCTTTAGGGCAGTTTTCGGTCGGACGATGGTGTGACGTCATTAGCAGTTGGACCGAATGTACACGTGCGAATAATGTAGAGATAAGCAATGTTCACGAGCGGGAATGTACAGATAAGCCATGTTCACGTGCGGTAATGTAGGTGAGCGATGTTCACGTGTCACGTGTGGGAGTGAAGAGAAGATAAAAGAGAGAGGCCTGCGACACCTATGTCAGTAATACCGTATCGATACTTCTAAATCAGGGTAAATTACATACGTAATTACGTTAATGACACCTATGTCAGTAATGCCGTATCGATAGTTTTAAATCAGGGTAAATGACATAGACTACTTTTCAGAATTTCCAATCTCCCGTTATCCCAATTCTCAGTGCAAAGAATGTATCTGATTCACAGCATAATGCCCTCTTAACAAACTGCGTAATACACCCCCCCCCCCCACCACACTTCACCATACAATAAACAATAGTCAATTGACACGGCGACACAACAATGCGCAGATTCAGTCTCTCTCTCTCTCTCTCTCTCTCTCTCTCTCGGCTTGACACGGCCACACAATTAACAGTGCGCTGATTCAGTCACTGCTAAACAAACTGCGTAATACACCCACCCCCCTTCCCCTTAAACGTCACCACCCTCCGCACTCATCCATACAATTTCACAATAGACAATGCGCCGATTCACTTCTAAACAAACTGACCTACTTTCGCACTTCACCATACAATACACACTAACATGGCCACTCAATCAACAGGGCGCTCAAGGAAATACATGCATAACCTCAGGCTGGTTCTGAAAAACAGCCACCTTCGTTCAGGCGCGTTATGATTGGACCTGT
>BTPG01000003.1:93413588-93657745 GCA_036245525.1 Semisulcospira habei | reverse complement strand
TGAGTAGTCATTGAATAGTAATATTCAGTTCAGGAATCTCCGTCAAGTCGTCAATGTGATATTGACTGTGTCGACACTAGTATAAAGAGGAGTCGAGTGACGTCTCTCGAGAGAGACAACGACCTCTACGGTAGCGAGTGAATGTGTGAGCGCTGAAGTTGTGAATAACCTGTATGCCACTTGTTAGTTATTTGTGCACATTGGTTTATATGATGTGGATTGTTATTTTGTGTAGATTGGTTAATATGATGTGAATTGTATGGTTTAATGTATGTTATGAGTGCGTGTTAAGAGTTAAACAGAGGGCAAAGGGAAATAACTGTGTGGCCTTTGTCCTTGTTTGTAAGCGCGTGTGTGGTGGATGAAAGAGTCTAGTGAACAGAGATAGTACACCCACCTTTATACTGATTATCAGAACAAACCCACGCACACACTCATTCCATTAGAATAAACGTTTAGATATGTAATAATTTAATTCAGTAGCGAAAACACCGTCGTTACATAATGCAACAATATATTATCTGTATGGGCCTGCACCAAAGAGGGCATTTGTCAGAGAAGAATTACAGATTATTCCCCCAGACACCGTTACTCATTTCAGTAACTAACTCATCAATTAATTCATCAACCAGTTCGTCAGCTATTTCTTCAGATAACTTGAGTCTGTAATGACCAGGTGCATAAGCTTTTTCCTTACTATGAAACACTCGTTTTGTGTCTCCAACTGCAAGTGATTTCTTATGTGTTTGGATCATTTCAAGATTATGTTTGTTTGATCTCAGTGACTTGTTTGGATAATCAGGCATTAATGCACCATCTAACACTTGCGTGTAATGTTCATGACGAATGTCTTTATTTTTTATCGCTGTTTTCTTGATACCTTTGGCTTTTGACTGACTACCCTTCTGGTGCAGTATAGAATACATTTTTGATCTCAGTCCAACGTACTCAACTATAGGCACACCATTTAGTTCATCCTTAAACTTACCAGGCACTTTCTTGTTTTGTGTGCTAAACAGTGGATGATCCTTAGGGTAATCAGACGTGTCATACATGTGTAACTCTGTTTTCATGTCTTCATAAAAGTCTTCAGTACACACATCAATGATCATAGAGTCAGTGTCAGTGTATAACAGACGGCAGTCAGGATACTTTGGTTTGAAGTAATCATAATAAAATTCAAGCATTAATAATTTTGACAACTCCAGAATAGCCATACCTATAAATACTGGCTTGTCCAGTTTAACAATCTTTTTTTTTGAGTGACACTGCATATAATGATGAATGAAATTCTTTATACCCTGTGTACTGAGGCTTACTTGTAAGTTTAATTGCACCCGATTCAGTTGTGACTAGTCTCACATCTTTGCGGTGATGAGGATTTTCCATAGTCTTTCCAAAACAGGCATTGTTCATAAGCTTAAAGAAGTCTTTGTCAAATGCAGTGTTACCTTCTCTCGCACGCAATGTTGTGTTTTTCATTATGTAATCTTTCATGAAAGCACTCTGATCAAATTGAATTCCTCTGTGAACTTTCTTTAGTACTAACCCATGTCTGATGTAAAACTGTAACAATCGATAGTGACAAACGTAATTAAATTTGTCATTTAGATTTGGCACAAGTTTGGTGTCTTCTTTTTTTCCCGTCATACTCAGTTTCTCAACTGCTAATGGATAATCATTATGGTAATCATGTAAATGGTGTGGATACTCCAAGTCTACTTCAAAGATCCAACCCTTTTCATCATTTTGACCTCGATCCATAATATATTTTGTTAATTTTTTTATGCCATACTGTGACAAATCATACAAACAAAAGTTTTTTAATGGCAACAATTCACACATTGCAAATCCATACAAATTATTAGCATCCAAGTATGTAATAAATGACCTTGACATTGAGGGGTCAAAGTCGTCAAGATATTTATTATTTGCCTTGGCATAATTATTTGCTGCTAGACTAATACCTCCCCTCAATCCATGTTCCACCATTTCACCCATCGTACGATCATACAACAGGTCTATAAATATCTTACTGGATTTCAAAAATGCATCCCATGTCATGCCAGGACTAGTTATGTAGCAAGCAGGGTCAAGACTGTAGTGCAACAAACCCTTTTCACGATAACTTTCAAATACATCTGCTAGCAAGCAAACGTCAGCTTTCAAGTACTGATCGTGGTAATCACCAATTGTCTGACACCCTAATTTATCCCACGCATCAAGTGCATGCTGGTATTCAGAGTCAGAAATACCTTTACCAGTTAGTGTAGAATAAAATTTCTCTTTTGGAGGCAGTCTCCTTTCCTCAAAAACTACCCAGTCACTGATGTACTCATATGGATAAACACCTTTTTTAATCAAGTCCGGCTCAAAATATTTACTCGTTATTGGATACTCAGTCAGTCCTTCTGCCAGACTAGCAAGACCTAAAGACAAATGTTGCATGGAGTCATAAAATGCTAATTTATCTAACCTAAAAGTCAAGTACTTCTCAGTTGTCTGGGCAATGCAACTAATTTTTCTGTAAGACTCATCAACAGCCTGCATGATGATGTGTGAATCATATCCCTTCAGATTGTGAAAAAAGATTGGTAACTTATATGTCTTAGGATCTGTTTTTAATAATAAGTTACAATTGTTATGTGCAGCACCTCTGTAACGCCCAGTTATGTGATCGTGGTCACGAACTTTATCACCTCCCAGAGGCTGTTCACAAATCCAACACGTCTCTGCTGTATCAAATTTTAGTTTGTCTTCTTCTATCATCACCAAAGGCATCTGACATGTTGTGAGATATTGTACTACCTGACTATACAGTTGTCTCATTTCTGTTAAAAACATGCATGCTGCATTTTCACCCCTGTAGATAACAGGTTCTGAATGAAGACCGTCTGACCTAACAAAAATGTATCCAAAAGAACACACCACTTGGTCACTCAATTTTATAGTCTTTGGTAATGACTCTGGAACTGGACCCTCATATGGAACAACGAGTGATTCAAAATCTGCATACACTACAAACGGCAGCTTTTGCTGATTCCCATAGTTCTTAAAATACACTTGACTACCAGGATCTGGATATCTCAGTATTGTTTGAATGTCATCAGCCGACCTGCAGTGCTGCACATGTTTGTGTGCTACTTTAATAGAGGAAAACCTCTGTAAACATTTTTTACAAAATTCCTGTTTACCGTCATGTTTTGTTGTATGATGAATTAGTCTTGACATACTTCTGATAATTGTGTAGTGAAAGTTATCACCAGATCTTATTAGCAACATGTCAACATGTTTATCTTCTGGCTGCCCATAGGTTGGGGCAATTGGAGATACTCTAATTGGCTGTAACTTATTCTCAGATTCATTTTCCCACACAAACACATTCACAGATATACCAGGATTTAGTTTTTCAAACAAGTCTATATCCTCTATTTTAACAGGGAACTCAATGCCACTGAAGTTGAGTTCGTTTACAAATTTGGTATAGTTAGATACACGATCAGGTTTTGCTTTTACAAAATGAAGTTTAGCAAGCACACACCACATAAAACATAAATTATCATTGTTTTGAATATTGACTACAGCCTTTTTGTTTGCAACCTCAGTTGGAAGTGGTATCCATGATTTACCTAGTATAGGATGATATCTTGACTGCTTCAGTTGTAGTTCATGTACAAGGCCTTCATGCCAGCCAGACCCTTGCATTTCTGCTCTGTCAATTGCTTCATGGAAGTCTGGTAACAATCTTTCTCTAAACACTTTCTCTAGTTCTCTTCTCGAATTAACTGTGTGCTGCCTTGTCGAGATATACGTTACAATAACTTCACCAACATCTCTGGCATATTCTATTTTTGCAACAATCTGAATCTTTACACTATCAGAAAGAAGGTTATTTTGTATGACTAAAAAAGATCTTTCTATTGATTCATAGACATTGTAAATATTAGATATAGGTAAGTCAGTTGTGTGAAACACGTTTCTTAATCTTTGATGGTTGTCCATCTTTTTTATTTGTCCGACAAAAAAATAAATAGAAAATTATATAATGAAAATGGCACTTTATTGACTGTAACTCCTACAAAACAGATTTGTTTACACACTGACTCAATCATCATTATTGGTTTTGTATGTGCAATACCATTTTATTAAATGTAACAACGTTAAAATATAAATTTATTTTATATAGTTCTTTTGCTAAATCACTACACAATTTAGCAAACCAACCACTTAAATATTCATTAACAGTAAATGACTGTGTCTTAATATCAACAGTTATTTTTTTTATAAATGGATTATCAACACTTAAAGTTATATTACCAGTCATATACAGTGTTGCTGGTAACATAAAAAAAATATCTGGTGACTCTTTATTATAAAGCTGGCATACATATTTAACATCTTTAAAGCAATATGTAATATCTATGATTTCACCAATAGGCCAATTTTGCTCCTTTTGTCCGTCTGTCATTTTTATAGACAAACTAAAAGTATAAATTAATTTACTAACCCATACCCTGTGGGCTGATCTGTCTTTAAAATGAGCTTTAGATGCTTAGTTGATTTCAGTTTATTTTTTACATCATCCCGTTCATGCTTATTTGGGATGACATCGTTTTCTCTGAGACAGTCTTCAAAGCTGTCACGATCCTTACAGTAAAACAAACATATAAACTTTAACTGTTCTCGAAAATCTTTCAGTACAGCATTATATTTCTGAGTGAGAATCCATACACTTATGTTTGCATGTCTGCCACTAAAGGCAAGTTCTGCTAAAGTGTTTCTCTTCTTGACAATGTCTTTCTCTGCAGAACAGTCATCAACAATAAACAATGTTGGCTGTCCTTCAAATTGCTTGTAAAAATATTGTAGGTAGTCATTCAGTTTTTTCTCAGGGTCGACTAAGTATATGTTGCTGTCAGTCCAAATGAATAAACGGTTGTGATAAGCTTTGTTGTGTTTGATTGTTGGACAAAATATTACAATGTTTTCAAAGTGGTGGATGTATCTTGTTTGTAACAGATTAAGAACAAATTCAGTTTTTCCACAGCCTGTGGCACCACAAAATAAACCACAGTGTGGATCGAGTGTCATTAAGCTCCGGTTCATTTTAATACACAATATAATTTTAATATATGTGTCCACTCAGTCTGCTTTCTGCAATATTGAGTTGTGCGTCATATATCAGGTACAAATATATATTTATGGCTGCAGCAGTTTCAACCTTCTTTTGTATCTCAATTGTAATCCCATCACTACCATTCTCAGCAGTTCGTCCTGACCCATGAAGATAGTCATCATCTGTACTACGCAGGTCTAACCACAGTGCATACTTGTTTGTCAGGTATTGACCAATCCTAACGTCATACAGATGTAGATCTTTGCACGCAATGTTTGCTGGTTTATCTCTAATCCTTCCTCCTGCAAAATACTTTGTGATCTCATCGTAGTGCTGGTATGGTAACATTCCAGATGCGTACACTTGATTAGGACGGCCTTCGATTGTACAGGACAAATGTGTAATCTTAGGATTGTAGAATTTTTCTGAATCCCGTTTGTATGGATCTGCTGGTTCAACAAACAACATAAGAATACCTTTCAGTGACCTAGCTGGTGTGTTCAAGTTTATGTTCCACATTGGGTCACTCTTGTCTTTGGGTATTAAACTATGTCTAATCACCCTGTCATAATAAATTGGTAGTCTTGACTGATACTGATTTTGTATGAGTCTGGCTAGTTCAGTGTGTGTGACAATTTCATATTCCAAGGAAATGTTAGAGATCTTATATGTTGCACTAAGATCAGATGATTTAATAACTTTGGAGTAGTCATTGAAGGTTAGTTCAAAACTCAGACGGTCATTCAGTGCTCCTTGATAATAAGGCAGATGAGCTGTTAGGATTTCAAACTCAAGTGGAATGTAGAATCTGGATCCATATGTTTCGGCCATTATAACATCCATGGCTGTATTAGTTACTTTATCTCCGGCGTCGATTCGAAGTTTACCAACATTATCTGGCTGTATGCCTTGGTAAATATGGTCTTCTCGTTCTTCTCTTGTTAGCCAAAGGTCTTTGTAACAGTAAAATACATCTGAGTCATCAAGACTAAACACTTCCTGTCCTTCAAGTTTTACTTTAATAGTTCTAACAATTGCTCTGCCAAGATTGTCAACCAGTGTTCTGTTTACATCTGCGTCTGATGAAAGTTCAATATTAAATGCAAGGCGTGCAGTGCCAGGAACAATAACGTCACTGGGACCTAGGTTTGGAAACTTGACTGTAAGTGTTTGGTTTTGGTCTATGGTACTTGGATTGTTTGTGATGACTATTGTTTGTCGAATACCCTTAACACCCAGGGGCTCACGTAGTTTTCTGTATGGGTCTAACTTTGATCCGTAAGACTGTGTCATTTTTATTATGCACAATAAAAAATAATAAATTAATAAAACAATGGCAGCGGGAGGATTTAATCATGAAGATTTTGAAATGGATGACATGAATGACTATGATACTGGTGCAACAGATATAACTGGAATGGTAACTAGTTCTAGTATGTATCACGAACTATTAAAAGACAAAGTAAACTCATTTTATGACAGTGTTGGTGTCCACCCAGATGTAATAGATCCTAATCAGTTTGAATATGATAAAGGACACTTATTTGTAAATACAGACAGAGGGAAAATAAATCTAACACATAAAAATAATCCTTCTAAGTTTAGAGCTTTAAGTACAATTAAAGGTGAAGTCGGTGGTAACTCTGGGTTGGCAAGATACCTTGGTATTGGAGGGTCTCCTGTTCCCCCAAGACTTGTTAGTGTGCTTCACGACACGCAAACAAAGTTGCCAATGGGGCAAGAGATTGAAATGGCACCAATAACAAGCCTACCAGAAATAGCAAACACAGTGATACAAGAAACTTCATTTACTGAAGGACAAATAAATGATGTTATGAAAACAATAGATGATCCACCTTTGTCTATGAGGGAGATTATGGGTTTGGATAAATCACTGCAGACAATAAGAGGTGAGATGGTAAATAATTTAGCCAAACTAGGAGAGCTTGATAAACACATAGAACGTGAAAAAGAGAAACTGGCTACTGCAGACACAGAAATGAAAGAAAGAATTCAACACAGATTAAATGATTTGCAGATAGACAGATCAGGAAGGTTAGAAGCGATTAGTATTGGGAGACAAAAACTGAAAACACAAGTCAACAGGATTAGAGAAACTATTCAAAAAATACTTCACGAAGACACTACTCTGGCTGAGAGACTTAAAACACTTTTCAGAGAACAGGGTATCACAATTGCCAGTTTAATTACAGCTCTGGAGTTTATTATCAGTACAGTTGTGTTGGCTGTCTACGGGGGTGGTTCTCCACCTCCAGCACCACCAACCCCAGTCCCCACAGATCCAAAAGACTTACAGTCGTGGGTAAAGAAACAACTGTCTCACATATCAGACTTGCTTAAGAAATTGGCTCTGAAAGCAGTGGACGCTTTGCCTGGCATTATAGGCACTGTTGTCAGTTGGTTGATTAGTACAGCAGCAAAGGCAGTGGGGTTTATGGCAGAGCATGTGTGGATCTTTCTGGTTACAGTAGGAGGGTTAATGGTGGGTTATTTAATGAAACAGGTAAAGAAGTAATACCCCTAATCCAGTGAGACCTATTACCAATGCAGTTCTCTCTGACTCGTGTGTGTTTGATGACGGTGCTGGTGCTGGTGATGGTGATGGTGCCAGTACAGGTGTGGGTGCCGGGGCTGGGGCTGTTATTGACATTACTGGTGTTACCAGGGCTGCCTGTACGGGTGGTGATGTTACTGGTGCTGGCATTATTATTGACTGTAAATGTGTGTTTACTGATTGGTTGAGTCCTAATTTCTGATCACGACCAGCGACAATGATTTCATTATTATAATTTGTTATTGTACCCATTTGTAATTGAAGGTCAGATGGTAGCATGTATAACCCAATGCCAACTACAAAGTCAACTTTTGATCTGGCATATCTGAGTACGTCTTGGTAGCGTTGTATGCTTGATGGTAGATCGACTGTTGAGTTGATTGAATCTTCTAGATTAGCAAGAAACTGTTTTTGTGCTTCAAATTTACCACTCCCGTTTAAAATATTCGATTTTGTTAGTGATTGTGCTCCTAGTATACACCAGACATATGTTCTGATAGACTCATTGACGCGCTCGACTCCTGCTTGAGTAAACCCGTCAGATTTATCTAAGAGAAATGTGGTCCAGGCATTAGACTGTTTCTGTTCAATTGAGCCTAACCACACTTCAGATTTTGATGAGAATGAAGAGTAGGGAGGCCAGTAATCTTGAGGGTATTGTCTGTGACTCATAGCATAATACAATGTTCCCATGCCTTTGTGATCATCAAGTTTTTGTGTAAAGTCATACTTTGTACTGATGTTAAATTCATTACAGATCCATTCAAATGCTTTCAAATCCATGGGATTGTTAAACCTGTTGAAACTGGATTCAGTGGGTAATGGTGTATGCAGTTCTGACAGTATTCTTCTAAGCTGGTAATAAACATGAAAACGATAGACAGACTTAATCAGTTTGTTTGGGTGATTCAAATGGTCTGTAAAAGAAACGCCACAGCCTGTAGTTGAGCATAGTATAGCAAAGTTAAGTTGGTTTTGAAACATCTGTAGTGGGCTTGAAGACCACTTTCTTGCAGTTGAGTCATCTGTAATTGGAGGGTTTAGGTAATGCTCATAAGGATTTGGCACTTTCACTTGAAATAAATCTCCTTCAGACAAAGCTATATCAAGCTGATTTAGTTGAATTATTTTCTGGTCATAAGTTGGTGCAACATTATACTTGGCATCCACGTTAAATTGAAACGCGTTTACAATGGCAATTGTTGGTGATTTAAATTCCATTGTGCTTTTTTTATGTGATAATAAAAATGTTTATAACCTTAACAAATCTTGACACGAGCAAACCAGTGTGGCTAACTAATGGAATCGATAATCGAGATGGTAACAAGGCTGTGGCTATCCATGAAATGTTTTATACAGTAAAGTGGTTTAATGTAACGGATGATGAAAATTATTCTGTAAGTGGAACTCTTGATGGTATTGAGAAGGGTGATACTTTACGAGCTGGGTATTATGACTTTTGTACTTTAGCTGAATGGCTTCAAAATGAATTTAAAATTAAAGCAACTTTAAACCCAGCTAATTTACTTGTTACAATTGAATTTCCGAAAAGTGGTCAGTTTTCTTTATCAATTAGTCTTTTATTATTACTTGGATTTTTAGGTAAAAAAATAACACATCCAGATGAAGATTGGTCACAATCAGTTGGTAGTCTACTATCACCAAAAAAAACCCAAGAATAACTGGCAGATATCCTGTTCATTTGTCAGTACACACAGTGCTAAATGTTTATTTAAAAGAACTGAACACTACTGAAAATGTACACAATGGAAAGCCTTCAACTTTGTTAAGATGCTTGCCGACTGGAACTACCCCATATTGTGAAAGTGTGGTTGCTAGATTTCCTAATTTGCAGTTTAAAAAATTAGGTTCTAATTTCTTTGAGTCACTGAGTATATCTGTAACTAATCAGGATGACAAACCAGTTCTTATGCATGATTTTAGTGTTGTGTTGGAAATTAAATAATTTTATTTTTGTTTATAAAAATGAGTGGTCTTGGTCCAAAGCCTAGAATCATACCAGTTGCATGCCCAGTAACAGAGTTGAAAGATTTGGCAGACGTCCAGGATTTTGAGAAGGAAGGGGATGTTGGAGAAATATATGGTTTTGAACTTGATTCAAATGGCATGTACAAGAGGAAAGTAATTGTTGACATAAAAGATGGTGAAAAACAGATTCCTAAACTTGGTCAGCTTCGTGATGTTACTGTACCTACTCCACCTGTAAATAATGCGCCTTACAACTTAATACATGTGGGTAGTAAGTGGGTTGTTTCACCTGTACCGGCACCACCACCCACAATTGACTGGGACATAAAGATTGAATTTATTAGTCCTTATGTATACACTGATGATGAAGGCGCCTTAGTGTTTAGGAAGGTTGTTAATTCTGGGCCGCTTATTGTAAGCCTTGTTCCAAGTTTTGCCCCAGACAACAATAGCAGAGAAAAACTGAAAGTTGAAAATTATGAGAGACGGAGATATCTTCTTACAACTAGAAAGGGTAGATCAGATACTTCTGTTGTGTTTATGCCAGCAAGCTTAGTCGTGGCTAGAGAAGTGACAATAGTATTTGAAATTATCATGAAATCTGTTGCTTCTGCAAAAGAGGCAAATATAGCACAAGGAATTAAACTTACATGGAATGAAACAGTAACAGAATCATCAAAGGTCTTTATTGCCATTACAAAAAATAATGATGTTATTAATGTTTCAAGCAGTATTCCCGCTGTCAAGGTGGTGGTCGACAAAACAACTTTTGTTCGTCTAACTTACATAAACCTTGAACACATTGATCTTGTTGCATTTTATTATGCCAGCAAATTGTATACTTTTGAAGAGTTGCAAAATGTAATTGCTGATTAAAAAAATATTTGTCATAAAAAAATGGTGAACTTGTATCCACAAATACCACCTGAGCAGCTTGAGCCTATTGAGCGTGATAAAACATTAAAGGCAGATTCATTCCGTTTAATGAATATTACAGAAGCGTTGAAGTATTTGGAAGAAGAACAAGCAAAATACTCGAGGTGTAAACGCCGTTACAATACGGTTTTCAATTCTGTACACAACACATCAATGGCCATGGGGGTGGTTTCGGCCGGATTATCTGTAGGAGGTATAACTCTGTTTGCAACGGGGGTGGGAAGTGTCGTAGGAATTGCTGTTGAAGCTGTTGGCCTTGCCACAAGACTGGCATGCTTTGGTATGGAAGCCCTTAACAAAAAATTTTATACTAAGTTGCAGAAGCATGAAGCATTAAGTACGCTCGCAGCAGCTAAGCTGACGAGTATGAAACTTATTATTAGTAAATCTTTGGAAGATAATGAAATTGACGATAATGAATTTAAAAGAGTCCAGGATGATTTGGCCAACTATAAACAACAAAAGTCTGAAATACAGAATAAGATGCGTAGTCAGGCTGTAAATGTTGAAGAGCTAAAGAAATCTTTTTTAGAACAAGGAAAAAAGATAGGCGTAGAAGAAACTATGAAAAAAGTTCGAGAACTTACAAGCAAGTAACGATAGGTTTTGTTAATCAATTATTTTTGTCATACACTTCGCAAAGAGATGTCATGCCTTTCACGTCTGCCCATCTAACACCATCTGCCCCACCACCAGACTACTATTGAGAAAAAAAGTTTTCTTGTTGACCTTGTAACTTGAGAAATCTGTCCGAGTGTCTTATTGACTAGGGTCAAGAACTTACAAATTCTTATGTTTAGGTTCTTGTAAGAACTTGTTTTAAGTCACTTAAAAGAACTTATGACACTAACTTTAAAGTTACTTGAAAGTTGTAGGTATCTTTGAAGTTAGTTGGCAAGTAAAATCATGTTATTCTAGAAAGTCACATCAACAGTAACTTCCTAAGTTTACATCCCACTCAGATTGCTCGGTAGTGCAATAGGGTTTTTTTTTTTTATTACACAATAAGGGTGTGTGCACATAGCACCCTGGAAAGAAAGGTCTATAGTGCAAAATCTGTCCATACCTCTGTGGAAGTGAAAGGGGTATTTTAAAACACCCCTTTTGAATGGGCCAGACCGTTTGATGGACGAGCCTATTGCCAGGGGGTGTTTTTCATGTGTTCTTGTGGCTGGAAACATAAAATGGGTTTTGTCTTTCAATTTCAAATGCATCACAGGTTGGTGTGCACCTATTAAATAACACTCAGGATGTGCTGATGTGTTCGTGTGCTTGGAGTGGAAACAACAAAAATTTCTCCACACTTTGTCAGACGACAAAACAGAAAACAAAATTATTTTTCTCCATACTACTACTCACTTGGCGAGACCTATTTATTTAGGAATGACCTAGTGCTCTATATTGGGAGAAAAACCTATATTCAAGGTTTGTTCCATATTTGGTGAACGCTCCATAGTTAAAATTTGTTCTAGTGCCCTAATAACCAACTTTTGAAGCGTTGACACAGAACGAAATAATTTGGCCTGATATGTTTGTGTGTGCTTGTGTGTGCGAGGTGGGTGGCTGGGTGGGGTGTGGGGCTTTGTAGGGTGGGGTGGGGTGTGGGGGTAGGGGGCTGGGTGACAGCATTGATATTTTTAACTAGCCTTTGTTTCCAGATTATTTCCCTTTGTCCAGTGATGTACTTATTTTGCTTTTTTTCCTAACATAAAAAATAGAAAACAAAATAATAAAATAAGAAAAAAAAATAGAAAAAATAAGAAAAAATAATAAAATAAGAAAAATAAAAAAATTAACAAAGGAAAAAAAAAAATAGAAAAAAAACATTGACAAAAGGGCTGCTTAGTGGCCTGTCACCTGCTTCCACAGGAATCGATGTAACCCGGGTTATTCACGTGCTAATTCACCCCCTATGGAGAGGGCTATAACCCTGGGGGGTTGCACGTTCACCTTTTCCTGTGAAAGCCTCCGCGGTGTAGAGTGTCAACTGGCTCCGAGAGTGTGAAACGAACCCGGCACAGACAGAATAGCTTGCGCTACCTATTCTATCCTAACCAGCGGAAGTATCCTCTCGGCCACTCAGCAGACCCAAACAAAGGTAGATTATTTTACGTATTTATGGTTTGGCTGAAATCTTATTAAATCAGGGCTCTCCATGATATGAATCAAAAAGAATCTTAAGAATTTAAGCCTATAAAGACATAGGCTCCTGAGAATCTAAGTCTCTTGCAAAAGACCTCTGGTGTTTCCGTCCTCAAAGGTAGTAAGCCTAACATGCTATTGTAAGATGTCCTTGGCATTGGTGAATGCAAGTCCCTGAGAAAATGTCATTGTGTATGTACAGTTGTACAGTATATACTTCTAGGCTTCTAGTGTGTGGATTGTTTCTTCTACTCCTATTCAGGTATGATCAGTTGTCCGCTTCTCTGTCATACCTGTGTTTAAGCGTGCTCAGTACAACTCTGCCATGTCTGTGTTTAAGTGTTATGCATAGATTCAGCAATCTTTACAGTTGACTAAAACTCTATGAAATCGGCGGCTAATGAGAATCTCACACTGCTCATAAGAATCTGTGATGGCGTGGGCTACTGAAAATTAAAGCCTCTTGTAAAATAAAACATGCTTTTTCATGTTCTCAGAGGAAGGAAGTCAGATTTAATGGGGTTCCTATACTTGTTCAGTAGAGCAGAACGACTATGTGCTTCAGCTATTGTACAAAGGGCACTGTGTGTGTGTGTGTCAGTGAAATAGAATAAGTTTGTAACCCAAATAACTGTCTGGGTGGTGTGTGTGTTTTCATGTAAACATGTTATCTGTGTGTTTGAGCGTGTGTGTGTGTGTGTGTGTTTAACTGCATTTTATTTTGTATTGAAAGGTGGTGTGTTGATAGAGACAATGGTGATTAATAACTGAAGTACCTTTGCTTAAAGAAGTCAATGACAGCATTAATTATTTAGGTGTGGTGGGGGATCTGCCTTAATAATCACGGGTAACTGATAAAAAAATGCTGCTACTCTGAGAACACAACCGCACTCCAACACAAAGTAATGGAAAGATCGAGAATGTTCGTCTTCACGCCCTACGAACGTCTCAACGACGCAATACTTGATCACGAGACTAGGGTCACGAGTTGACACGTGGCGTTGTTATTGGCAACATTGACGTCACTTACTTTTGGGTGGGTGATGTGGCAATTACACCTAACGGGAATTTCCACAATGACGCAAGTAATCATTTCCCGAAAACGGCTGATAGTAGTCAATGACAGCATTAATAATTTAGGTTGGGTGGGGTATCTGGCTTAATAATCGCAGGTTGGTAGCTGATCAAAAAACGTAGCTTGAATGATTTCTGGAGTGGAACTAAAATGGCTAGGTAATAAAGGTATTGGGTGTATTGGTTGGAGTGGGTTTGTCTAAATGGCTAGTTGATTAGAATAAATGTATTGATTAGGGGAGGGGTGCCTATCAACTGTCCACTTTACTATCTCTTCAAGAGCTCAATGTGTGTGCTGGTCGTTAACCTGTGGCTGTCGATAGCGCTTTTTGTCGCGATGATTCCTGCGAAAATCATATAAAAGCGCTACCGACAGGCAAAGAGTTAACTGCGGACCTCACGAGTTTTGACCCCATGGCCCAAAATCGAACACACGCATATAAAGTTCTCATGTCAAAAACTTATCTTACTGTATAGATGCACACATCAAAACCATTGGGGTCTGACGAGCAATGCGCACTAATATACCAGACAGTTTTCGCGCGTGCAAAAAAAAAAAAAAAAACAACGTTTTTGGGCTCCACGAACACTCACTCCAGAGAGATACCGAGTGATTGGAGCGTGTATCCGCTTGGCGCGTCTGCACGCGTCTGTGACCAATATGTACCCATGTTCTGTGTTGTGGCCTTTCTCGCTAAATTTGCCACATAAGTACTTTCTGTATTGTTTACTCAGTAACTTTGATAAGAATTTATTTCGGTTAGCTAATAATAATAATAATAATATTAATAATAATAATGTATATTTTTAAGACGCCTATACTTTCGACAGAAAAGCTTTAGGCGCCGTACAAATCACATACTAACACTCATACACCTTGCATCCTACAACTCACGCAACAAGATATACACACAAAAATTAAAAATAACAAAATGAACACACCAACCAAAAATGCAAACACACAAAAAGATCTACGAGTACCATAGTTAGTTAGTTATTGGGGTTTAACGTCGAGCAGGCGACTAAAGCCATCTCACGGCGGGAAGGGTAAAAGTCTGGTCAGCCAGATTAAGAGAACGATCTTAAAATATGATGTAAATACAGTTGAAAAGAAATCTTAGCTAAAAGGTCACACAGGTCAATATTACATGTCTACAGACTTTGGAAGTTCATAAAAACAGTTAAATTTATATAGACTAGAAAATTTATTTTGGATCCGCTAAGCAAGCAAGTAACTGTTATTATCGACATATTTCACTTTACAAATAGCCATGCACACGCACTGCAAGGGAGCTCATGCTGGACGGATCCCGCCACAGACAGTGTTCTAGGGGAAGTAATCAGCACCGGCTGAAGTTAACGTCCGTAGCCAAAGAGCTAGCGAAGAGTTCAGAAACAAGAAAATTGCGTCCACTGGCAGAGAAGGGGGTAAACACTGCTGGAAACATATTACAAGCATACAATGAAGCCAGCAAGAGGCATAGATTCTCATGAGCCCCCGCATATGCGGGGGCTATGAGAACGTATGTCTCTTGCATTTGGGGGCTGCATTCGATGACTTCGTATCTGAAATCAATTTGCGTGCTGTTCGCCGTGCTCCGTCACTGAAATGCTTCACCTTTGAAGTGATGACGGTAACCCCGCTGTACTGCGACCGTCTGTAGACTGTGTTGATGCAGACCTCGCCCCACTGACACGTCATCTCGTTGCCCAGGCAGACCTGCTCCACGTCTTCGTAATGGCAGGAATAGCAGGTCAGACTATCCACTCCTGTAATATATGACTGTGCGTATAATAATATACATAGACAGATGGATGGATGGTTGGATGGATGGGTGGAAGGATGGATGGATGGATGGATGGATGGATGGATGGATGGATGGATGGATGGATGGATGGATGGATGGATGGATGGATTGATGGATGGATGGATGGATGGATGGATGAATGGATAGATCTATCCATCCGATAGATGGATGGATGGATAAGAAAACAACTGCATCAAACATATATACGAATAAATGAACCAATTAATAAAATAAATCAATGAATGAACAATAATCAATCAATCAATCAGTCAATCAATCAATCAATCAATCAATGACCGGCGAATCAATGTTTGTGTTTCCGTCAGTCATAGGTATGTTTTGCGTATTTTATGTGTTTATATGTGCTTTGATGGCTGTAGATTGGTCTCTATTTGAATGCTGTATCTATAGCTGTGTTCAGCTCCTTAGCTTTACTAGTGTTAAGCTAACAATACAATACAATACAATACAATACGATAATACTTTATTAATCTCCCATGGGGAAATTCGCTGTCTGCCAATACAGCACATGGCATCATCATTCACTCAGTGAAATAATTAAATAACCCATAACTCTCAATTAAAGAAATAAACTGTAAGACGTATTGTTACCTTTGTAACACTTTTGGCATCAGAAACACTTATGGTGGATTCTCCCTGTTACATTGATTTCCGCGCATAACGGCAATTTTTACTCACTGACGGATTAATTAAAACACCTGACTGATAATTATAGCCACACAAATGCCATAATATCAGATCGCCAGCTATTTTATGTTTTGCTCGAGGACCTGGAGTTTGGAGCAATAAAAAGCTTTTATCTGGGCTCTGAAGCTTGGTGGAATTGGGCGGCGCATACGCTTCAGCGGTAGAACAGACAGAAAGTGATGTAATCAGGCCGTTATAAACGAAATAGCACCGTTTGGAGGCATTATTACACATTCGATATTTATCAGAAGTTGATATTAGTCAAACAGTTTTATGAAATGTTGAGAATGCTCCGAGAGCGCTTGGGTCTTTAAGGCTGCTTAAGTTCATTGTTAAGTAAAGCGTTTCTAACGCTCTTGGGGGAAGAGGATGGGAAGGGCGTGGGGTGGGGGGGGGGGGGGGGACTGCGTCATACACTAAATACTCATCATTACCATTTTGACAGAATGAATGACAGAATTATCATTCTGTCAGACAATGAATGAATGAATGAATGAATGAATGAATGAATGAAACGAACAAACCAATCAACCGACGAATGAGAAAATGGACAGGTGTGCGGGTAGATTAAAGGATGGTTAAATAAGTAAACTATTCAATAAATATATCCTTTCTCATTTAATCAGCTGGGGCACGAAGAAAACAAATTCCCTACTAGTAGATTTTGCGGGGAGACATGAGGATCAATGCCTTTTGCTGACACCTCTTTGTATCCATGTTTCTTGGCGTCTGAGAATCTGTGACGCTGAGTCTGCCACGATGTAACCCTTCAGCTGTCAGTAGCTGCAACAGTCACTGACAGTCAACGGTAAACACGACAGTGAAAGGGTTAAGGTCACTCGGGCCGACGCCAGCCCGTGCGCGGGTCACGTGACCTTAGATCAGAAATAGCAATAAATAACCTACCTCTCAACAAATATAGCAGACTGAAGATCAGGCAGACATTTTTACAGCTCAGCGCAGGTTTCATGATGACGTCACGTGGATAAGAGTGCGATGACCCAATTTTGACGTTGTTGTCAGCGTGTTGTTCAGTTCAGTTGGTTCAACGTGAGTTCCTGTGAAACGCGCGACGCCCAATTTTCAACAAAATCTCTCCAGATCTGATTTGATATGTGATGTATGTCAACGAATGTTGGACTGCTGTACGGGAAATCACTCACTCTTCTACGTCTGATGACCTGTCCATAAGGCGACTTCAAAGACGTTCGGTAGAACGGTACTCTTTATGCTGACTCTGGAATCAATCAATCAATCAATCAATCAATCAATCAATCAATCAATCAATCAATCAATCAATCAATCAATCAATCAATAAACCAACCAACCACCCAACTAATCGATCGACCAATCAATCAACCAACCAACCAATCAATCAATCAATCAGTCAATCGATCGATCGATCGATCGATCGCCCAATTGATCAATCAATCGTCAATTAATCCACTCTGATACTGAATAACTAATTCATTCCATCAATTGATCAACAGCTCAAACAAGCATGCACTCAATCAATCAGTCAGTCTGGTAACGCCACATGGGACACAGTATGCGATAGAACCAATCAAATAGTCGCCAAGTAAAAGAAAATAAAAGTACATAGCACATACACATTTCTGCACTGTAAACATAAGCCGTCAAAAGCAAAAACAAATGATAAATACTTGACCTTCATTCCCTTTTGTAAAAGGTGTTTAGACATGGGTTACTTAGCTGCCTCGTACGCTTGTGTGCGGGTAATACGCGCACGCAAGCATGCGAACCCGCTAAGACCCATTTCAGAAGATCTTTTACTCAAGGGAAATAGACTCATGTAGCTAAGACCGACGTCTGCCCGAAAAAGACACCTGAACTATTAATGACAGACTAATTAAAATAAAAATATACACAATCGTGTTAAACAGTCTCCATACCTTTTATATACGACGTAAACTGCGTTGTTTCTACAGTAGATCAGGCTTCTTATGATTCAGTATCGACCTGCTGTCTGACAACACACACTCGCCTAACAGCTAGTGCTAGCTTTCTTCTGTCACCAGTATCATAGACGTGTATTTATACCTCGCAGCTTTTTTAATTTTTAACTATTTCGAGACGCCCCGTATACGTATTCGAGGCGCGCAGTATACTGATACGCGGCGATTCGTCGCCGCGTATCAGTATACTGCGCGCCTCGAATGCGTTAACCTAATATAAATACGTGCGGACCTGTCCATTTGGGCTAACTGGCGTACATATCGGCACACAAACAGAAAATGCCTCTCGAAAGGATGAGTAGATTTTCACCTCCGTTCCTCGTAGGGAGAAAGAATGATGGAGTACACCCTGTGTATGAGTGATTGAGACTGACGTCAGTGGCACGCCTTACCCCTTTCAAATCTTGAGACAACTGCATCACATTTGTAAAGATCGGCTGTCCAACTCCAAAGGCGAAAGTTAACCCAAACATAATTTCAAATTCATGCTAGCCTTCGGTCTGAATCTTCTCGTTTATACAGCGTCACGTGTCATAGAGAATCTGAGCTGCTTTGACAGCTAAAGAGTACCAACTGATTAGCCTGGCGCCCGAATGGGCGCCAAGCTAATCAGTTGATACTCTCGAGCCATCAACATAATCCAATAAGGCACTACCTTGAGCCATCAACACCAACTTAAGGGCACTACCACATAGGTTACACCGTCGGTCAGTTGGTGCTGCGAGTGAAAATGACATTCTTTTTATGGGTGGGACATGACCCAGAAAATGAGAGGTGTTCTTCGTGTAATCACCGTTCTTAGAATCACCTTAAACGTACCGCACACCCCGCATCATGAGGGGTAAAATGTCGCCGAGGGGTTGTCTGTGCTTGTGTTTGTTATAGCTTATTTGCCTTCATGTGATTTGATGGTTTGTGGCGGATTACTTTCTTTTGTTTTTGATAATTGGGCTGATGCTCCGTGTGTTCGTCTGTTGTTGTTGTTGCTGGTGGTGGTGGTGGTGGTGGTGGTGTGTGTGTGTGTGTGTGTGTGTGTGTGTGTGTGTGTGTGTGTGTGTGTGTGTGCGTGTGTGTGTGTGTGTGTGTGTGTGTGTGTGTGTGTGTGTGTGTGTGTGTGTGTGTGTGTGTGTGTGTGTGTGTGTGTGTGTGTTCAGAATGTTTTCATTTTTTTCAGTATGGATTTCAGAACTCTAGGTATCCCACAGGACTACACACAATCTACAGTCTTACCGACTGGCTGCCAGTGATCACGGATTTTGTATTTAAAACTACTGACTGACATGTGCGTGAAAAAGACCAAAAATAGGCAGAAAGAATGCAGGACTAACAAATGACATAAATCATCATCAGGCTGGGGTAAGTTAGTGCGACTGCGGGGGCTCATGAGGATTTATGTCTCTTGCACCTAAGTGGAGTTCGCTTTGGTGGAGCATTTCATTCATTCAGCCCGGCGGCCGTATCTCCCAAATATTTGAGGCGTCAACTAATGACTATGCACCAGTTGCAGGAGATGGATCGACTACGATAATTCAAAGGTAGTGCCAGATTAGCTTGGCGCCTGTCGGCGCCAAGCTAATCTGGCACTGCCCTTGAATTATCATGGTCGACCCATCTCTTGCTGTAGTGCGTCAGGGCTGAATGGGTTAAGGTGTTAAAAGAAATACATAACAATAAACATATGACCGATTGCCTTACACCAATGCTCCACGGATAACGAAATCGTGCAAGAACGTTTTACCAACTCAATCCGAGCACGTCTGTCTATAACACTGCACTCTGAAGATCATTAATTTTGCGTGTTGCCTGAGTGTGAAGCTAGCTTAACCTGATCAATAAAGTCACACACACTCTCACCCGTTAGCATTCCTGCCTATAGAATTTCACCCTTGTGTGGGGTTGCGATGCATTATGAAGAGCTCCACACAAAGCCGCTGCTGTCAACAGCACAATAGCCTCCTCTATTTTTTTTAAAGGGCCACAGAGTTAAATGGGCCTACGTTATGCTTGATAAGAGATTTGGATGTTTTTTTGAGACCCTTAACGACTTTCACCCCCAGTGGACTCAGGCTGTGTCTTTGAAATCACTGTCAACGCGAAAGAGCCATAGCTGTTCAATAGTACAACGTGGTGTTAGCAAGAGCCATAGATCCTCATGAGCCCCCGCAACTGCGGGGGCTCATAAGGATCTATGTCTCTTGGCTTTGGATTGTGTTCAGTTTTCCTCGGCAGTTCTCATATTGACTCTCGTTTGATTCTCACGAGCCCCTCTAAAATTAGTCTGCAGGGGCAAATATGGATCTGCGCTTCTCTGACTTAAAAGCAAAGGAAATTTTGGACCCTGTTATACAACTCTGCACTAGGTGAATACAACTTAATTAAATGTATTGATACCCTCGACATAAAAAGATCATAGTATAGCCGGCAGATAGAGCGAGAGCCACAGATCTTCATGAACCCCTGCAGACTGCAGGGCCTCGTGAAGATAATTGCCTCTTGCATTGGGGCATGATAACTTCTGACAGCTCTATGTGGAAGAAGTTTGACGCTTAATCATATAGCAAAGGACTCCCTAAACCGCACGAAACCACTGATCGATATAAGACCGACGCTTATTAACCCATGTATTAACCCCCAGGCCACAGTTCCTAAATTGCAGAGGTGTCACCAAACGACGGATCGACCATGATAATTCAAGGGTAGCGCCAGATTAGCTTGGCGCCTGAAGGCGCCAAGCTAATCTGGCACTAACCTTGAATTATCATGGTCGATTTATCTCCTGCTTAAGTGCCTTGGGTCTAAATGGGTCAACAGAAGTCACAGTTTCGCGTGTGCCTCTGCATGTAATGGTGGCTCATGAGGATCATATACACCCCTGGCAGATCGCAGGTCGTGCGTGACTATTGAACTGTTCACAAGGTGCTAGTGTTGTTGACAACAACAGGGGACGTGTAGCGGAGATCGATCAATCGATCGAAGGGGAAATCTGACTGAATAGCAGTAGAGCACAGCGACAATGACAAAATAATAGAGTCCCATAGACTTTCACTAAATTGTTGACAACAACAGGAAACGTATAGCGCGGGTCGATCAATCGATCGAAGGGGAAATCTGACTGAATATAGAGTACAGCGACAATGACACTTTAGTAGAAGAAAAAAACAAACAGAAAATAAGAGCAACTCTAGTAGAAGAAAAAAAAAAAAAACAGACTTTCACTAAATTGTTGTTGTTGTAGTTGTTGTTGTTGTTGTTGGTGGTGGTGGTGGTGTTGTTTTGTTGCTCAGTGTTGCGTTTGTTGTTCTTGTTGTTCTCGTCGTTTTCGCCATTGTTGTTTTTGTTTTGTTGCATGATGTTTTCGTTGCAGTGGTTGTTGTTGTTTTCTATTTGTTAATTTGTGGTAGTAGTTGAAGTTACAATTGTTATTTTGTAGATTTTTTTGTTGTTGCAATTACTGTTGTCGTTTACTGGTTGTTTTGATGTTGTTGCTATTGTTATTTTGTAGTAATAGTTGTTGTTGTTTTGTATTTGATGTTTTTGTTAGAGTTGCTCTTATTTTCTTGTAGTTGTTTTGTAGTAGTAGTAGTAGTCTAGTAATAGTAGTAGTAGTAGTAGTAGTAGTAGTAGTAGTAGTAGTAGTTGCAGTAGTTGTCATTGTGTAGTTGTTGCTTTTGTTTCAGTTACTGTTGCTTTGCTGTTTCGTAGTATGAATAGTTGTTGTTCTTCTTCTTGCTACGCAGTTGCTGCTGGGAATTATCGTGTTTAGTCCGCCTCCCATAACGATGCACTGCAATAATAATAATAATAATAATAATAATAATAATAATAATAATAATAATATAATAATAATAATAATAATAATAATAATAATAATAATAATAATTGCGGTATTTATAATGCGCTTATCTTATACTAATTATTACTCTAAGCGCGCACTCACAACTCGCGCACGCATGTGCATGCTTTTGACAATGACTCACGTACCACAAATACATTACGACAGTCAGCTCGGGATGGGGAGTGTGGTGGCGTTAGAGTGCTAGATCTTTTGAAAGAGGTGAGTTTTGAGGGCGGACTGGAAGGATGAGAGAGAGGCTTTCTGACGGAGAGAGAGTGGGAGGGTGTTCCAGGTGGATGGACCACAGACAGAGATGGAGCGGGGGCCGAAAGTGCAACACGAGATGGATCGACTGTGATAATCAAGGGTAGTGCCAGATTAGCTTGGAGCCATCAGTGTTAAATTATCGAGGTCGAACCATCTCCCGCAACTGATATATAGTCATTAGATGATACCTACACACTGTGGAAAATGCGGCTGTGGGATTAAATATATTCATTCTAATTGTTGTTATGACCGTGCTTGTTTCAAGGCAGTAAGAATAAACTACCACTGTAAACCACAAGCACCTTTGAAATTAAGCACGGTGCCTGAACTATCGTGGCCGCTGGCCTCAGACTGTACAACAATGAAGAAAAAAAAGCAAACAAACAAACAAAAAGTGCTAAAGGGTGGGAATTATGTCTATTCTCCTGGTCACCCACGCGTCCTGTTACGTCCCTTGTATTCATTTCGCAGTACGACGAAACCTGTTCAAAACAGGTTTTCTAACAGTGCTCCGAGCTCTTTAACTCATTCTACCCCATCACCGAAATCCTTAAATTTTGCCGTTGTCCCCTGAAGACTGCATTGCAGTGCAGGACACAGATCAACCATGATAGTTCAAGGGTGATGCCAGAATAGCTTGGCGCCCATAGGCGCCAAGCTATTCTGGTATCACCCTTGAACTATCATGGTCGATCCTTATCTTCCTGTGGCATGTCTGAGGTAGAATGAGTTAAGGGGTTCGGAGCCGCTCACAGGGGACCGAACTAATCTAGGTTTCCTTATTCTGTGTACACTGAGGAATCTGATACCAAATTCTTCGCGGCGGTCAAACTTGGAGATGAAAACTACACTAACTCCTTTACTGTAGCATTGAACGCCAACCAAATGCAAGAGGTATAGATCCTCATGAGCCCCCGCAATTGCGGGGGCTCATAAGGATCTATACCTCTTGCTGAAAAAACATAGTGCCCATGTGTTTATGACGGCTGTTTTTTTTTTTTTTTTTTTTTTTTTTTTTTTTTTTTTTTTTTTTTTTTTTTTTTTACGTTGGATTTACAATGATTTAAAAAAAAAAAAAACACAATCCGTCTTCGTCCACTAGCAGTGAAATGGTTAAAAACGCCACACCCCACATCCCGACCCCACGCCATGTACTCAGTCCTAGTGTGCCTAGTTCTTCACACTTACCTACATACCTAACTTCCCACTCACCCTCACCTACCTACGCACGCGATCACTCACAATCCCACCAATGTCCACCTACTTAAAGTACCATTACGCCAGAAATCAAAGGACAAATTTCAGCACCACGTGTGTTTGCTATGCCTTGTGAACACACAGAATGAACTTCTACGAGGCAAACCCGCTGCAAACACACACTCATAATCATACTTGTTTTCTTTAACTTCTACACAGCCGTTAGCACGTCAGTCTATTTGCTCGTGAGGAGAGGTGGCAGTGTCAAATTTAATGGGTTAAGACGACGTTTGCCGAATTGGATTCTCCTGTGTATAAATGAACCAAAGCTACAATATATATGTATTAAAGTTGTTGCCGCCTACAACCGGTTTACAAGGCTACAAGCGGCAAAAACTTTAAATCTACTCAGCAGGTCCAATATCTGTTTGGGAATATTTTCTATCTTCCCCCCTCGGGGGGAGGACTGGATATTCTCCAGCCGGTGGCGGGGCGCCTCGGGGTAGTCCCTATTGCTTTATGTACTGAATAGGTGTTCAAGGGCAGCTGATGTCCTGATGGCAAGCTTACCAGCCTGGAATCCCATGGCATTAGCACAGCCTTCTCAGAATTTAATGAAAAATTACGTCCCTTGGAGCTACTCTGATTGAGTGCATTTTTGGGCTTTGGGCGACGCCTTTGTTAAAAGTAAAGAATATATATACAAGCCTTTCCCTCCTGTCCGTGTTAAAATCCCGCTACTGACACAACTATATCGAAGATACTGCAGAAGTGTATCAATATATATATATATATATATATATATATATATATATATATATATATATATATATATATATATATATATATATATATTGATACACTTCTGCAGTAAATGGTCATATCATATATATATATATATTGATATGACCATTTACTGCAGAAGTGTATCTTCGATATAGTTGTGGCAGTAGCGGGATTTTAACACGGACAGGAGGGAAAGGCTTGTAAAAAGAAAAGAAGCATGTAGACTTGGTAAAAACAAGTAAAGAATTATAATGTACCCAGCGTCATAATTTTACAAGAGAACAATCACTTGCTCGTACAGCAATAAACATAAGGGTCCTTGCAGCGCAGAAGGGGGTGGCGAGGTCAAAAGCGCTTAAAACTTGACAAACAAAAAACCAACCACTCAACAACAAATACGCACTGTAGCCTAGATGCTCACTCATTTTATATCAGAACGAACACAACCCACAGAAAACAGACATCCCAGCAAGCAAACTTCTTGGGGCCGACATCGACTCGAGGACCTTTGCTCACTGGTATATCTTTCTCACTTCTAGAGCAAAATGTGCTCGTTCAATTGACCATGACAGCTAAAAAGAAGCGCTTGATTGTCGAACATAATAATCAAGGGCAGTCCCTAATTACTTTGGCGCCTGAAAAGGCGACAAACTAATCAGGGACTACCCTTCAGCTGTTATCATCGACCTTTCTCGCACACTTTTCACTGGAAAACGAAAACGAAGAACATCATTTAGTGGTTAGATAACCTTTATCATTCGGAATACACCAGTGTGAAAATAAGTTTGCCTAAATAGTTCAAGGGTAGTGCCAGAATAGCTTGGCGCCTCTAGGCGCCAAGCTATTCTGGCACCACCCTTGAACTAAAGCCATTGGTCTACATCTTTATCTGTAAGTACTATAATGTATGGCAGTGTACAAATTTGAAGCTTTTAGCCTCAGTATGACATGGGTGAATAGGATTTAATGACGAGCAGTCAACACAGACCATCTCACTCAGCGGAAGCATGTGACAGTAAGGCTGTTCAAGCACTACTCGTGACCTAACATGATCGATCCATCTTGCAACACTTGACACTGCAAATCAAAAAGATACATCTGACATTAAACGGCAGCCCACTTAGCGCAAAAGTATATATCTACAGCTCCTGTTACCACGCCAGACAAGGGATGAAATAGAACCTGCCCCGCATGAAAGGTGAGAGTGATACACATAAGTGACACCGTAACGGTGTGCCCTAACCTCTGACGACACACTCGAGCCCTTGACCTCACCTTGCACTGAAAACTGATGAACATTGGACTAGCTCCGGCCGTTTCTGCTTTGGCCGTTCGAAAGTTAACCCTTTCACTGTCAATTGACGTAGACCGTGTTTCTGAAATCTGTTAATATAACGCCGAGGAGCCCCAGGCGTCCCAGGAACATACACACAAAGTGGTGTCAGCAAGAGGCATAGATCCTCATGAGCCCCCGCGTATGCGGGGGCTCACGCGGATCTATGCCTCTTGCAGAGGGTCGTGTTGACAACATCTCCGCGGTAAATGGGTTAACATTGCAGAAAAAATGTCGTTACATGCCACCTCAAACTTTTGATTAAAATAATTTTTTTTAAATCATTGAACTAAAAAAGACGTTCTTTCGCTTCTGTTACTTAAAGGGACCCCGCTCGAGGCAACAGATGGTTAACGTTCACAATATCTTCTTTATGCATGTTCTTAATGTGTCTGGATAAAAAGCTAACTTTTAAGGTCTGAATGTATAGCAGTAAAAGCGAAATAAATTCTTCTTTTCTTCTCACTAGTAGTACTCAGTTGAGTTTTCACGTTACACTAAAGAAACAGCAGAAAGCCTGTGTTGCGTGCACCTATTCACAAGGATTGTCAAAAAAGATGGGGGTAGAAAAGTTTCAATTTAGGAAAAGCAAAATTAAAACCCGGATGCAGTGGGAAATTTTAGCAACCCAACCCCGCCGTGGAGGAGATCGTTTTAACCTACCTGTTTTAACTCCTTCTACCCCAGACACAACCACAGCAAGATAAGGATCGACCATGATAGTTCAAGGGTGATGCCAGAATAGCCTGGCGCCTATGCCTATGGGCGCCAGGCTATTCTGGCATCACCCTTGAACTATCATGGTCGATCTGTTTCCTGCACTGCAATGCACTCTTCAGAGGACAAACTTAAGGCGAAATGTGGGGATTAGGTGTTGGGGTAGAATGGGTTAAAGTAATGTGGTTTGGGTGAGAATACCGTACACCGTCACGCGAAACTTCGTTGTGTTGAGTTCCACCCAGAGCCGCGAGAGACAGGGCAGGGAGCTTCTGTTGTTGAGGCGGGACAGAACCACCCGCACAATAAAAATAGAACATTACCCCAGCGGTGTTACTCAGGGGACGGCAGCAAGGACACGGGGTGTCACAAAACCTACCTGACTTACAGCGGCGCATTATGTGTTTTGCTGATACCCGGAAAGCTCAAGACAGAGTCTTTTACGAGTACGTGTAGCCGCTGCTGTTGTCGCTTTGGGTGTAAAAGTGCCATACAACAATAAAAGGTGTATTGGGAGTTTTGGAAACACTGCAGTAAAAGGTATGTTCCTTTATTTTTCTTAGGACTTAGCATACATTGTATCCTTGAAGACGCGTCGCATTCGGGTACGCGGCAAATGAAGTACGTAATATTCTATACTTTCAACTTAACCTTTTGGCTGTTGGACAGCCAAAGATTACCTTTTGAGACCTGTAACATTATCTGCAATTAGCTAGTATGTTTATGCGGCTTACGTATCATGTGGTACCAACTAACTTTATTTGACGCTTATCCATAAGAATAATATGGTAAATTTTCATGATGATGATGATGATGATGATGATGATGATTGCATGGCTAACTTTAACCCATAGCAATATAACTTATGTTGATGTTTGTTACGTTCGTGGTTGTGTTATTCTTTTCAGAGTATGTGTGTGCTGATCGTAGGAAAGACCCGATTTTAGTTGAGTTATTTTATATTAGAATCACGTACCTTTTTAGTAGGATTCATTTTCTTTTGCATGGAGAATTCCGATCGAACTTTGTTGTGTAGCTAGAACGTTGCATATTTTCGCTACATTGTTGCAAAGTCTGACCTACATTGGGTTGGGAGGTTCGGGAAGGGTCGCGGCCGTTCTAGTGACCTCAAATTTAACTTCAAAGTTCTGTAGTGCACGTTAGCTTCTTTTCGCAACATTTACGGAATACACCTAGATGTTAGTGGAAGACTCTAGATTGATCTGGAGTATTATTTTTAATGAATATTAATGATTTTTGTTACGTTTTCTTTTCTGATTGGTTGAGTTGTGTAATTTGCTGGATTGTTCTGGAAAACGGTAATAGTATAAAAGATTGATTGATTGATTGTACATTGCTTAACGTCCCGACAGCAACAAGGCTTTCTCAGGACGTGCCTGCACTGCTTGTGAAAAAAAAAACTAAACAGAACATTGAATGTATGTCGCCAGCCGGTCAAATACATGAAATAAACCTAACACATGGGGCCCAAATAAAGCTAAGACCATTTAGCAACACACATCCAATATCAAGAGCTACAGGCAGTGCAGATAGTAGGGAGAGTTTTAAAAAGGCAAATACAGGTGAATGGACAAAGGGTAGACAGAAACACATGCCCCAGAATAGAGAGAAAAACCCACCCTGTGGGGCTGACCAGGGTGACCCTGGGAACTAAAAAATACCTAACCCCACCCAAGTCCCCCAGGGCAGACCCGGGTGGGGCAATAGTATAAAAGAGCGTGTGAGGAAATATTTATGTGTGTGCATTGTATGGGAGACGCAGTGTATCAGAATTGTGGATGCATTGTATGAGACAGTTTCCCCAAGTGTGGATGCATTTGTGGACGCATTGTACTGAGTTTGCATCGTGAGAATAAAGTAATGTTGGAACCGGCTTTTACTCCAGTGTGGTCTACAACCTTGTGCCACGTTTGACGGGTTGCAGCTGAGTAAAATTTCTTTACAATAACCTTACGTGAGTGCTTCTGATGTGATTGTATCATCCCACGACAACGACTACCAAGTAACAATGTTGTATGTTGCACTTTGATTACTAGACGTTGTTCGAAAATCCGAAGTAGGTCAAAACAGCACGTATTCAGTTCGACGCAAATAGATGAGATCTCGCACTGTGCGTTGGCTTCTATACTGAGGAGCAAAAGAAATGCGACAGTTTTGGAATCGTGGAAACACTTTAGTGTTTCTGACTATGATTCCAAAATGTCGCATTTCTTTTGCTCCTTAGTATACATCTAGTCCAAAGTCAAACGACACACAGTTTTTGACTACTTCTGATTTACGGAAATCGTGCGTGCAGATGCTAAACTATAACCCCTACCAAGCATAGTCAAACGTTCTTATCATATTTCAGCGCCTAAGGGAACATGGATGAAAACCTTGTCCCCATTGAAGAGGAAGTGGAACCGGAAGACAAAATCCCAAAATGCCCTCTGTGTCAAGAGTCACTGCGCATGCCCAGGATTCTCCCTTGTTTTGACGTGTTCTGCACGGAGTGTTTGGAGCGACACTTCGCTAATCTCCATGGAAACGAATCCGACACGAAGCCCATATGTCCGAGGTGCAGGGAACCAGTGGCCATTCCGCCTGGAGGAGTTAAAGACCTGCATCAAGCCACCCATGTGGGGTTTCTCAGTGACATCTTGTCTAAAAAGAGCGGTCAACTATGCCAGTATTTCTGTGAATCGGAGAAGAAACCTGCTGAAGTAAGCACCATGTATTTTAACGTTTTGCCCATAAATACATAATTATAATATATTATGTGTGCACTGGTCGGCGATTGTGGACATTATCTAGTAAGGGGAAGACGCTATGGCCGAAGTCGGCCACAATGGGCCGGCGCATAACAGTGCGTGGGCCCATTGCAGCCAACGTCGGCCCTAGGACCTTTACTTTACATGATTGTGGACATAGCGGACCTACCGCCGCAATGCGCAAAATCAGTTAACTCATTATACCCCAACACCGAAATCCCCAAATTTTGCCGTTGTCCTTTGAAGACTGCACTCTAGTGCAGGACATAGATCGACCATGATAGTTCAAGGGTGATGCCAGAATAGCTTGGCGCCCATAGGCGCCAAGCTATTCTGGCATCACCCTTGAACTATCATGGTCGATCATTATCTTGCTGTGGTGTGTCTGGGGTAGAAAGAGTTAACAGCACATATATATATATATATATATATATATATATATATATATATATATATATATATATATATATATATATATATATATATATATATATATATATATATATATATATATATATATATATGTTTTTATTATTTTGTTGCTGTTGCTGTTTTATATGGATTGACGGCTGTTTGCCTCGGTTGTTGTCAGCAGTTCCGTTAACGTTTAGCTTTTAGCGGTGGTATAATGTGTTTGTTTGTTTGTTTGTTTGTTTTCCTTGTTTGTTCAGAGAAAAACCGAATGAAGAAAGACACATGCTTATAAAAGACAGTTACAACACAATTTATTAATATTTTGGGTATAAATAAATAGACAAACAAACAAGTATACAAAGATCAGTCGCTACGTATCTTATCGCAGAAGGAATGTGACAACTGCAGCTACACGCTTAGCAGTCACCTTTTTGGTCTGGACTTCGTGTGTTTGATTGTTTGTTTGTTTGTTTGTTCGTTTGTTCGTTCGTTCCATGTTTTGTTTGTTTGTCTGTTTGTCTCCTGTTGGTTTTAGTTTTGCCTGATAACTTGTTGTGTGGGTATTCTCTAAAATCGGTGATGTTCTCTCTGCTGGGTTGTGTTTTCTTTTTAACTTTTGACTCATGTGTCATGGGATGGGGGGAGGGAGGGGGAGGGGACATGGGGGGGGGGGGGGCATTGGATGTCAAGCTTGTCTTAGTTTGATATTGTATATACTTTCGTCATTCATAGAAAACTCATATGTACTTGAATAACGTTTCCTCATTTCCTGACAGAATTACTGCATCGACTGCTCGCTGTCAATGTGTGCGACTTGCCGGAAGATGCATTCGCGCGTGCGCGGTGCGGATACTCACAACGTCATTTCTCTTGGCGACCATGACCTTCTGGACGTCACGTCCGGTATGGGCAAAGCACTCAAGAAACGAGAGACACCCTGCGCACTTCACGACAAACAGCCTCTGCGCTTCTTTTGTGACGCTTGTAAAACGATGGTGTGTGCCAGCTGCGCACAAGAAAAGCATGCAGGTATGTAAGTCTGCTTCAGCAAAATTTGTCTCGTGTTTTATACAGTTTAACCTTTGAACAAGACGTATTTCAGGACAACGCTAAGAAATATAGTGTTTACTCATTCGAGACATGCCGACTCCGGATACGCGGCATAAGCCGCGTTTCCGGAGTCGGCACATCTCGTAGGAGTTAACCAATCTTTGCGCTTGCGTGTTAATCCGAAACTTTCTCTTCATTCACCTAAGACGCTTGTCACTGGGTTACCTTTTTATCAATCCATGGACGGTACAGCGAGGAGGTGCCGAGGAGCTAGCTGGGCACCTGCTGGATCTCACTGTAAAACGTCCGTGCAAGAATACTCAGTTAACTCATTCTGCCCGCCACACACCACAGCAAGATATGGCTCCTCCATGATAGTTCAAGGGTGGTGGCAGAATAGCTTGGCGCCTATAGGCGCCAAGCTATTCAGCCACCACCCTTGAACTATCGTGGTCGATCTATCTCCTGAGATGTAATGCAGTCCTCAGAGGATAGCGCCAAAATGCGGATATTTCGTACCTCGGGCACTATGAGTTGACTCGATCACAGACACCTGTGACTTACGTTCCAAACAGAGGAGCCATATGCATTCAATCAATCAAAATGTGGCGAGCCCTCGGAAAATTACACTGTAGCGTTGTCATCCGCGTGGAAAACGGAAGGATTGATGACGATCGCTGAACGGTGCAGTGCCATCCAGGAACTGCACTGAAGGCTACACAAGTTAACCCCAGTGAATCAAAGCTAAGTCAATATGTGCGCGTCCTTTGCAGGAAACTGGATTAACCCTTTTAGCCCCAAGGTCCCATTTCTCAAATTTTGGAAGTGTTGCCTAATGACTATGTGTCAGCTGCAGGACATGGATTGACCATGGTAATTCAAGGATAATTCAAGCTAATCTGGCACTACCCTTGAATTATCATGGTCAATCCGTCTCCTGCGTAGGGATTTGGGGCTAAATGGGTTAAAAGCCCTGACAACCATGCGATATCACCCGGCTCTCCGGGATTTTAATTCGCTGTTTTCGTTGAAACGCGAGCAGTTTTGACCTACGCCTGATCTCTGAACGATGTCCATTATAACTTGCTTTTTTCGACTACCCCCGTACTTATTATGGTGAAGGCCAAGACTGTAACCTACATTTTCCGCGTGGTTTTGCTGGTAACCGTGCGACATATGCAGTCACAAATGTTGACCTTTGCACGACCACGAGCACCTCTTGCGAATTTAGGTGTGCTGTCTGTTAACTGCCAGTGGATTCGAAGTGTGCATTTAAAAATCTTAGTGAATTCAGCGCCAAAGATCCCAAAACGCATGTTAAGTGGTTTCAGCAAGAGGTATAGATCATCATTGGCCCCCGCAACTGCGGGGGCCAATGAGGATCTGTGTCTCTTGCAGCTGGATCGTGTTTCATGTTTCCTCGGCAGTGAAGGGGTTATACTTTTTTTTCAGTCGTTATGAATAGAGGTCTGGCTGTTTCAGAGGCGTCCAATCACAAATTGGAGCCACTGGAGAAAATGGCCGAGGAGAGGAGAACGCTTTTGTCGGACTTGTCTAATCTGATGCAGGTTTGTATTCTGTTTGACAGATTCCTCGCTATAATAAATCAATCAATCAATCAATCAATCAATCAATGTATGCATGCATCCATCCATCCATCGAATCATTTACAGATTTCCACGCACCGCATAATATAAGTGTCCTTATTGTTATGTCTTTTATTTTCTGTTTGTCATTGCTTTACTTTCTGCTAGAGATGACACTACCACAACAGCCCCTCCATCTCCCCCCCCCCTCCCGCACCCTCTCTCCCCTCTCAAAATTAGCGAGACTTTACTGTATATTTATAGTTTCAAATTAAAATCACGGCTCGTTCTTTTTTCTTTTTTTTTATCTATTGAAGGACTACCAGAGGTCGACACGGAAGAATCTGCAGAGCGGGTCCCGTTACCTGACACAGCTACGTGAAGACTGCAGTCGCGCCGAGAAACACGTTCAGAGCGAAGCCAAAGTTCTCATCTCCTACATCAAAGCGAGAAAGCGAGAGGTCAGTTTGAGCAGAACGTTGCATTATTGTGTACCAGCGGACAGCCCAACATAGAGACACGGACTAAGTAAGCATAGCCGCCTGACGAGCGTGTTCATATACCAGTCAGCCGCTAGTGCGCGCTGTGCACTAAATATACTCACTGGTAGAGTAAGTATAGTGCACAGTGCGCGCGAGGGGCTGACTCGCATCAGTCTCAACACGCGCTAAGTTCGTCAGGCGCCTATGAGACAAAGTAGGCAACATTGTCAAACGCTCCCCATTGTGTCTTACGAATTAACCCAATCATTGCCAACATTTATGAATTCTATCTCTTTAACTCATTCTACCCCAACACCGAAATCCCCAAATTTTGCCGTTGTTTTCTGAAGACTGCATTGCAGTGCAGGACACATAGGCGCCATGCTATTCTGGCACCCCCCTTGAACTATCATGGTCGAGCTTTATCTTGCTGTGGTGTGTCTGGGGTAGAATGAGTTAACCACCGCACGCAGAAAGTCCGATCCATTCTGCGTTAGGACTGTAGAGATGAACGGAACCAGAAAGAGTCCATGACGTAGGTTGATGTCCACACCCAGTGAGCAAAGGTCCTCATGCCCACGACGGCCGGAGTGGGCCCGCGCAGGACTGTGCGCGCGTCCACACTGCAGCCGCCTCGGGCCCGAAGATATTTTGCTACTGGGGTATAACTGCTAAATATCCCAACAAAAACAGAAACACGCTTTGAAAAGGACATTTAGAACACAACTGTATTGCAATTGTCTTTTTTAAACATGTTTCTTTCTGTGTTGATATTTTCTTTGCACTGTACACGCGGTGCGGTCAGTTTCGGTCTGGATTTTATATAATTTGCAGGTGTTGTCGAAACTACAAGAACACAGACTGAGTGAAGAAGGGACTTTGACAACACAAGTGGATGCTCTCACGTGGACGGACAGGCAGCTGAACAACGTGGCCAAGTACGCCAAAGAGGTTCTGTCCTACGGTAGTGATGCAGAGGTATTGGCTCCACATGCAAGCCAAATGTCAATATAAAAGAAAAAAAAAATCACTTAGGTCAAGTACAACACAACAACTCGTGTTGTATTTGTTCTTTCTACGCGTGTTTCTTTCTTTGATGCGATATTCTTTGCATTTTACCTGCAGTCACCTTTCTGCTGTAAATATGGGTCTACGTTTTTTTTTTCAAATTATCATTTTGTACTATGCTCCGTTCTTGTTGAACTTGTAACGTGAGAGCTGCAGGATAATGTGGCATCAACACAGTCAGCACAGTCAGCACAGTGCACTTTATACCTAATGTGCAAAAGGCCATCGGGCCCACGCCGGCCGCCGTTGGCACTCGCACGACCGTGCGCGGGCCAACGGCGGCCGACGTCGGCCCGATGGCATTTAGCGCATTGGGTAGTAGTTGTTATGCGGTTTATGCTTTCTGTTGAAAATACTACTGTAGTAATACCGACATTGTAATTAAAGCAGACGCTCATTATGTTACTGCTTTTATTAAAATGTATGGCGTTGTTGTTCGGGCTTTTTGGACGGTTCTGTTTAAATTCGCTCATTCGAGGCGAGCCGCATCCAGATACGCAGTATAAAGCTGCGTATCCGGATGCGACCCGCCACGAATGAGTTAATCATCTGATATGTGTGACGATACCTTTGTGTTATTTTGCCTGGCTGTAGGTGGTTGAAATAACCCCGGTTCTTCAGCTGCGCTTTCGAGACATCAGCGATAAAGACAGTTTCCAAGGATACCCTGTCACAACGCTTAAAGTTAAGATCTCCAAGGTCAAGGTCTCGCCCGACAATCTCCTATCCGATACTCAGTTCGGAGTGACCTTGGAGCAAGGTCGACCTGACCTTCAAAACGCTACCATCATTAAAACACTGAGCACGGGCGACGGATCCATCACGGGCATGGCGGTAACGGCAGACGATCGTATCGTGGTTTCTAGTTTCTGCTCCAAGACAATCAGGATCTACAAGAAAAATGGTGTGTGAGACCCATCCGTTTCAAATAAAGCTGCTTAATGCTTGCACAAAGAGTTGGGTGGAGGGTGAGGTGTGGGGGATGGGGGTGGGTTAGGGGGTGGGGGTAAGTATCTCCACCCACCTTTGAGTGCCTTGCGCCACTGATAAATGTAACTGTACTGGTGGCTGCATGCCGGCTTCCGATACAAATCACAAAATGGATTCTATATAATAATAATAATAATAAAGGCAATTTATATAGCGCCTAGTCACCAAGGTGCTCTAGGCGCTTTACAATCGCAGTAATGAAACACAAAGCAAAATATAAAAACAAGCATATACAACAATAAAAATACATTGATTTACAAGGAGCAGAAAACTCTCTCTCTCTCTCTCTCTCTCTCTCTCTCCCTCTCTCTCTCTCTCTCTCTCTCTCTCTCTCTCTCTCTCTCTCTCTCTCTCTCTCTCTCTCTTCCACACTGTGGAACTCACTCCCACATCACGTTAAAGCCACTCCAACATTATCTCGTTTCAAGGCAAGTCTTTATAAGTATCTGACATTACTCAAATAATAATATCTAGTTATTCGTAGACACACGAATGTCCGTGTATATTATAATAATCATGTGTATGTGTGTGTGCGTGCGTGTGTGTGTGTGTGTGTGTGTGTGTGTGTGTGCGTGTGTGTGTGTGTGTGTGTGTGTGTGTGTGTGTGTGTGTGTGTGTGTGTGTGTGTGTGTGTGTGTGGACGCGTGAGTGCGTTTGTGCGCGGCGTATGCGCTTGTTTGTGTTTAGTGGACTATATATTTTGTATTATTGTGTTTTGATGTCTCTTTTTTTATGTATACTTTGTACTTAGTTAGTCGTAGTTGTAGCAACGGCAGGTACGAAAAATGACATAGTCACTGACTGTGTTAATATCTTCACCGTTGTAAAATAAAGATTCATTGATTCATTGATTCATTGATTCTCTCTCTCTCTCTCTCTCTCTCTCTCTCTCTCTCTCTCTCTCTCTCTCTCTCTCTCTCTCTCTCTCTCTCTCTCTCTCTCTCTCTCTCTCTCTCTCTCTCTCTCTCTCTCTCTCTCTCTCTCTCTCTCTCACACACACACACACACACACACACACACACATGATGAGCCTGCAGACAAAATGGTCTTTACGTATATGCAACAGAGAAAAGGTGTGTAATAAGATTGGATTTGAAAATGGAAAGAGATGATGAGTGACGCACATCAGCTGGGAGGGCGTTCCATGTAATGGGACCAAAATACGAAAATGCACGATGACCTTGAGTGACCGTATTACGTCTAGGGATAGGGAAATGCTATTGACGCACTTGTCAAAGGATCGTATACTAATACGAGTGTCTACCGTTGAAACGTATTTATCCCCTTCACTGACAGCGGGCGTATAGTGTTGTTTTTTTTCTGAAATCTTTGTTAACCCTTTAACTACCGGGGCAAGGCTACCCATTTCCAGCTGAAGAGACACAAATCCTCACGCGGGGACTCGTGAAGATTTATGTCTCTTGTTAGCCCTAATTAAGTCTTAATTAGTCCTTGTTAGTCTTAATTAAGTTCTTTCTGTCCTGTTTTCGTCTCATTTACATCTGTGTCCTTCGTGCGAATGCCCGTCAGTGTCCAGTCCTTTCGGAAGCGAAGTTCGTGATCACTGGCAGCAACGGTGTTTATTACTGAACACCAACGAGCCCCCGTCGTTCAAAGAGCATGACTACAAAGAGTCGTCCGCAAGAGGCATAGATCCTCATGAGCCCCCGCAACTGCGGGGGCTCATGAGGATCTATGCCTCTTGCAGTTGTATTTTGTTCAGTTTTCTCGGCAATGATTAGGTCAAACCGGAGAAACTGTAACAGCACTACTTCAACTGACTGGTTGACCAAGCACAATGGTTTACATTTCCTACAGGCTCTCTAGTGAGCGAAATCAAGAAAGGCCTGAAGCAGCCCATTTCCGTCGCCGTTAACTCATCCCAGCGTCTCCTCGTTACTGACCTGGGCGAGGACCATCACGACATGGGCGTCAGGATGTTTACAGCTAGTGGAGTGGCGCTGTCAGATCACGTGACGTTTCCCAACAGCCCTTGGGGTATAAGCGTCACTCACAGCGGGGATATGGTCGTCTGCCACCCTGAAGATCGGAAGGTAAGGATGGCACAGGGAATTATTGATATATCCAAATGCAGATACACCAAACAAATGTATTGTTTATGTGTGAACTGTGTACACACGGAGTATTTCCACAGAAATAATGCGGTCGAACCCGTTTTAAACCCTTTGTTATATCCTTTTGGCTGTCGACAGCGCTCATAGTCTAAAAGTGTGAATCTTAGTAGTAAATTAAAATCTCTTCCGACTGCCAAAGTAATAACAGGCTTTTGTCATATCCGAAGCTGCTGTATGCGAATCCACAGTAGTGCTTATTTTGGCGCTTACCGGCACCAATAACTCAGGCCGGATCAGGTGGGTAAAAGTGACAGGTGCACAGAGAGGATCTGGGGAACCTCACCCACTGTGGACACCTCAGAGAGATGCGAAACCTTCCTTTAGAAAAGTGTTCTCAGGTTCAGAATGGTTGTTAGTGAGTGAATGAGTGAATGAGTGAGTGAGTGAGTGAGTGAGTGAGTGAGTGAGTGAGTGAGTGAGTGAGTGAGTGAGTGAGTGAGTTAGTGAGTGAGTGAGTGAGTTAGGCAGCTAGCTTGTTAGCCAGATATTTAGTTAGTTAGTTGTAGTTTGTTTGTTTGTTTGAGTCCTCAACTGATTTATTTCCTTCACGCATGGCAAAGAGAACTCCGTTTGCAAGAGTACAAACCAGATAGACCCACTCGGGGAGTGCGCGATAAGTACACAGCTATCCAAATCAGATGCCAGGCATCTAATTTGAATAGAAGTGTCCTTGTCGCGTACTCCCAAAGTGGGTCTATCTTTGGATTAATCGAACTCCCGCAAACGGCCCCGTATGCATCCTCTTCCCGCAGGTGGTCATCTACAGCCCGGACGGCACACCAAAGGCTGCAATGCACGCCCCCGGCGGCAAGCAAATCTTCTCCAACCCTCGCTGCGTGGCCGTCAACATCAATGGTGACATCATCGTATCCGACTTCGCCAAGCACCGCCTGCTGATCTTCAACCCGGAAGGAAACCTCCTACACACCTACGGGTCAGAGGGCGGAGGCGACCAACAGTTGTGCCACCCGTGCGGGGTGTGCTGCGACCAGTACGGCCATATTTTGATCGCTGACAGCAATAACAACCGAATCCACGTTCTGTCGGCCGAGGGGGCTTTGCAGGGATACGTGTTATCTGAAGGCCTGGACGAGCCGGTAGCGGTGGAGGTAGATAAGAACGGGGACTTGGTGGTGGGCGAGTGGGGAGGCAAGATTCACGTTGTCCGTTATCTGTAGTGGACAACTACTAATTAAGTACAGTAGGCAAAGGCACTGTCAGGCTAGAGAACTGTGCATTATCAACCACTGGCCATAGATCTAGTTGGCCAAAGCACAAAAGAAATAAAGAAGATATGGTGGGTTGGTTGTACATTGCTTAACGTCCCGACAGCAACAAGACTTTCTCAGAACGTGAAAGATAAGGTGGGAAGGGAGGGGGGGGGGGGTGGTACTAAGTAAGTGACTTGAAGCAATGAATGCCGATTGCTTCGGCATTCACTATTTCCAATCACTTAGATTCCCAATGAGCAAAAGGCCATCCGACTGACGTCGGCCGCCGTTGACCCGCGCACAGCCGTGCTCGGGCTAACGGCGGCCGACGTGGGCCCGATGGTCTTTGCGCCCTGGAAAGTAGTGCCCCCACTCTCTTTCCTACCTGTTTCTGCTTTGGCCAACTATGATCATTCGTCAAACAGAGCACAGTTCTCTTCCCGGAGAGTGGTTTTACCTGCTGTACTTGTCAGTCCTCCTAGACTATTAGCACTGGCAGTCTCTTCGTTTCTTTTCTTTCTGTAGGGGACAGTTCAATTCAGGGGCGGCTCCCAGGACTTTCTGATAGCGAGTAAACGAAGCAAAGCATAATCTAGAAAAGACATGTTGCTGAAGATGCTGATACTGTATAGGTCGTTTGACATCGGAGCGCACAATGCTTTTTGGGGGGCAAATATCTGCGCAAAGAACCACTGTCCTATACCAATAATCTTACAACAAATATCGTTCAGTGACAATTGACCCAATACGATTTACTTTTAAGAAACTCGAACAATGTGTCAGTTTCGCTGTACAGTCGTAGAAATTCGGAATTGTTTCATGAAATGACTGATTTTACATCCCTAAATGTGCCCCAGATATATTAAGCCCAGTATAAGAAAGATCAAAATTTTCACATGAATTGCCTGACCAAGTTTTCGAACCTGAAATAGCGCAGGTATACATGCTTGACCTCGATATTGAAATCTACCGGGGCTCTATTTAACTTATTCCACCCCAACACCGAAATCCTAAAATGTTGCCGTTGTCCTCTGAAGACTGCACTGCAGTGCAGGACACAAATCGACCATGATAGTTCAAGGGTGATGCCAGAATAGCTTGGCGCCCATAGGCGCCAAGCTATTCTGGCATCACCCTTGAACTATCATGGTCGATCCTTATCTTCCTGTGGTGTGTCTGGGGTAGAATGAGTTAAGAGAAAATATCTCGTTCTTGTCTTTTCACCAAATTACTTACGACTCTACAGCAAAATCGACAAATCACATTCGTTCAGTAAAAGTATTCCGTATTAGGTCAACTGGCACTAAATGATATTTGTTCTTAAAGTGGTACAGAAAAGTCTTCCTTTGCGGAGATATTGGCAAACACGTTCTGCGCTCAGATGTCAAACGGCCTACAGTATACAGGAGTTTTTCAGTTTTGTATATGAAACTTCGATAAAGTGGGCAGAAACCTGTATCAAAGAAGAGGCTGATGTTTTCGGGTTGTTTATTTGTTTGTTTGTTTGTGTGTGTGTTTTTGTTTGTTTGTTTGTTTGGTTTTTGTTTGTTTGTTTGTTTGGTTTCGTTTGTTTGTTTGTTTGTTGTTGTTGTTTTTTTTTTTTTTTTTTTTTTTTTGGGGGGGGGTTGTTGTTGTTGTTTTTTTGTTTTGTTTTGTTTTTTGGGGGGAAGGGTGTTAATAAGATTGGGGTTTGAGTTGGGAGGGGGGGGGGTGGGGTGGGTGTTGAGATAGATATGATTTCAAAGGTGACATTGTCATGTAATACATAATGTGGTCTCCACCTACCACGCCCCAAAGGCACGTTTTCCGCCATGAATCACACATGGTATCAGTTTCAGCCAACTTAATAAAATTTCAAATACAAAACGATTTTCAAATACCGTCAGTAGCTCGCTTGAGCTTGCCCTTAGCACCACGTGAATGTTCTGTGTTTACGTACAGTGTGTGAGTGAATGCGCGTGATTCACGTGAGCGTGCTTGTTGGGTTCAGTTCGCGGCTACATTCTGCCCATTGAGTTATATTATAAGTATGAGAAATGCGCCATATAAATGCTATGCATTATTATTATTTATTATTATGTATGTTGCTTTCTAACCAAGAAGATTGCCATTAGGACTATCACTCTAGAAATTATATTCTACATATATTGCAATGACTCAGAGACTGATGCTTGTGTGCGTGTGTGTGTGTGTGTGTGTGTGTGTGTGTGTGTGTGTGTGTGTGTGTGTGTGTGTGTGTGTGTGTGTGTGTGTGTGTGTCTGGAGATGAGGCCACCATGATAGTTCCCCTGTGGACCCAGAATAGCTTCGCGCCTGCAGGTGCCAAGCTATCCTGGCATCACTCTTGAACAATCATGGTCGATCTGTCTCCTGAACCGTAATTTATAAATGATATTGGGGATGTCGACCTAGTACTTTAATGTGTTAATCAGTGTATTGTAAATACTACACCTTGCGTTATGAACATTTCCCGCATTTCAGCCGTGTACTGTCATGTAGCAGTACAATGCACACTGAACAACTCAGACTGTGTTTTCATGTACATCTGATGATAAAAAACAAACTACCAACACCAGGAATTCAATACGTAGTGCCCCTTTCGCTCCTTATGATGATGCAATTATTATATATTTATAGATATCCTTTGAGGTCTGTATCACAGTTCTGCAGACAGATCGACCATGATATTTCTAAGGTTGGTGTCAGAATAGCTTGTCGTAGTTTTTCAGGGCTTTATGGGTTAATTGGTAAATAGATGGTGCCTATTGAGTCTCTTATCTAGCAAACACACCCCTCCCCCCCCCCCTTCCCACCCCTTCCTCTCCTACCACGCACCCTCTTCACCTCCCCACCCCAGTCCCCTCCACTCTGTCGAGTCTGCTTGCAAGAATACTCACAAACCAGACAGGTGAGGCTAGCGCTGGCAGAATTGTACACGTACCAAGGGGAATTACTGAGTAATTCCCCTTGGTATGTGTATAAGCTTGCAAGAAGCATCTATTCTCATCAGCGCCCGCACCTGCAAACGGCTGATGAGAATCCAAACGTACTGCTGACCGCGATAGGCTCCAGCTGTGTCTAGACAAAATTCAGGTTTAACGCATTCGAGACGAGCCACCTCCGTATCCGGAGGCGGCACGTCACTCTCGAATGCATTAAACATGTGACTGTTTAAGGGTGTGCCGAGTTCTTGACATTGGCAGCGTCTCTGTCCCGTACAGCCTATCACCTGAAGACACGTCTGCGTGTGTAGTCTGTGTAATCCTCTAATCCCTCGTCCCACTGCGGTTTTATTTACTCTGATATAGAAATAATCTAATCGGTGGCGACTTTCAAGTGCATGAACCGCTAGCCTGACCAATTAAAGAAGTAGAAATACCCTGTTGGACATTCAGCATGTCCCTCAGCATGTTTCGTTCTGAGCTGGCTGTTCCTTCTTCTTTTCTTCTTTTTTTTTTTTTTTTTAAAACTAAAACGAATCCGTTTTCCATTCCACTTCCTGTTGCGCGACGTTCTTGTCATGGTATTTTCAAACTGCGCAGTAAAGACGAGCATTTCCACATTTAGATTGGGTTGGATTTCGATTTTGGATTAACATTTTCTTTCGCGACAATACTCTTCTGTTGAAAAGATTCGGTCAGTTGCATGAGTGGGCTTAACCTTTTAAATCTTGATACACTCTAACGTGAGATAAAGTTGACCATGATAGTTCAAGGGTTGTGCCAGAACAGCTTGGCGCCTCTGAGCGCCAAGCTGTCCTGGCACAACCCTTGAACTAGCATGGTCAATCTGTCTCTTGATCTGTAATGTAGGACAACTCACAAATGTAAAAAAAAAAAAAAAAAAAAACACTTCAACTTCAGGATTTATTAAAATTCTACGCGAAGTGTTCTGCCAGAGTGAAGCACCTTAATTCCGTAGTGGCTTGTGTCCACACTGATAGTGTTACAAGTCATGACAGCGCCCGCTTATCGTGAAAACTGCCTTTCAGGTGGCGATGCCCCCCGGCCAGCTAGGATTACAGACCGAGCGGAACTAGCGAGTATGCGCTTCTACTCGTGCCCGTGTGGTGATAAGCCGACAGTCGTTCCCTTACAATCACGCTAATCTGTTCAATACAAGGTGACCCTGCAGCCCGGCCCTTACATCTGCATGAGCGATAGAAGTCCGTGAGTCCTCGACCCACATGATGCTTTGACTCATTCTGCCCGCGACACACTACTGCAAGATATGGCTCGAACATGATAGTTCAAGGGTGGTGGCAGAATAGCTTGGCGCCTATAGGCGCCAAGCTATTCTGCTATCACCCTTGAACTATCATGGTCGATCTGTCTCCTGAATTGTCACAATGCAGTCCTCAGAGGATAACTCAAAAGTGTGGATATTTCGTAGCTCGGGCACAATTAGTTAAGGGTTCACGGTCAGAATGAGGAAAGCTGCTAGACAGGTCGTTGGCGCTGCTCTGTTGCGACGTTTCTTCCTCTCGCTGGACAGTAAAGTTATAAAAGAAGAGCGTTCGTTGTGCTGCATGAAGGAATCAGTCAATGCATTATTATTTAACACCTGAGACATTCATCTATACGCAAGAAACACATATTTTCTAGAGTCCCTGCTGCAGCTGGAGCTCATTAAACTCTGTGCCCTCTTGCACCCGCCATTGGCTTAAATCTCTGTGTGTTGTACTGAGAAACGCATTGGGATTCAATCAAGTATGTGCAATGACGCACACATACCTCAGGTTGTCCATGTCACATTGCACAGAGTAGCCTTCTTCACGAGGTAACCCTCTACCTCCCAGAACTAAGTGGCTTCCATGTTATAAGCAATCCAGACCAAAAAGGTGACTGCCAAGCGTGTAATATGCAAAGAAGTACCCAACGGAGAAAGAAACACGCTTAGAAAAGACGGGTACAACACAATGTATTAATATTTCGGGTAAATACCCTTTGTCAAAATAGACAAACAAACAAACAGAGAGATTAGCCGCTACTTATTAATACATTGTGTTGTATATTAATACATTGTGTTGTACAATATTAATACATTGTGTTGTACCCGTCTTTTCTAAGCGTGTTTCTTTCTCCGTTGGGTACTTCTTTCCATGTTATAGAATTGAAGTCATTTTGTTCTGGAAGTTAAAGAAGAAAAAGAAGAAGATAACCCTCCTTTTTTTTTTTTTTTTTTTTATTTTTGTATCCCTACGTCACACGACCAATCCGTTTTGCCACGTCACCTAACTACAAAAAACCCTTATAGCGACTAATGGCGGACTTTTCATGTAGCTATTTTGTGACGCGCTCTGGATGCACGTTTTGTTCTATGACAAACAACATAAGAATGTTTTAATGTACGAAGTTGCGTATTTCTAGTCAGGCTGTTCGAAACATTCGCACATGGAATTGTTTGTAGCACACTTTTGCAACAATACGTAGAGTAATAAAGCACAAAATAAAGAACCTTTGCGAAATTGAAAGCACATAGGGGTCCTATGCGACTAAATTATTTTAAAATTCTGAAGTCTCTTGAGGCAAACAGTCACTCATTGACAGCATTACTCTGACAATTATGTAGACAATGCTGTTGGTCTTGCAGACGGCATTTTCCAATAAATTCAGGTCAGGAAAGTTCTTATATCACGTCGTACGTCTTTCGTGTAAATAGTATTTTGACGTCAGCCATGTCTGGTGTGATTCAGGTGAGCAGATGTCTTCTCGTCGGGAGGAAATAATTATTTAGTCACCTTTCGCCAGCTTGCTTTCTTTTACGAAAATAAGGATGAACTCATTCTACCCGAACAACGAAATCCCCAAATGTTGCCGTCGTCTTCTGAAAACTGCATTGCAGTGCAGGACACAGATCGAATATGATAGTTCAAGGGTGATGCCAGAATAGCTTGGCGCCCATAGGCGCCAAGCTATTCTGGCATCACCCTTGAACTATCATGGTCGATCCTTATCTTGCTGTGGTGTGTCTGGGGGAGAATGAGTTAATGAAAACAGATGTTATCGGTAGCGGTGGCTTCTACACATACCCTTGTAGGCTTTCGGAGATCACATTAACTCGTTCAAGACGTGCCGCGCCCGGATAAGCGGCTAAAGTCTCATATACGGGCGCGGCACATCTCGAATGAGTTAACCATTTACCCCTCATACCTTTGGTACAATTGTTAATCGGGCTTCAATCGGGCCTACAAGTGTCTGTGTAGTAAACCCCAGCTACCAATAACATAATTATAGTGTCCCTGTCACTGTCTCATCAGATGTCCATCAACATCCCCTGTACATCCACACACGCATGCACCCTTTTTGCTTTGACCACCTGGCTCTGTACTTTTGGGAACGTCCCGAACCAGCACAACAGTATGTAGAGTTAACTCATTGTGTGCCAGGTACAAAATACCCACATTTTGGAGTTGTCCTCTCAGGACTGCATTCCAATTCAGGAGACAGGTCGACCGTGACAGTTCAAGGGTGATGCCAGATTAGCTATTCTGGCACCACCCTTGAACTGTCATGGTCGAGCCATATTTTGCTGTGGTGTGTCGGGACTGAATGAGTTAATTCACTAATGATTGACATTAAAAACAAATAATTTGCAACAGGTGTTCAAACACACACACACACACACACACACACACACACACACAAACACACAAACACACATACACACACATACACACACACACACACACACACACACACACACACACACACACACACACACACACACACACTGACACACACACACACACACACACACACACACACACACACACACACACACACAAAGCCCGACGGACTAATCCTTATTCAAGTTGATACAAAATAACACAACCTTTTTTTCTATAGCCACCAAAATTGGTCTAATATTATTAAATTCTCTTTATTTATTTTATTTTCACATTTAAAACGATCTATCTTAAAGTAATTTTTCACAATTTGTAGGCCTACTTACATTTATAACGTCATTTGTGGCTAGGAATCTTTTACGTCAATTATATATTGATAAACCAATAACTGAGCCAATAACAGATTCTCAGACATCGAATGCTATTTCATTTGCCCATGAAATACAGAGTGGGCTTTAATGTGAACAAATGATATCCACGCTGCTCTTCTTCAGCACACGTACTGTGTCTACAATCGTCAGCCATAGCTCAGATCGACACGAGAGGTGTCGTAGGCATCTGAATACGCCTTGAAGCCTTGAATGTACTACATGTGCGTTTCTCAGTCAAAACTAATGCTCTGCTAACTCATCAACGTCCGGGAGAAGACGAACGCTACCCATCTCCAAGAGACATAAATCCTCATGTACCCCCGCTGTCGCGGGGGTTCATGAGGATTTATGTCTCTTGTTAGTCTTGTGTTCGGTTACTTTGCTGACATTGCTGACACCAGAGGCACAGGGGGAATACACCATAAAGTGTTTCTGATGTCAAGAGTGTTACAAAGATAGCAATACGTCTGTTACAGTTCATCTCTTTTACTGAGAGTTATAGGTTATTTAATTATTTTAATGAGTGAATTATGATGTCATGTGTTGTATGGGCAGACGGCGAATTTCCGCATGAGGGATTAATAAAGTATTATTGTATTGCATTGCATTGTATTGTATTGTATTGTATTGTATTGCATTGCATTGCATTGTATTGTATTGTAATGTATAATAATAAGCGCATTAAATAGGCGCTTTATCCCAATTGAAAATCGGCTCAAAGCGCCGCCGCGAACTGAACCCAACAAGCACGCTCACGTGAATCAATCGCATTCACTCACACACTGTACATAAACACAGAACATTCACGTGGTGCTAGGGGCAAGCTCAAGCGAGCTACTGTAGTTTTTGGAAATTCAAAATCGTTTGTATTTGAAATTTGATTAAGTGGGCTGAAACTGATACCAAAGTATTGTATAGTATTGTATTGTATGGTATGGTATGGTATGGTATGGTATGGTATGGTATGGTATTGTATTGTATTGTATTGTATTGTATTGTATTGTATTGTATTGCATTGCATTGTATTGTATTGTATTGTATTGTATTGTATTGTATTGTATTGTATTGTATTGTATTGTATTGTATTGTATTGTATTGTATTGAATTGTATTGGTATGCCTATTTTTGGTCCCATTTCATTTGTGTTTTTCACGCGGATGTCGGTCAGGGTGCAATGATTTCAAACGCGAAATCCCCGCGATCACTGGCAGTGAAGGGGCTGAGGACCGAAACATTCAGAAATTAAAGATACAAATGGAATATCGTTCAAGCTGACTAATATCCGTATTTGTAACAACGCACTCGCTTTGGCACTAAATGCTCCTTTCATCAAACGAATCAATTTAACAAAGATATGATCCACAAGAGGAACAGATCATGAAGAGTCTCTGCAGCCGGACGGACCCATGAGAATCGATTCCTTTAGCTGATTAGTTCACACTCTATCCCATGCTCAAACGGACGAAACCACCGGGTTTATGTCTAAGATTTGGTAGGACAAATTTAGCGTCTTGTGTACACCGGGGGTCTTAGTATGGTCATATCGCGCCAGGTTTAACGGCTTGGGGATATTTGTGGTGGATTAGGAAGGTGCTGGATAACCAGATAACCCCAGTGACAGTGACGATGATATCATTGTTTGAGGTAGGGTCAACAGGTCATAGGCACTTGAGAATAGTGTTTTCTCTCAGCTTTATAGCTAATTAGATGGCACACCAAATCTCACACATAGCTAGCTCTGCACAGACATCGACAACAACCTAATAATAATAAAATAAGCAAAAGCAGCAGCAGCAACAAAACAACAGCAACGGAAGGTGCAACAATGATGTCATGCAATAACTTTTAGACGCACTACAGCAGGAGATGTATCGACCATGATAATTCAAGGGTAATGCCAGATTAGCTTGGCGCCTGTCGGCGCAAAGCTAATCTGGCACTTCCCTTGAATTGTCATGGTTGATACATCTCCTGCAATTGGTGCATTAGTCATTAGATGACGCCTCCAAAATTTGGGAAAAGTCGGGCTGAATGAGTTAACAATTTCAGTCATTTTTTGTCAATATGTTCTTCTCTTTCTCTCTGTTTTATTACCGCTGCGACAAAATTTCCCCTGGGAGAAAAAAAATATTGTATTGTATCGTATTGTATTGTATTGTATTGTATTGTATTGTATTGTATGTATTGTATTGTATTGTATTGTATTTGGCTGTCTGTAGCAACTTTAGTCGAGGTGATTCCTGAAGGATTCACCTCGAAGACAATCGCCGCCGCCTCCCAGAGGTTTAACAGTAGCAACTACATCACTAACAAATCACGTTTTCTGTGCGAGACCAATTAGATCTATAATATTTTGTCCTTATGACCATTCTCTCCATTACTATAACCTAATTCTACCTGTACTGCAGATAATTTAATTGTCCCTATTATCTTGGTCCAACGGCAACCGCTTCCCACCGATTTTCTTTTCGAATGCGTGTGTTGTCGTACCGGTTACCTTGTCCTTGATAATGGAGACTACGTCAATGTTGTCAGGTAAAGACAAACAATAAGCACAGACCTATCAGTAACTTGTCGATTTCAGATACAATTTGTAAGAGACGTTTCCAGAAGGTACTAGACTGGTGTCGTCTGCCAAATGCTCACCGGCATTCAACTGTAACAAGGTGTGGCTGCGTGAGGGAAATAGATGTTACAAACTTGCATTATCTTTGAGAAAAGACGACGGTAAGAAGTCCAGAAAAAACAAACACCAGAATTTCCTTGCAGGTCTTCACAATTTCAAGAAAATTTTGTTCCTGGGAGGATCTAAGAGTCAGAAATTACATACACCATGGCGATTTTTTTATCTCTCTGTTTTGCTGCAATTATCTTTTCGTCAAAGACTGAAGATTTTTACGTGACACTTTTATATTTTGTTTGTTTCCACTGGATCAATTCAAACATTGTATGCAGCGAGTAAGAAGCGGCCGTAGCAATATATGTTCGTCAAATCTTTAATTCAACTCTAAAAGCCACAACCGTCTAAGAACCATAGATTCTCAGCAGTGGTCTCAGCAAGAGACATAGATCCTCATGCGCCCCATGACAACGGGGAAACATGAGGATCTATATCTCTTGCAGTTAGATCTTGTTTAGGATTTGTTCGGCAGAAAAGTGGTTAAATCCACTAGTTTTAATTTCTAGTTCAACTCTTTGTCGCCGCATCTATCACCTTTTCCAGCCTACGAACGACGTTAAAACCTCTGCGCCTACTAAACAATCCTTGGCGGATTTGAGAAGGACTTTGAACTTGTGAATTGTCACTATTAATTGTGCACAGCCTGCGTAGCTTAGATGGACGTAAAGAACCACAGATTGACTGTGAAAGTAGATGCCGCAGGCACGCGCAGCGGAGGTAGAGAGGTCATCAACTACAATACTACCCAGAAGAAAGAGATGGATGACTTTCCCAGGTTCTCTCAGCTGACTTTGATAACAGCCAACGTTATTGCCTTGGTAAGTCATGCATTAAAAAAAAAAAAAACCTTTGGGTGTCGGTAGCGGTTTTTGTCCAGGTGATTCCTTTAGGAAACCCTTCGACAAAACCAACTACTCATCTAACTACTGCGTCAGTGTCATATTGAACGCTGCTGTATGGTCCGAAAACTCAAACCAGCATTGTATAAAACTATTACACTTTATTGATAGTAACACAGAGACAGATTGAAATCCTGATTGTCATTATTATGATTTTTTAACAATATTATTTTCTTGTAATTGTTTAATTAATTAATTTATTTTTATATAATTTTTATGATTATGATTATGATTATGATTATTATCTATTTTTTTTTTTTTGTGGGGGGAGTGTGTGTGTGTGTGTGTGTGTGGGGGGGGGGGGGGGGGGGTTGCTGGCATATTCAATACTGTTTATAACTTTTGCCTTTTGGATTTTGTTGGTAGATCATAAAAACATCCGATAAAATAAATTGAAATCAAACGTTCAATTGTTTCAAAATAGAATATCAAAAAAGACGGGTGAAATGATTGAAGGCTCCTGTCAAACTGAACAAATTTCGGGAAAAATGGTGCACGCATTCCTTCCTAAGTTTGAATTCTTGCGGGACTTGACAACATGATTTGAGTATGCGATCTACTTATCACATAAAGACCAATTATCCTTAACTCATTCGCGGCCTGCCGCATCCGGATGCGCGGCTTATGCCGCGCATCCGGATGCGGATGGCCGCGAATCAGTTAAGCTGCGAAATGCTAACTCTAGGCAACTGGAAGAGGCAAATCCTCATGAGCCCGGCACCCGCAGATGCGGTGACTCATGCGATTCTGTGCCTCTCGCTGGCCCTGTTCACATCCGTGTCCTTGGACTGATGGCATTGAATTTACCCTGCTTTTAAAAACGTACTTTTTTGTTTATTTTATTAACCCATTTACATCGAATTGATGTAATAACTTCAACAACTTTGAGAAGGGTAAAAGAACAGATTGTGTACCAGCTGTGGGAGATGGATCGACCATGATGGAGGACAGTGCGTGTAGTCTGGCGTTTCGGATCCATCGCCCATCGTAACAACCTTACTGATGATTTCAGTTCCATCAAGACTTGCCTATCTTCTGTTTCTTCCACAGACGAAAAGCGCAGAGTTGACCTTCTTGGGGGCAACGCTACTCGTCCTTGAGGCGACCTTGACCTCATCTTTTCGAGACATCGTCATTGTCTCAGACGACGGCCTTGACCAGGTCACCGGCCCCGAGATCCTACGACTGGCGTCACGGGGTCTGCTGATCCTCGGCCCCATCTTTCTCGTCGTGGGAATCACTGGGCTGTGTGGAGCGTACAGAAAAAGCTCCGGATGGCTGATACTCGTGAGTCCATGATTTCAATAGTTTAACCCCCGTCACTGCCGAGAAAGAGGGGATATACGACCAAGCTTCAAGAGGCATAGATCCTCATGAGCCCCCGCAGTCGCGGGGGCTCATGAGAATCTATGCCTCTTGCTGACACCACTGCGTGTCCCTGTGTTCACTGAGTCTCTTTGGCGTTGTATTAACTTAAATTGACGAAATACAATCTGAGTCACCTGGAAGCGCAGTGATAAATTATCCTACTGCCACTCAACTAACTACTGCGTCAGTGTCATGAAATTTGTGGATTTAAAGCGCGCCGAACACACCATGAAAACTGACCCGTAAATGACCCATTCTGTCATTGCTGAGGGGACAAAACGCGTCATGGCGATTGACCAAAGTATTTAGTTGTCGCTGCTGCTTTTGCTTAACTCATTCAGACCGACGGCCGTATTTCCCAAATTTTGGAGGCGTCATCTAATGACTATGCACCAGTTGCAGGAGATAGATCGACCATGATAATTCAAGGACAGTGACAGATTAGCTTGTCATGACAGGCGCCCAGATAATCTGGCGCTGCCCTTGAATTATCATGGTCGATCCGTCTCCTGCTGTAGCGCGTCAGGGCTGAATGGGTTAAGTACGGCGTGGCAGGGCAGAAACAGTTCAGTTTTCCCAGGCGAAATTATTAGTATCTTCCGCGCGAATTAACTCACTCAAGGCGTCGCTCATCAATAGTTGCGAAAGTGTAGGTATTGATGCGAGCCTCTTGAGTGAGTGAACACTCACTACTATCGCGCTAAGTTCACATGACAAGTCGTGATGCTGTTTCTCCAACAGTACCTTGCCCTCCTGGTTGTGCTCGTGACGGTTATCATTGCACTGTGTGCCACCAGCATTCCCAAACCTCTCGTGGTGAGTATACAGTGTTATAGTCATTGAGACGTCATGTGTTGACTGGAGAGTTGGCTAGATCGTCATAGCTGAAAGAGGACGCGTGACGCGTCCTCTTTCAGCTACGTCGGTCTAGCCAACTCTTGAGGCAGCACATCACACCTGAACGATTTTTTTTGTCGGTTTTCTTCTTCTTCTTTTGTCTATTTTTCACTTGCAGTACCTTGCTCTGCTTGAGGTACATTGTGACAATCACAGATTCTTAAGAGAAGGCGCCAAACTAATCTTTTTCGGTGCTTCGAAACTGATCCAGGCGTGAACTGTTTGCAAGTTTTGATTATAGTCTCCAACTTTAACTTAAGTGTTTGCGGGACTGCAGAAAGAAAATGATTAGTTTGCAAGATAAGCGAAATAATTGTTGAAAAATCTTCAAGCTTGTTATCACACTTTCTTTAGTTACTGAGACTTCTGGTTGTGTGGCAGTGTTATAGTGACACTCGGTTTTGTGACTGTGTTACATCAACTCTCGGTTATGCGGTGTCTACGTGTTACATCTACTCTTGGTTATGTGTCTGTGTGTTACATCTACTCTTAAATATGTGCCCGTGCGTTATTGCGTCTTTTCTTTCTTTCTATCCCTCTTGCAGGACCCTGCTGACGAGTGGCGTCCCTTGGCTGATCTCATGCTGGCTGTTATCGTCATCTCACTGGCCATCCAAGTGAGTTATTACTCGCTGTTATGGTGTTAACTGGAAAGTAGCCAAAGTTATTTCTCTGCCTAAAAGTAAGAACCTCTCAGACCCTAATAAGTTTAGACCAATCTCGCTCTTGTCAGCTCTGTCAAAACCAATAGAAAAACATGTGCACAGGCATCTGAGCTATTTTCTTGAAAAACATAACTTGCTTTACCCACTACAGTCAGGTTTTAGACCTCGCCACTCATGCCACACAGCTTTAGCTCACCTGACCAATACTTGGCTTACGTCAATGAACAAAGCTGAAATGACCGGTGCTGTATTTCTAGATTTCTCTAAAGCCTTTGATCTAGTAAATCATGATATGTTGATACTAAAGCTATCAGTGTATCACGTAAACAAAGCATCCTTGGACTTTTTCAAATCCTACTTGCACGGAAGACGTCAGTATGTGTTTGTTAACGGAAAACGTTCCGCTGAAGGCATACTAAAGCATGGCGTGCCTCAGGGCTCAATATTAGGGCCCTTCTTATTTTCCATTTACATCAATGATATGCCATTGCATATTTCAGATCTAAACGTACGCTGTAGCCTGTTTACTGATGATGCTACTCTCGACGTGTCGTCAGCGAATATCTCCACAATCAATTCCTCACTTCAACAGGGATTAACTGATGTTTCAAAATGGTGTCACACTAACTATATGGTACCAAATCCGTCTAAAACAGAATGCATGCTAATAACTACACGACAAAAGCAGCAGCTACATCCACCCCCGCTTAGCCTTTCTCTCAACTCTGAGCCGATTAGACAAGTTAGAGAGCAACGCTTGTTAGGCGTCATTATCGACGACCAACTCACATGGCATGCGCATGTCAGCAGCGTATGTCGAACAGTGTCCAGGAATTTATATCTTCTTTCAAAACTGCGTTATTTTACAGATACACCGAAAAGGAAAATATTTTATAACGCACATATTCAATCCCATACAGATTATGCTTCTACATTTTGGGATGGATGTAGCGATGCGTGCATAAAAAGGCTTAATGCTGTTCATCGTAGGGCAGCCAAATTAATCCACCCGGATAGTAAAGAAAGCACCGACGACCGACTCGAAGCCCTCGACATGCTGCCTCTGCGTAAGTTACTTATGTACAATAAAGGCGTACTTATGTTTAAAATCTACCACTCTAAAACGCCTAGTTATCTAACAGATCTATTTAGCCCTGCTCATACGCCTTATAAAACGACGAGGAACAATCTATCCATACCAAGGCCGCGCCTCGATATATTCAAAACTAGTTTGTCTTACTCAGGAGCCGCCAAACTATGGAATTTGTTGATTATCGACATTACTGGGGCTCCTTCTTTGTCCACATTCAGGGCCCGCTTATTTCGGCGGCTGAAAGAAACTTAAGCCCATAGTTGTGTAGTTGTGTCGGCGTTGTATTGTCGAGTTTGCTGTTGCTGTTCAAACTAAGTTTCTAACGTTCATGTTTAATCAGGTTCTTAGTGTGTGTGTGTGTGTGTGTGTGTGTGTGTGTGTGTGTGTGTGTGTGTGTGTGTGTGTGTGTGTGTGTGTGTGTGTGTGTGTGTGTGTGTGTGAGTGAGTGACTGCTAACTATTTTCTTCTTTTTTTTTTTTTTTAATTTATTTTTTTGTTGGTTTGTTTGCTTTTTTTTTTGTTTGTTTGTTTGTTTTTTATGGGTTTTTTTATGCTCACGTTTTGCCTTTCCAATTGTATTAGTTTTAGTCACGCGCGTGAGATTGTTGTGTGAGTGCGTGTGCAAGGACATTATTGAAAAAAGGTCTGTGTACCTAATCATTTATCCTTGAGAAATAAAGTTTCATTTCATCTCTCTCCAAGGTATAAATTATTTTCACCTGTGTACTTTCCTCTCTCTTCAGGGTGTAATGATTTTCTTCACCATTGTGCTACTGACTGGGATTTCCAAGGAGAACCCAGGACAAGTCCACCCGCATAACAATGACCCCAGTAGGTTCCGTAATGCGCCAGGTGTGTGATTGGATGTGTGTGTGTGTGTGTGTGTGTGTGTGTGTGTGTGTGTGTGTGTGTGTGTGTGTGTGTGTGTGTGTGTGTGTGTGTGTGTGTGTGTGTGTGTGTGTGTGTGTGTGTGTTCGAGAAAGAGAGAAAGATGGCAAACCTTTCAACGTGATTACATTCTTTCTCTCCTCTTTACGCTGAATCCATTGTCCCGGCATCAGAGTGTTCAGCACACTATACACTGTAAATATAGCTCTTAGCCACCGGCCCGCAATTCGCATACTGCAAAGGGGGAGGAAACTAGTCACTCTCTCGACGTTTCTACCCGAGTTTCTCTCCCTTTTCATTATGACCCGGTCACCAAAACAAAATCATAGTCCAGCTCACATTCACCGCGACAGTGAAATGAACACAAACGCACATCAGTTATTCCCAGGCAGCATTTGCATCTAAAGACTCATCAACTATATTTTCAACGTTTACAGAACGCCAGCACCATTACTGAAACATCGTCATTTGCATCACCACCACGTTGCGAGAAGTGAAGTACGTGATATGAGCTAATTTGATTGTGCTTACTCTTTGCTTTGGTGACTTTTCCTACGTGTGTCTCAGTAACGGGTGTGTCAACATTTAGCTCATTCTGCCCGCGACACACCACACAAGATATGACTCGACCATGATAGTTCAAGGCTAGTCGGGCAGAACAGCTTGGCGCCTCACATAGGCGCCAAGCCGCTGTTCTGCCACCAGCCTTAAACTATTGTGGTCGATCTGTATCCTGAAATGTAATGCGGTCCTCACGAGATAACTCCAAAATGTGGGTATTTCGTAACTCGGGCAAACTAACCCTTCATGGATACGTCGGGATCATGCTACCCCACATCTGCACTGGATACCGTAAGACAGCATAGAATTGAAATCTGCCTCACCCTGCCATTAGTTACCTGTTATCTACTCAGTCTTTTTATGTATGAGCCCCTTAGAACTGTCCATTCTAGCTCAGAAAAACTCATAGATGTACCACGCGTGAACCTGGCGTACGGCAATACAGAGGCGGATCAGTTACCTCGAGTGGGTGCGTGCGCCGGGGTGGGGGTGTCCAATTTTTCGTTTGGGACCTTCAACCTGACACAACTGAAAGGCTTCAGCGACGCTAGACCTTCTTCCAGGGGCCGAAAACAACGGGGAAGGGATGGGGGGGGGGTGTGGAGGCGGGGGGGGGGAGGTGGAGGTGTTTGGGAGGGGAGGAGGGGGGATGAAGGGGGGGGGGGGTAGAGGAAGAAGTCGTGTATGTGTGTCAACACTCGCCGCTCGCCACAAATATCAAACAACGGGGCTGGGGGTGGGGGGGGGGTGGGAGGTGGTGGGAGGGGGTGAGGGGGGAGATAAAGAAGGCTTGTGTGTGTGTCAGCACTCTCGCACTCGCCACAAATACCAAACAACGGGGACTGGGGGGTGGGGGGTGGGGGAGGGGTGTCCAAACTCGCTAACACATCAAATAGACTCCCCAAAAAGGGACTTTGTTATAGCATTTTAAACAATTTTGGGTCGGGTAGAAGGGGGAGGGGGGGGGCGGAAGCCCTAGGACCCCCACCCCCAGATCCGCCCCTGCAATACCAAACACCATGCATATGGAAAGGGTTCCCCTCTCACATACGTTAGGCTCCCTCGCTTTCAGCCTTCAAATAAAACATCAAAACAAAGCTGTTCTGCGGTGCTTTTGCTTGAATATTGACTCTGGTCCCAGTAATCATCAGCTTCTCGGGGCCATGACGGCCGCAGTGGGCCCGCGCACGGCTGTGCGCGGGCCCACTGCCGCGGCCGTCGTGGGCCCAAAGACGTTTTGCTATTGTGGATATATCTCAGTTACTCCCCCCCCCAACCCCCACCCCAACCCGGCTTTGCATGCGGCAAGTGTCACTGTAAACAATACCAGTGGCTGCATGCCCAAGAAGGTTAATTGCCACAGCCTTGTGATGGATTGTTTTACCTCCAGTACTCTGCACCCACTGGTTTGCATTGCGGTGTGTGTGTGTGGATGCCGTGTGTGTAGATAGATTTGAGTGTCAGTGTATACATGCAAAGTTTTTTTTCCCCCCTGTTTTATCTTTGTTTGCATTGTCCATGTGAATGTCCTGTGTAGCGCACTGAGCCTATTTGTAAGACTAAGACTGAGATACCTATTTGTAAGACTGAGATACCTATTTGTAAGAGTGACCTATTAACCCATTCAGCCCTGACGCACTACAACAGGAAATGGGTCGACCATGATAATTCAAGGGTAGTGCCAGATTAGCTTGAGCGCGCGCCAAGCTAATCTGGCACTGCCCTTGAATTATCATGGTCGATCCATCTCCTGCAACTGGTGCATAGTTATTAGATTTCGCCTCCAAAATTTGGGAAACACGTCCGTCGGGCTGAATGAGTTAAAGTACCATTACGCATAAATCTGTAGACATATGTCAGCACCATGTGTGTTTGTTATACCTTGTCGACACAGCTAATGAACTTTAACAGCAGTATAGACACGCGTCAAAAGCGCACGCGTAATCACACTCATTTATTCTGCGCAGCATTCTATAGTGTAGCTGTTTCTCGCACTGATGGGGTGGTATTTATAGAACGGAGTGGAGTCATTGTCAAATTACTTGATATTAAGACGACGTGTGCTGAACTGGATTGTCGGGACGGTCCGTGGCGCAGTGGTTAAGGCGCCTGCCACCAATGCCGAAGGTGCGAAGTTCGATACCGGGTTCCGGCGTCGAACTTTTCTCCTCTGGTAAAGTGTCACCGTTAATTCGGGCAGACCGTCGGGGGTTCTTTGTACGTTGTTCTCCGGTTCTCCCCCCCCCCCCCCTCCCCCACCCTCCACACTTTGGTACCGGTTTCAGGCCACTTTATAATAACAATAATAATAATAATAAGCGCATAATAGGCGCTTTATCCATGAAAATCGGCTCAAGCGCCGCCGCGAACTGAACCAACAAGCACGCTCACGTGAATCACGCGCATTCACTCACACTGACGTAAACACAGACTTCACGTGGTGCTAAGGCAAGCTCAAGCGAGCTACTGTAGTTTTTGGAATTCAAAATCGTTTGTATTTGAAATTTGATTAAGTGGACTGAAACTGATACCAAAGATACCGGTATTATTATTATTATTATTATTATTATTATTATTATATTTACTTTACAAATTTCAAATACAAGCGATCAAAAATCTCTGTAACTTCAGTAACTGAACTGGCCCTTCTTCTGTCTTGTACTGTGTTTGTCTTAAATGGCGTAAATCCGTGTCTGTTACGTGAGTGTGCGTGTTGGGTTTCAGTTCGCGGCGCTTTGAGTCGATTCGTCCAAAAATTGAGAAAAAGCGCCTATATAATAAGGGTATTATTATTATTATTATTATTATTATTATTTGTCCCGTGTCTAAATGTGTAGCGTTTCGTAACCATCGGTTACAGAAGTGTATCTTTGAACAGTTACGGCCTTTAAACTTTTATTATTATTATTATTATTATTATTATTATTATTATTATTATTATTATTATTATTATTATTATTATTATTATTATTATTACCATCATCATCATCGTCAGCAGCAGCAGCAGCCTTTATTCATTTGGAGAAGCTGGGTAGCTCAGGTAGTAGAGTGTTCGACAAAAGGTCGTGGGTTCGAACAGGTCGGCTGGGGTCCAAATTTGTATAGACCTCTCTGTGAGGTGCCTTGTCTTTGTACAGACGTCTCTGTGAGGTGCCTTGTCTTTGTACAGACGTCTCTGTGGTGCCTTTCTTTAAAATTACCTGCGCGGTGGACAAAAGGCGTTCAGGCCTAAACTTTAGCATTCATTCATTCATACATCCAATCCACCCACTTATCCGAGTTCCTTCTCAGTGGACCATGATAGTTTAAGGGTTGCGACAGAATGCCTTGGCGCCTACAGGCGCCAAGGCATTCTGTCGCAACCCTTGAACTATCAGATCTATATTTTGTGTAGCTTGTCAGGTTGGTTGGTTGTACATTGCTTAACGTCCCGATAACAACAAGACTTTCTCAGGACGTGCCTGCACTGCTTGTGAAAAAAACTGAACAGAACATTGAATGTATGTCGACACAAGGTCTAACTCTACGCTATATAAAGCAAAGACCATTTAGCAACACACATCCAATATCAAGAGTTACAGGCAGCGCAGACAGTAGGGAGAGTTTAAAAAAGGAATGGACCAAGGGTAGACAGAAACACATGCCCCAGAATAGAGGGCAAAACCCACCCTGTGGGGCTGACCAGGGTGACCCTGGGAACTAAAAAAGTAGTTAACCCCACCCAAGTCCCCCAGGGCAAACCCGGGTGGGGGGTAGCTTGTCAAACTGTTTGCATGTACATTTCGTTATATCTCTGATAATGGCCACGAATTTTGCGTCTGAAACCACTGCGCACTGACTGACATTCGGGGAGGAAAAAAAGATCTAAGTGGGACCAAAAATAGGCATAAAGAACATACGACTAACAAGAGACATAAATCATCACGAGACATAAATCATCACGAGAGACATAAATCCGCATGAGCTCCCGCAAATGCGGGGGCTCATGAGGATTTATATCTCTTGAAGCTGGGTAGCGCTCGCCTTGCTCCGGCAGTTTAAGAGCTAAATCTAAATTGGTTTGTTTCAGAAAAGCCCAGGACTGACAAGGGACCCAACCCTGTCCGACGCCGATCGCGATACGACTATTAGGAGTTATCACGTGATTTGCTTCGCTCATGCGCATATGTTCTGAAGCTGGTGGGCTGGGAGATACGCTTTAGAACTGACTGAAACAGACAACGTCAAGACAAATTAATTCGGAGTGCAACCCAATTTTTTTTTTAATGCAAATTTTCCTTGGGCCGACGTTCACCTCGAAGACATTTGGATTTGTGAGACTTGCGGAGCCGGCGTATTCGCGTATGATGTCTTGCGGCATGTGGCAATCAGATCGTAGTGTTTTTGATGCAATTTATCATCATGTTACAACGTCTTCGTGTGTTAATTACTTCAGTCCGGAAAATCACGAGGCGTAGAAGAGAGCGGGAGGAGAAAGGGCGGGGGGTGGGGGGGGGGGTGGGGGGAGGGGGTCGAGGTGTGTGTGTGTGTGTGTGGAACTGGGGGGGGGGGGAGGGGCAGTTCAGTCAGCCGTCGGGAGTCACGGGGGAAGGGTATTTTAGTCTCATCCATAGAATCCATTAATCCATTGGTGTGAAATGAATGTGGTCTTGGTTCTAAGCCTCCTATTCTTGGGGGGGGGGGGGCAGGGGAGAGGGGGGGCAGGGGAGAGGGGGGGGGGGCAGGGGAGGGGGGGGGGCAGAGGAGGGTGTTGTCAGGTCAGGCTTTGCGGAACTAAGTGCGGGGCAGAGGGGGTATTTCTCATCTCACTAAATTATTATTTTGCTTCAATTACGTGTCTCAAAGAGTTTATCTTCTATCCAGACCACCCAGTACTTTAGCATCCTTCTCTGTGATATGCGTGTGATATTTGTACAAAGCCTTCTGGTCTTGCTGTGATATTCATGCTATATTTCAATACGTAGTTAATACGTTTGACTGTTTATTGGTAAAGAATTGGCTGCCTTGATCTGGATTCTGAAAATTAAAAAGGTGAGAAAAAAAAACAAACCAACAAATGTACGCTATCATTGCGTTCCACTCCGCTGTAATAAGCGGAAGAATGAAGAATAATTCATATTTGGAATTTGAAAGAGTTTATTATAATAATTCATTTGTGTGTCAACATGCGTGTTCTGCGTAATAAACACATTTAAATAATTGATTACATTTACGCTGATGTGTGTGTGTGTGTGTGTGTGTGTGTGTGTGTGTGTGTGTGTGTGTGTGTGTGTGTGTGTGTGTGTGTTGTTGTTGTAGTTGTATAATTCAAGGGTAGTTGGCTGGTTGGTTGGTTGCTAACCCAACTAACGAAGTAACCAGCCAACCAGCCAACTACCCTTGAATTATCATGGTCGATCCATCTCCTGCTGAAGGGCGTTGGGGTAAATGGGTTAAATTTATTCGTCTGGAGGAAGGCAGAGATTGACAGACACTAGACTAAATACTGACTCAGAGTTGTACAGCTCTCTCGTCACAAGGGATAATTTTAAAAATGCGTGTGTGTGTGTGTGTGTGTGTGTGTGTGTGTGTGTGTGTGTGTGTGTGTGTGTGTGTGTGTGTGTGTGTGTGTGTGTATGTTTTGTGTGTGTGTGTGTGTGTGTGTGTGTGCTAGTCTGTGATTTTAGACCTTACGGCTTCGTGGCGTAAGGTCCAAAATCACAGACCGGGACTCAGTGACAGCCTCCCAATTAGCGGTAACCTGAAACTAGGAAGGCTGGGCTCTTGACTGTCAAGTACTAATGTGGCGGGTTACCATATCGGACTAGCAGTTGCGTGGGCTCATGAGGATCTATGCTTCTTGCAACTGGGTGGTTTTTCTCGGCAGTGGAGCGGTTAATTCAGTCGTAAATATAGTCCAAAATAGCTCATTGAGTATGCTTTCTTGGATTTCGCTTGAAACCAACCAACCAACCAACCAACCAACTGACCGACCAACCAACCAACAAACCAACTAACCATCAAAGACAATAACAAATAACACAAGTCTGAGAAGTCTAGAATGTAAGACGCTGACAAACACGCAGACAATAGACGACCTCCGGTAGTCAAAATTGGGTTAACATTAAAAGTACTTCGACGAAACTGAACATGATGATAAACCCGGACAAACATGCGATATTGCAGTTTTGACCAGGATTCAAATCCACTGCTCTCGTCGAAACTCTTGCAAGTTTAACCCACATCTGATTTCCCCAGAACCGGCGTCTGTTGCAAATGATACAAGGGTCATATCTCACAAATGACGACTGCATAATACCACGAATAGATATGACGTAACCTGCTCTCTAAATTAACCCATCTAACCCCACAGCCGCATTTCCCAAAATTTGAATGTCACTACCTAACGACTGTGTATCAGTTGCAGGAAATGAATCGACCATGATAATTCAAGGGTAGTTGCCAGATGAGCTTGGCGCCTTTCACCTTGGCGCCTGGCACTACCCTTGAATTATCATGGTCGATCCATCTCCTGCTGTAGGGCGTTGGGGCTAAATGGGTTAAGTTTATTCGTCGGGAGAAAGGCAGACACTGGCAGACACTAGGACAAATACCATGCTGACTCAGAGTTGTACGGCTCTCTCGTTACAAGGGAGAATTTTAAAAATGTGTGTGTGTGTGTGTGTGTGTGTGTGTGTGTGTGTGTGTGTGTGTGTGTAGGTCTGTGATTTTGGACCTTACGGCTTAAGGTCCAAAATCACAGACCGGGACTCAGTCACAGCCTCCTCGACCCACGCACACTTAGCTGTAACCTGAAACTAGGAAGGCTGAGCTCTTGACTATCAAGTACTTATCATGTTATGTGGCGGGTTACTGTATCAGACAGGCATGTGACCCGACTATCACACACCTCCCGCCAGCTGAGGGAGATTGAACGACCCTGACAGGTCAAGGGCTGTGCCCTTGAAAGGCGCCAAGCTAATCAGACACTGCCCTTCAACTTGTCGTGGTAGTTCAATTTTGTTTGTATTCGTTCGTACAGCGCGCAGGACGCTTTTTCAAAAACGTAAGCCATTTGTTTTTTTCAGCGGTATGAAAAGAACTACAGTAAGGGGAGACAAAAAGAGAGAAAGCTGAACGGACTTGGTGTTTAGCGGCTCGCTAGGTCTGTATTCTGTATGTGTGATTAGACCTCTTATCAGATTGTACAGTTAACACTCAATAATGCTAAGCTTTGTTTTACCAGTGACACACGGACAGGTGTCGTCCAAAACATTGCTACTTCGTCGTGTGGTTTCAGTGTCTTCCAATAACCAAGCGAATTGTGAGTGTCCTGTTCTAGGTATTATTAACTCATTCTGCCGGCGACACACCACAGGCTCGACCATGATAGTTCAAGGGTGGTGGCAGAATAGCTTGGCGCCTATAGGCGCCAAGCTATTCTGCCACCACCTTTGAACTATCATGGTCGATCTGTCTCCTGAATATTAATGCAGTCCTCAGAGAATAACTCCAAAATGTCAGTTGGTATTTCGTACCTCGGGCAAAATAACATTCTTCGCTGTCAGTCGTCGCGGCAAATTGTGTTTCTGAACTCTTTGCTAATCCAACCCCACAGAGAACCAGCCGTACAGGGAATGCTGATTTAAAGTGGTTTCAACAAGAGGCATAAATCCTCATGAGCCCCCGCAAAAGCGGGGGCTCATGAGGATCTATGTCTCTTGCACTTGGGTGGTGTTCACGTTTTGTCGGCAGTGGAGCGGTTAAAGCCAACAGAGCTCATAGGCATTCATGGATTTCCCTTAAACAGGCACCAAGGTATTCAAACACTACCCTTAAACTATGAGGATATATCTCGCGCGGCTAGACAACTGGAGTTAGTAGCTATGATAATACGACGTATGCAGTTTTATTCTGGAGGTTAGCATTAAGGTTAGTGTTAGGCTTATACTGTACTATATGGTGTGATTTGAGCCGTGAGGCCCATAAAACGCACAGCTTTCTGTACAAATCAATGGGTCTGTAGAGAAAAGATCAGCGTGTGATCAGCCTGAAAGATTACAACGCATGAAACGCTCGCACAACCTTGAATATAACGACCTGCCCGAACACCTGCTGTACAGAACGAAATACAGACCACAATGGTGATTGCCAAGCGATTACAATGCAAAGAAATCGCGAAGAAAGAAATAAACATGATTTGAACGGACTAATACAAACAGTTTACACTGTATTGTGCTCATCCTTTCAAAGCGTCTCGTCTTTTTTCTTTTCTTTTTTTTTTGAGGGGGGAAGGGTGTGTTGTTGTTTGTTTGTTTGTTTTTTGGTATGAAATGCTCCTGTAATCTGGAATAAAATATTCATAGGACGAACAATCAGCGTGGATGAAAAGCTCGTGCAACAAACAACGGCTTGTTAGGGTGCTTCTGATTGGGCGGTGAAAAATCAGCGTCACTATTACCTTGTTATCAGGGCGTTGTATCTTCGATACCCTGCTATTGAACAGTAATAACACACTGCCGGTTCGAGTCACAGCGATTATACGCACATCAGGCATTCACTTCTGTGTGGCGCTCTGGATAAGACAATTTGGAGCACAGCTTTTGGGTGAAGGTGAGTTTATTATCATTCGTATATTACTTTTTTTTTTTTTTTAACTCATTCGAGACGTGCCGCCTCCGGATACGCGGCATAAGCCGCGTATCCGGAGGCGCCACGTCTCGAATGAGTTAAAAGATATGATATTACACACTAGGTATTCGTATAAATTATACAAAATGTACCCTGTCGTTATTTGGAAAACTCTATCATGTCCGGGTCAGTTGTTTTTTTTAGAAATGCTAGATTTTCCTTGTATTACTGGACTTTCCCAAATAACGGCAGAACTACGTCACTCCCCTTTGTGTGAAGGTGAGTTTATTGTCACTCTTATTTTTCTTCCTTTTTTTACGACGAAAAAAAAAGATATTACATAGACCGTGTATATTAATTGGCGAAAGCCACTATGTCCGTTTTTGAGAATAGAGAGACTTAAAGTGTACACTCGGGCTTGAGTCAAATGACGGTAGTCCTACAATTGTCCTTCTTCGTGTGGTTACAGTGTCTTCCAATAACCAAGCGAATTCTGAGTGTCCTGTTCTTGGTATTAACTCATTTTGCCGGCGACACACCACCCGGCAGGCTTGATCGTGATAGTTCTTAGGTGGTGGCAGAATAGCTCTCAATCCCTGTGGTGAGAAATTCGTCGGCTCGACGTGGGCAGTAGTTGGCCCGCGCACAGCTGTGCACGGGCCAACTACTGCTCACGCCGACCCGAGGACCTTTCGTGCACTAGGTCGCTTGGGCCGTGTATGGTCTACAGGTCTACCTACCCAGTCTCCTGTCAGTGACACGCTACTCTCACTGCAATACTTCACTGCTCAGTCCTGAGCTATCACGGTAGATCTATGCGGCACGTACAACAATGCTGGCAATGGATCGGCCATGACAGCTGAAGATACGTACTACACGTACTAAATCGACTTGTCGGTCGGAACGGCCCTACTCGTATCTTTTTATCTTCTTAGGTGTATGACTCTGTGTCAGCCTGAACAAACTAAGAACCCTGCAAACTGCACTTAACATAAAATTTACGACATGACACGCGTAAAGTATATTGTATTGGGCCAGGTCGTATCGGGCACATTTCTAAATAGGCAACCATACATGTTTGTCACAATGACCCTTGTTATTTTACAAGCAAAAAGCTGAGACTGAGCAGTTTGAACAATCGTGTCATTGTCTGTGTGTTTTTTGTCTGTGTGGGTGGAAGGGAATATATGCCACAAGTTCAAAATGCAAATTAGGCCGGGCCTGTAGCCTTGGACGTCTTTTCAAGCTGACAACTTATTGCCACAGCTGTTCACGAGTTGTCTTTCGCAACTCATTAACTTGATTTGGTTGAGAACGAGAAACGCACGCCATTTATTAGGCTTTGTCACCAGCAACAACAACAACAAAAAAAGAAGAAAAAAAAAAGAAGAGGAAATGCTAACCCCACAGCGGCATATCTTTCTGGAGGTGTCACCTAACGATATGTACCAGTTGCAGGAGATGGATCGACCATGATAATTGAAGGGTAGTGCCAGATTAGCTTAGCGCCTGATGAAACTCAAACCTACTTCCTGGGTTGATCTATCAAACCAAATTACTCTGCCATTTGAAGAACAGTGAGAGCCAAATTCTTCGACAAGCGACATAGCTTCTCATAAGCCCCTGCGACTGCAAGGGTTCATGGGAATCTGTATCTTTTGTACAGGGAAACCGCTAGCTCACAGTCCTAAAATTAGGTAAGAAGACTGAAGAAGGACACCGGCTCTATCATGGAATGCCTTGAGGCGGGTTTTCAATTAAGTGTCAGTGTATTCATTGCGCTCTGAGTAACATTAACTCATTCAAACTAAACAAACCGCAGCAAGACATGGATCGAACATGATATTTGAAGGGTGGTGCCAGAATAGCTAGGCGCCCATAGGCGCCAAGCTATTCTGGCACCACCCTTCAACTATCATGCTCGATCTGTCTCTAGAATTGTGATGAAGTCCTTCAGACCGCTACTTCAAACATTTGGGGATTTCGGTCCTGGGGCAGGATGTGTTACTTGTCATTTGCCATAACTTATGTTAACGAGGGACGTTCATTAAAGACTGAGACAAGCTATTTCACCGAATGTGTTAAATTCGAACATTACAATTCAATGCCTGTAAATGATCAGATTTAATCCAGCAAGGCTATGACACATTAAACTTGAAACGTCACATTTATTGAAGGTATTATGTGTTGAATTATTTGTTAATTGCCAGACCTTGCAACTGCTAGTGAGGTGTCGTTTGCAAAGAACGACTCCCAACAATGAATGAGAGCGGATTACGCGCCGTGAATTCGCTCTCGTTCGTTGTTGTGAGTCCTTCCGTCACTATCGAAGCTTCACTATTAATAATCACATGACGGACGAATTATACCTACAGCTGCACCTAAACGACTAAACCGGATATGTATGTGGTCTCACGATTTTTTGCATTGTTAGTGTCCTTCATAACCTATGTGCAATATTGTGATCTAATTAACTTTTGTGAAATTATGCGTTGATGTGTGCATTATAAATTTCGACTACGTGCTCATGTGAGGATGCCTGTGATTGTTTTACTTGTTTAGACAGAAGCGTGTGATAGTATTCTAATTATAATTTATGTGAATGTTCGCTTGTATAATGATTGACATGTTACTTAATGTTACGATTGTGGTTGTGTTGCCCTGTGAGAGCATACATGTGTTTATCGTAGGAAACGATCCGATATATTTTTTTTTTTTAGCTATCATGGTTATGATTCAAGTATCTTTTTAAGTAATTGTTTTCTTTCGGTCGCGCAGAGCGGAATTCACTTCGTTATGATACGCTAAGTTTAGTCCAAAACGTTCTAGAAAGGTCGCACTGTCTAGTGACCTCGTATGTGTGACGTTGGGTAGTTGGCGACAGTTCGCAACATTTTGTTTTTCTGTGCGCGTGAATTGAGCAGCCTTTGTTTTGTTTTGTGAAACGTCTAGATTCTTCTAGAGTGAATATATAACGTGGTGATAGGGCTACCATACTTTTACGTGTCTTCTTTATACATTTGGATTTAGAGCTGAAGTTAGCAGCCGAGTTTTTGTAGCCTATTTTAGTGATTCCAGAAAATTCTTATTTATGAGCTTCAGTTGCGTATATTGTTCCGATTGGTTGCATTGTATTATTTCCGTAGATGATTCTGGAAATTGGTAGCATATATAAAGAGGGCGCTAGGAAAGAACGTTTGTACATTGTCTTGCTTTGTCAGTTATAGAGACACGCAGTTTATTGTGAGAGAAACTTTGTGTCGGCAGTGTGGACATTGCAGAAGAGACTTTGTATCAGTGTTGATGCATTTGGAAATGCATTGTATGATGATCGCATCGCTGAATTAAAATATTGTTGGAACTGTTACTCCAGTATTGTCTACATCCTTAAGCCACGTGTGACAGATTGCAGCTGAACGAGGTTTATTCTAAAGAACCTTACGTGCGTGCGTCTGGTGTGTTTATCATACTACGACTAAAATTCCACCACGTAACACTTAATTATTATTATTGTTATTATTATTACTTTCTTCTTCTTCTTCTTCTTTTTCTTCTTCTTCTTCTTTTTCTTCTTCTTCTTCTTATTATTATTATTATGCTGCTACGAAACTAATTAAGCTGGAGATGGATCGAAAATGCGCATTGAGTTATAGTATAAATATGAGAAATTCACCATATAAATACCATGTATTATTATTATTGTTATTATTATTATTATTATTATTATTATCTTTAATTGAAGGTAATATGGCGCTACCCTTCAATTATCGTAGTCCGTCCATCAACTGCAACTGATATTTAGTCGAAAGGTGACACCTCCAAAACTTGGGAAATGCGGGCGTGGGGCTAAAGGAGTTAAACTCATGGCTGGACGAGGCTTCAACGTGTAGACGCATTGCTATGTTTACACACGCACGGCAAGCTTTCATTTATGTCTATGCCCTTTGATGAGGCTTTTCGCTAGAGCGCTATCAACATTAACCCCTCAACTGCGGAGAACAAGTGAACATGATCCAACACAGCAAGAGACATAGATCTTCATGAGCCCCCGCAATGCGGGGGCTCATGAAGATCTATGCCTCTTGCTGGAACCGCTGTGCATCTAAGTGTCTTGGACATCTAGGTCTCGTTATGACGTTGAATTAATACATATTTCATAAACGGTGTTTGAGTCAGCTGGCAGGAGAGTTGTTCATTTTCCTAGTCTTTGGGTGGGACTACACCGTCTTAAAATATAACTTGTTGGTAACAGGGGTTTGCTGCACGGATTCCGGTAGGCCTGAGGGAGGTCAAAGGAACCATTGTAGGCTTTCATTCCTCAACAATTTTCGGAAAAAAAATAATCAAGAAGAAAATCTTCCGACCTGGATCACGCTAGACATGACTGACGTCAAAGGAATATACATTCGAATATTGCACATGGGTTATGAAGGACACTAACAATGCAAAACTCGTGAGACCACATACGTATCCGGTTTAGTCGTTTAGGTGCAGATGTAGCTATAATTCTTCCGTCATGTGATTATTCAATAGTGAAGCTTCGATAGTGACGGAAGGACTCACAACAACGAACGAGAGCGAATTCACGGTGCGTAATCCGCTCTCGTTCATTGTTGGGATTCTTTCGTTGCAAAGGAAACCTCACTAGCAGTTGCAAGGTCTGGCGATTAACAAATAATTAAACACACAATAGCGAATAGTGTCACTGTCTATTTCAATGTTTGTCCATTATCATCTGTGCAGTTTGCACAGTAAAGATCAGTGGTGCTGATGCCAAAGTACAATATTTCACTCGGAAAAACCCAAATAATCATGTCATGCTAGATTAGGAGAGACAGCCGGAGACCAACAAGTTGAAAGTGCTGTTTTGCAAGCACTCGAATCACAGCGGAGAGCAATAACTATTAACCCAGTGCCTGTAATTCACATTAGAAACCTGAAAATAATGCTCTGACCTCTCTTCCATACTTCTGCTATCTCTTCCATAACGGCAACAGGCAATTACTGATACCATGATGTTTTCTGAGCCACAGTCGACGAGTCCAAATATTTCACCGCGTCCACAGCCGGATCGGCACCGATCTAAATTTCCAGGAGACAGGACTCTTGACGTCTGCTTTATCATAGTTTTCGACTCTGCATTTGAATTTACTTTGTTTTCCTGTAAACACACTTCAGCTTCGGTGGTTTTAAACGGCAGAAAGCGCGTCTTGTCTGCGCAAACACTGTCGTCATTCAAAAACTTGCTAAGGGCTGTACGAATACGCTTCGAACCCAACACGGCAATGTGACTTTCGTTCACATTTCATGGAGGGCGTGTTTCCGAATGAAACGTGCGACATCTGATATGACGCAAAAGTCAGAATAGCACGAAAACGCTGACAGATGACAAAGTTTACGTCATACATTTCCGTCCCAACACATCCGACATTCGAATGAGCGAACCGGCAAAATATTGTATCGTGTTCCTTTCGCAATCGGATGCAAATTTGTGTACCGCATCGGACAAAGAGAAACGCACTATCTTAACTCATTCAGCCCGACGGCCGTAATTTCGCAAATTTTGGAGGCGTCATCTAATGACTATGCACCAGTTGCAGGAGATGGATCGACCATGATATTTCAAGGGTCGGCGCCAAACTAATCTGGCACTTCCCTTGAATTATCATGGTTGACCCATCTCCTGCTGTAGTGCGTCAGGGCTGAATGGGTTAAACTAAATGACTCGTCTCGGATCTGCTTCAGAATGGGATTGTATTCGTATCGGATTCACCTGATGGAAATAGAGTATTGAGTTCTGTAAGACGAATGACCACACGGCGTATGACGCTAGATCACATGTGCACACGCTCCTAATCGGAACCGGCAGATCATACCTAGGTGTTTCCCGGTCGTGACTTTACATAGTGTAGGCCTAGGTCAGGTGTGTGCAATCTTGTAGTGATTAGTCACTTTGCAGTCGACAGTCAGCATGCTACACTGGCTCCACGCTGTACGCTCATGTTGTAAGTGAGATGTGTGATAAGGCGATCAGACTCATCAATTCAAGGGTTATGCCTGATTAGCTAGGCGCCTCAGGCCTAATTAACCCCTTAACCGCCGGGGGTAGGCAAACTCTACTCAGCTTCAAGAGACATGAATCCTCATGAGCCCCCGCAGTCGCGGGGGCTCATGAGGATTCATGTCTCTTGCTAGTCCTATGTTCTTTTGGTCACATTAACAGCTGTGTTCTTCACGCGAACGTCGGTCACTGTTCACACGCGCAATTCGTGATGACTGGTAGTGAAGGGGTTAATTATGCAGGCACTATCGCTCGCCTATCAGTAGTGGAAGCAAATCCATCGGTTGGCTCTGGGTGTTCAGAGGACGGTGTGTTATTGATAACGAAGTAGGGCGGTGTGTCTGATGACAGTGTGTGTGTGGATGGTGCGGTGACTAAGGAGTAGATTGTGAATGTGCGTCGCTGTCATGTGAATGTGTTTAGAAAACTTTAAAAGTAGGAAATTTTTATCTCAGAAAAGAAGGTAGGATTACTCTCTCTCTCTCTCTCTCTCTCTCTCTCTCTCTCTCTCTCTCTCTCTCTCTCTCTCTCTCTCGCTCTCTCTCTCTCTCTCTCTCTCTCTCTCTCTCTCTCTCTCTCTCTCTCTCTCTCTCTCTCTCTCTCTCTCTCTCTCTCTCTCTCTCTCTCTCTCTGTTTGTAAGAGAGGCATTTGCATGCCTAAAACTTTATCCTGAATAAAAACGTTTCATCATCATCATCATCTCTCCCACACACACGCACACACACATACATACAGACACATACATTCACACACACAAGCACGCGTGCATGCACACACACACACACACACACACACACACACACACACACACACACATGCACACTTACGTAAGCGCCATTCATTTTAGTACACACTTGAAACGGTACTTCCTGTCTCAAACAAACTAAATGTCGCCAAAATTAAACCAGCGACAAATCATGTATCGTCCCTTAAATACAACCCACAAGACACGACAGCTGGATCGACTCTGATAACTCGAGGGTGGTGCCATTAGCTTGGCGCGTCAGCGCCAAGGTAATGGCACCACCCTTGAGTTATCAGGGTTGATCCATCTACCCCATCTTGGCGTTGAGAATGGTAGAGACACATCCGAGAATATCGGGTAATATATATTATACTTCCTTAATTTAAACGGATTTGCTGTGCAGCGAGGGAGAAGTGAAATTGCACACAGCGGAGAAACACAACAGTACAGAACAAGTGGAATAAGCTTGACAAATACGCCGCTATCAGAAACAGGACTTTGTATACGGTAAGGTCTGTCATGCTGTTAGTCTTCTTCAGCACATTCTACCCCAGGGCCGAAATCACCCAAATTTTGAAGTGCAGTCGCCCTCTGAAGGACTGTACTGACAATTCTAGAGGCATATCCAGCATGATAGTTCAAGGGTGGTGCCAGAATAGCTTGGCGCCTTTGGGCGCCAAGCTATTCTGGCACCACCCTTGAACTACCATGCTCGATCCAAGCCTTGCTGTGGTTTGTCGGTGCTAAATGAGTTATTAGAAAGTACACGGTAAAGGCCGCGGGATACAACACAGGGAGCCATTTTTCTTGCTGTTATATATATCGGAAATTTGTTAAAAGCGAAGCAAAAGAGTGTTGTCTTGGTATCTCTGAAAACATTGTTGTTATATCCGACTTGTCTGATATCCGATCTTGTTATAAGCGAAGTGCTCTGCAGTATATGTTATTCATTAATCACATAGTATCATAATACTCATGGTGACTCTGTCACGGTACGCTAAAGAATCCTCACTCCCATTCCCTCCCCCATCACCTCCCAAAAGCATTTAGAAAGAAAATAATAAATAAATAACATAAAACACGCTTAGAAAGACAATCCCATCACAATTTATTACATGTTCGGGGTTATATATATATTTTTTTTAATGCACTCACGTACAAGGAAGCGATTCGAGACCAAAGGCCTCACAGCCAGTACTTGCCATGTACCCGAACACGGAACATGGCAAGCAAATAGGGCCAGATTAATTACTTGCTAGTTTCTTCAAACGAAACGATTCATTACTTGTCTTGATCATTTGCCAGATGTTTAACCTGCGTTATACCTGCTTCTCGACACTACTAGTCTTCGAAACCACCGCTTCCTTCAACTCATGTAAGGCACGCCATCAATAGCTGCGGAAGTGTCGTAGAGCATTGCCGGCAGGCAACGCTATACGGCACGTCTGCAGCTATTGATGTGGGGTGCCTTAACTCATTCGAGACGTACTGCCTCCGGATACGCCGCGTAAACCGCGTATCCGGAGGCGGCACGTCTCGAATGAGTTAAGTCGCATGCGGTCTCTTAGTAGTGTCGATAAGCAGTCAAATGTAGAATATTTAAGAAAAAGTTGTTGGCTGGCGTTTTGAACAAACTGAGAGGGGGGAGGAGGGGGGGGGTGGAGGGGGGCGGGGCTTTGGTAGGGGTGTAGATTGTTATTTTCCAAGGGGTGGAAGCAGTCCCACTGCGCGGGCGCCTGATTGCAGAATCTGTAAACAAAAGGCAAAAGGCAACATTTTATATTTTCAACTTGGTGTTTTGGGATCAGTCACTGGTTTACAAGTAACGATGAAGATAGGGAAATGTGACCATGTCACTGAGCGCAAAGACACGTCTTGCACAAGAAACAAAATATAGACTGGCAACAGATAGAAACAGACGAAAACAAGACAAAAAAGGAAACACGTTTTGTCCGAAGGGCATCTGCCCTTCAGACAAAACATGTTTCTTTTATTGTAGATTGTTTCTGTCCCTTCATGTTTCGCTTATGTTTTGGTCTGTTTCTGTCTCTCCTTCAGTATTATTTTGGGCTTAGTCTGTTTCTGACCCCCCTCCCCCCCCCCCCTTGTTTTGCTTTTATTTTAGTTTCTGCACGGCCCTGTTTTTGCTTTCATTTAATTTGTTCTGTGCGTCCATTTGTTTTGTTTTGTTTTAGTCTTCATCTGTCTCTTTCTTTGTTTCTTTTAGTTTTAATTTTTTTTTTTAATTTAGTTTGTTTCTGTCCTGTCTCGCTCCAACATATGCAACGCGCATTCTTGCAACACACATTCACACATGCAATAGTGGATAAGTAAGCGTGTGTGAGGTTTTTGTTGGAATGGGGAGATGATAATTATGTCGTGTAACACTTTGCCTTGACAAACTCCTGCTTGTACTCTGCTTCAGTCAGCGACCCGTCACCTGCAAAACAAAGTGAAAGTTTGACTGTTTCGTTCTAAGCCCTTGACGGCCAGTGGGCACGGAGTTTTTGAAATCACAGTAAAATCAAGATTCTCACCCGTCAAGAGAACATGGACGTTGAGTGGTTTCAGCAAGATGTATAGATCCTCATTCATGAGCCCCCGCAACTGCGGGGGCTCATGAGGATCTATACATCTTGCAGTTGGGTGGAAGTCAAATGTTCTCGGCAGTGAAGGATTTAAACTCATTCTTTGTCTCTTAATTCCTTTTCTCTTTGCTTGCCTGCGTGTTCACGCCTTTTACTGCCAGGGGCCGCGAGTCGTGTTTCTGAAATCACTACTGTACACAAACCAAGGGGAATCACTCAGCGCTGGACAGACAAACAGTTAGATCCCCTGCCCCCGCCTATCAGGCACCCAATCGCCAGCCCCACAGAGAAATACGCAGGTATAGAACAAGACGATCATTTGCATCCTCAAAAAGAATGCATCAGGTCTCTTATATAACCCATGTCTTTCTCCGGAACTTAGGAAGTAGGCAGGAGAAACATACATACACAAACACGAAGGTGCATTACTATATGTGGTCTGGTAAATACCCTGATAACCCACAGTAGATGCACAGAACATTACACAACAATGTAACGATACAAATTTGCCTCGAGTTATAGATACTCACAAACCAGATAGGTGAGGCTAGCGCTGGCAGAATTGTACACAAACCAAGGGGAATCACTCAGCGCTGGACAGACAAACAGTTAGATCCCCTGCCCCCGCCTATCAGGCACCCAATCGCCAGCCCACAGAGAAATACGCATGTATAGAACAAGACGATTATTTGCATCCTCAAAAAGAAATCACTGTATACATTCAATGCTGGAACAGTGTACCCGACCACTGAACATGGCAACCAAATAGGGCCAGATTGAGGCATAGAAGCTCATAAGTCCTGAATATATAGAATCTTATGATGATATATGCCGCTTGCAGATGGTGGGGTGTTTAACCCCTGAACTTCAGGGGCGTGGCAAACGCTACCCAGCAGGGGGGGGTTGGGGGGGGGGGGTTGGGGGGGGGGGTATGAGAATTCCTGCCTCTTGTTAGTCATATGTTTTTATACCTATGTTTGGTCCCATCTACATGTTTTATCATGCAAATGTTGGTCAGTGTGTAGTGGTTACATGTTGGGCCCCAACCTCGGCCAAAGTGACATATACTGCTCAATAATAGTAAGATGTATTAACTTTTCAGCTTGAATTACTAATAGTCCTGAGAATCGATATAATCACGGGTATATCAGTGATTAGCCATCCCACTGGCCTACAATTTCACAACTTGGGTGTGAAATATAGTGCTCACAAAAAGTAAAGGACGAATTACTTTTAGCTTGAATTATTAAAATGACCCCAAAAGTAAAAAAATCAATCAGATCCAAAAGATGTAAATATGTTTTACGACATGTTAGTAATTCAAGCTGAAATTATGACGTCCTTTACTATTTGTGAGCACTATATGTCACACCAATGTTGTAAAATTGTAGGCCAATGGGGTGGCTAATCACACTGATATAACTGTTATTATACCCATTCTGAGAACTTTTAGTTATTCAAGCTGAAAAGCTAATGTACCTTACTATTTTGGATCAGTATATGTCACTCTGACCGAGGTTGGGTCGACGCCGAGGTTGGGACCCAACGTTACAGACGCGCAGTTCGTGATTACTGATAGCAATAAGGTTGTTAGCAGATATTATATATCTATAATATCTCCTAACAACCTTATTGCTGTCAGTAATCACGAACTGCGCATCTGTAATATATACTAATGGTCAAACCTTAAGGGCCACTTTTTATCGCAGACAACACCACACAAATAATGTAACAATAATTGGAGTCAGTACTTTCCTAATTTATTCAGTAAAAATTTATTTAACTCATTCTACCCCAACACCGAAATCCTTAAATTTTGCCGTTGTCGTCTGAAGACTGCATTGCAGTGCAGGACATAGATCGACCATGATAGTTCAAGGGTGATGCCAGAATAGCTTGGCGCCCATAGGCGCCAAGCTATTCTGGCATCACCCTTGAACTATCATGGTCGAACCTTATCTTGCTGTGGGGTGTCTGGGGTAGAATGAGTTAAGTTTTGAGAAGCAATTGTAACAACCGCAGTACGTTAGAATGTTCACCCACACAAAACTGGTCCAGTCAGTAGCGAGTGTGCCCACCGTTTTCAGCAAAGCGTTCAATGCAGCGTTGACGCATGGAGTTCACCAGGGTTCGGAGAACATGTTGTGGGATCGATTCCCACTCTTGTTGCAGGAACTGAGTCAGCTGGGGGACGCCTTGAGTTGGGGGGGTGGAGGTGGTTGCTGACTACACGTTGCCCCATCACGTCCCAGAGGTGCTCGATAGGAGCCAGATCAGGTGAACGAGCTGGCCAATCCATCCTCATGATGTCCCGTTGTTCAAGGTACTCATCCACCACACGGGCGCGATGAGGTCGAGCGTTGTCGTCCTGCAGAACAGCATTGTCGTCTATGGCTTGGAGAGCTGACTGGATAAGGGGCTGCACAATCTCGTCCCGATAGCGCGGTCCAGTCAGGGTGCCTCGGATGACGTGGAGGGGAAGGGGTGGGGGGTGGGGGTCCTGCCTTTCCTGCTGAACCCTGCCCAGACCATGACTGAGCCTCCTCCGTAGCGATCCACCTCTTGGACGCATTCATCTGTGAATCTTCAGACCCTCACCCTGCCGTCGTTGAAGGACACAGTGAACCGTGACCCATCAGTAAACAGAACCTGTACACTGGAGTCTGTTCCACCTCACATGTTGACGACACTAGGCAACCCGGGCTCTGCGATGAGCTGGAGTGAGGGGTATTCTCACTGCTGCTTTGCATGAAGCCAGGCCAATTTCGCGCAGACGTCGGCAGACTGTGCTTCTGCTGACGTTAACGTTTGCAGCTTGCATCAGTTGACGTCGCAGAGTGGTTGACGTGACAGTTCGGTCGCGCAGAGCCGCCACACAGAGGTATCTGTCCTCCCTTCTGCTGGTGCAGCACGGGCGTCCTGAGCAGGGTCGTCGTTCTGCCCTCCCAGTTTCTTGGAATTGTGCCAGCAGCCTCTGGATTACTGGTTGGGACAACCCAAGACGTCTCCCAACTTCTCGCCCGAAAATTCCATCCTGCAGCCATGCTAGCACTCGGCCTTGATCTACTGCCATATGGCTTCGTCGTGGTGGCATGGTTAGGAAAATGACAATTATGCCCCTACTGTACCGGTATTTGTAGTGAAACAGAAGTGCTTAGTACGTGCATCACGACTTTACCGAGTTTTTCCACCTGCCTGCCTTTGGTACGCTTGACAATATCGCACAGCTTTTCACAAAAACTGACGATGTTTCACGTGCATTTGACACGTTCGTGGAAATTGATGAACTGTTGTCAATTGTTCCCTGTACAGTGGACTGTCTAAGGTCAACTTTTAACCCATTTGGATCGAAAGAACATTGTATTTTATTAGCGTAACAGCGACGACAAACAATGACACAAAAAGTGGGGTGGTCCTTAAGTTTTTACCATTAGTATATATATAAACACGTTTATTGACGAGTGAATGTCGCGTTTCCTGATCGCCTGAGTGTTTTTGCCCTTTTAAGTGTTTATAGCTTCAGAAATGAGCACAGACACTTAAAATTCAGACATCGTGCAGTTACCATTGGCGTCCAGCGCGTTAAACTGGTTGATGATTTCCCTGGCGTAGACCACTCCGTCTTTTGTGCCCGACCAGCTGTCCATGTAGTCGTATATGATCCGGGCCCCACTTTCTCCCAGGTACTTGGTGTAAGGATCGTTGTCGCGAACTTCCTCCAGACTCAAAATGCCGTCGCCTTCATCAATCAAAATTGAAGAAATAATATTAATACATTGGACACTTGCCGTATACGAGAATCTACGTCTGTTGCAGACGACATCACACGTTAAATGCGAGTGCCGTTCACCGTTAACCCCTTCACTGCCAAAAAAAGTAAACACTGTCCGACTGCAAGAGGCATAGGTTCTCATGAGCCCCCGCGACTGCGGGGGCTCATGAAGATCTATGCCTCTTGTTGAGCTTAATTTGTATCCCTTTTCGTTGGACGGTTTTGGTGTTCGGTCGTTGAATGAAGAAAGATTTCAGAAACAACAATGTACGTACGGTGGCAGGGAGGGGGTTAACATGCCGTACCGTTAACTACTGGTATCCAGCGGCGCATATGTAATTTCAAGCAAAGCATTCTCGTTCAGCGCAATATACCACAGACAGATATGACAGAAAACGGCAAATGGTAAATTTTAGCAATGGGCCCAGGTACTCATAAACCCCCTTGTAAATGGTTATCATTAGTTGAACTCATTCAAAACGTGCCGCCTCCGGATACGCGGCATAAGCCGCGTATCCGGAGGCGGCACGTCTCGAATGAATCAACACTTTACCGTTAGTATCGAGTAATGCGTTGGTCAGCTGCACGAATGTGGTCCCGTTGAGCGCAGTGTTCGGAGTAGGGAACAGGTAGCTGACCATCTCGTGCAGCGTCCTCTGCTCGATGGCGGAGTAGTCCAAAGACCCCGCGGCTACAGTGGTTCCCGGAGCTGCTTTATCTGCGTACAGTGTCACGCTGTAGAAGAAGAAAAAAAAAGTTTCTTTTATTTACAGCGACTATATATATATATATATATATATATATATATATTATATATATATATATATATATATATATATATATATATATATATATATATATATATTATATTATATATATATATATATATATATATATATATATATATATATATATATATATATATATATATATATATATATATATATATATATAAAATTTTTCATTAAATTCTGAGAATGCTCTTGCTACGCTAATGCCATGGAATTCCAGGCTGGTAAGCTTGCATTGTGTCATCAGGACATCAGCTGTCCTTTTGGAGAGGGTTAGTGGGAGAGAAGGAATGACAGACCTATCATTTTAAGCCTTCTCACTGAACACCTACATAAAGTAGTAGAGGACTACTACCCCAGGCGCTCCGCAATCCGCTGGAGAATATTTAGTCCTCCCCCCATAGAGGGGAGGCTTGTGCATAAATATTCCCAAACAGATCTTGGACCTGCTGGATAGATTTAAGTTTTTCCCCCCTACAACCGGTTTTGCCCCAAGGGGGGAGGGGGGGGGGGGTGGGGGGGAGGCCTTTTCAGGTAGGCATACGGCGTAACCTGAAATTGCAAACACAACGCATGTACTAGAAGCTGCCTCCAGAATTTGACTGGTAGCACCGCCAGTACAGAGCGGGTTGCATCCCGAAAACTTTATGAGGTGTTGCAGTGGAAGAAGACAGAGTTATTTTGAAAAGGCAACACCTAGGCAATTTTGTGGTGCAATTATTCTTTACTTTTAACAAAGGCGTCGCCCAAAGCCAAAAAATGCACTCAATCAGAATAGCCTCAAGGGACATAATTTTCATTAAATATATATATATGGATCAAGCCCTTCACTGGCAGTGCCCGCAGATCCCGTTTTTGAATTCTCTGTTTATTCCACGCCCAAGAGCCCCAGCCGGACACGGAACATGGATACAGAATGGTGTCAGCAAGAGGCTTAGATCTTCATGAGCCCCCGCAGGTGCGGGGGCTCATGAGGATCTAAGCCTCTTGCACGTGAGTCTCTTTATTTTCGCTCGGCAGTGAAGTAGACGTATTGATTGAGTAATTCTGGAATAGTTTCAGCAATTGTTGACTGAAGCCTTGAGCAGCGAGACGTTGTAAATATGACTCAGAAAAAGGGAAAGAAAAGAAACAAGATAAGGATTTTATCCCAAAGTCTACCGTGTTGTTTGGAGCTCAGATGCGTTAATCTTTTAGGAACATTCAGAGTTGTTCATATTTTTAGGCTTATAATGCTGATCCATTTCCCTCCTCTCTAAGCCAACCTCTGATCAACACACATGTCGGCGCACACAAATAAAGACGGACACACGGCGCTTCCCGCCATTAGTACGCTCTGTGGGCTCGTGTAGCGACAGGAATTCATCTACTACTCTAACCCACCCTCTGATCCGCACACACTGACACACATAAATAAGACGAGCACACGGCTATTCCCCCCATTCGTAAGCTCTGTGATCTGGCGTAGCATAGCTATTCTGAAGAAGAAAATAGCTCGAGCAGCGAAATGACGCCGTGTTCATAGTGAGGACTCGATGTTATACGTCATCATCGCAGTACTAACATTTGACGTATCAGAGAATCAACTGTGCAATTTTCTTGCTGATTTTCATGTCTAGAGCTTACAGGACACAATTTGACCTAATCCTACCCCACGGCCGGGACAAACAGCAGGCTTATGCAAACATTGTTTATGAAAAATTAATGAGAAGATAGCTTTTATCGTAAAAGAAAAATTAAAGTTAAGTTAGCTGTTTTAAAATGACTCCAAAATAGTGGTGCACAAAACTGATTTTCACACCTAGGGCATATAGGTCACAATGGACCTAATCGTACCCGACAGCCGCGGTCGTAGGCGGCAAAAACTTAAATCTACTCAGCAGGTCCAATATCTGTTTGGGAATATTTTCTAGCATCCCCCCTTAGGGGGAGGTCTGGATATTCTCCAGCGGATGGCGGGGCGCCTGCAGGTAGTCCCTACTACTTTATGTAGTAGGTGTTCAGTGGAAGGCTCAAAATGATAGGTCTGTCATTCCTTCTCTCTCACTACCCTCTCCTTTATAGAACTAGTGAGCGATCCAGTCACCAAAAGAACAGCTGACGTCCTGATCACACAATACCACCCTCGAATTCTATGGCATTAACACAGCATTCTCAGAATTGAATGAAAAATTACGTCCTTTGGAGCTAAACTGACTGAGTGCATTTTTTGGCTTTGGGCGACGCATTTTTTACAAATATATATATATATATATATATATATATATATATATATATATATATATATATATATATATATATATATATATATATATATATATATATATATATATATATATATATATATATATATATATATATATATATATAATTTTTCAGTAAATTCTGAGAATGATCCAAGGAACGTAATTTTTCATTAAATTCTGAGAATGCTGTGCTAATGTCATGGGATTCCTGTCATCAGGTCATCAGCTGCCCTTTTGTGACTGCATCGCTTATTAGATCTTTTGAGCTTTCCACTGAACACCTACTACATAAAGCAATAGGGACTACCCCCAGGCGCCGCGCTATCCGCTGGAGAATATCCAGTCCTCCCCTCGAGGGGGGAAGATAGAAAATATTCCCAAACAGACATTGGACCTGCTGAGTAGATTTAAAGTTTTTGCCGCCTACAACCGGTTTCGCCCCAAGGGAAGGGTGGGGGGGGGGCTCTTCAGGTAGACATACGGCGTAACCTGAAATTGCAAACATAACGCATGTACTAGAAGCCGCCTCCAGAATTTACTGGTAGCACCACTAGTACAACGTGGATTGCATCCCTAAAGCTTTATGAGGTGTTGCAGTGGAAGAAGACAGACTAATTTTGAAAAGGCAACACCTAGGCAATTTTGTGGTACAATTATTCTTTACTTTTAACAAAGGCGTCGCCCAAAGCCAACAAAAATGCACTCAATCAGAGTAGCGCCAAAGGACGTAATTTTTCATTAAATTCTGATAATGATGTGCTAATGCCATGGGAGTCCAGGCTGGTATGCTTGCTTTGTGTCATCAGGACATCAGCTGCCCTTGTGTGACTGCATCGCTTATTAGATCTTTTGAGCCTTCCACTGAACACCTTCTACATAAAGAATAGGGACTACCCCCAGGCGCCCCGCCATCCATCTTACATATATAGACTAAGGTACAAAAGCACATGCATAAGTTCGTGATATTAGTGCGTCATTACTGATGACATAAAACTTCCGACCATCTCTCTCTATCTCTCTCTCATGGTCAGGGATTAACGTCATACTTAAAACTCGTGCACATGCATTTCCAAGAAAGCTGAAGTCTTAGAAAATGGTATACAAACGTGAAATGGAAAAAATAAAATAAAGTTTCGCCAAGGTCAGTGAGTCAGAAACTGAGAAATCTATCCCTCTCTCTCTGTCTCTCTCTGTCTCTCTGTCTCTGTCTCTGTCTCTCTCTCTCTCTCTCTCTCTCTCTCTCTCTCTCTCTCTCTCTCTCTCTCTCTCTCTCTCTCTCTCTCTCTCTCTCTCTCTCAGGACAAGGACATGATTGAAAACAGGTCTATGTACCTTATCATTTATCATTGAGAAATAAAGTTTCATTTCATTTCATTTCATTTCATCTCTCTCTCTCTCTCTCTCTCTCTCTCTCTCTCTCTCTCTCTCTCTCTCTCTCTCTCTCTCTCTCTCTCTCTCCCCCTCCATCACTCTCTCCCTCTCTCTCTCTCGCTCTCTCACTTCTTCTCTTTCTCTCTCCCTCTTTCTCTCAAACACACACGCGCGCGCACACACATACACACACACACACACACACACACACGCACGCGCACGCACACACACACTCACACACACACACACACACACACACACACACACACACACACACACACACACGCACACACGCACACAAATACACACAAGTTCACCGTTCCTCTCGCTAGCTCACTCTCAAACACATCTTCTCTCACTCTCACTCTTTCTCTGTGCCTCAGTTTATAACTCTGTCTCTGTCTCTGTCTCTGTCTGTCTCTCTGTCTCTCTGTCTCTCTCTGTCTCTGTCTCTCTCTCTCTTTCTCTCTCTCTCTCTCTCTCTCTCTCTCTCTCTCTCTCTCTCTCTCTCTCTCTCTCTCTCTCTCTCTCTCTCTCTCTCTCTCTCTAACAGGACAGTTTTTAAGAGAGGCGTTTCGCCTAAAATTTTATCCTGTCAATAAAACGTTTCATCATCATCATCATCTGTCTCTCTCTCACTCATGGTCAGGGATTAATTAAAATTATATGTTTGCTGCTTTCCAAGTCTCAACATGGTAGCTAGGTCTTTCGCAAAGGTCAGTGAGTCAGAAACTGGGAAATCTATCCCTCTCTCACTCTCTCTCAGGCCAACAAAGATAGTTCCAACATTGGCCTGACACCACGTTTCACGATAGATTAGTTCGTTCTCGTCTTTCACTTGTTCAACAGGAAAGATTTTCAGAAACGGTACTGTCCAATCTACTGGATGGGTGGTGCTAACGACATGTTGAACAGTGAACACTTACACCACTTCTTGTTGTTGATGTCACTTTTGTGATTTGCCCAACGCAGCTTGAGATTAGTAGTAAAATGAGTGTACATTGACGTTAACAGTCGATTAAAAGCCTGATATCGCATGTTTGTCCGGAGCCTGATATTGCATGTTTGTCCGGGCTTTTATGCGATGTTTTCGTCAAACACACTCAATTTTGACCTTCCTCTGATTTCTTATTACCTTCCTCTGAATTATCGTCAGCTGTTTAGTCATGTCATTTCAAATGTCCAACGTGTAAAATGTAACGTATCACCTATAACTTTCAGTGCGTCAGTCTGGATGTGTCCCCAATGTTTCATCCACCTCTCTCGCTACAACGAGAGAATTCGCGGCGATATCGCACACTGTCACAACCTATTTGTACATCAGTTATTCCCCAACTCTGAAAGTTGGATGAACAGTTCTCGCTACATGCATGTGGAGGGAGTGGTTTTTGATACAAATGGTTATGTTTGCCTGTCTGTTTGCGTGAAACCATCTATCTGTCTATTTTGGCAAACAGACCAACAGACAGATAGATGGTTGCGTGTCTGTTCGTCTGTTTGTCAAATTGTCATTGGAACTGAGAAGTATTCTCACTGTGTTTGTCAAGGTGTGCAATTTTTTACCCAACAAATAGTGAGCCAGTTGTTTTTGTTGCTGGTTGTTTTTTGTTTGTTTGTTTGTTGTTGGTTTTTTTGGGGGGAGGGGTGGGGGCGATTGAATCCCATCGCTGTTTTCAGAGCCAGTCTAGCACGGAGTATTAACCCTTTCACTGCCAGTCGACTCAGATTATGTGTCTGAAATCTTTTCTTTTTTTAAATACAATGCCAAAGAGCGCACGACGTCCCAAAAACATGGAAACAAAATGGCGTCAGCAGAAAGTATAGACCTATGTCTCCTGCAGTTGGGTTGTGTTCACTTTTATCGGTAGCTTAGGGGTTAACTTCTTCGCTGCTTGTTGTTGCCAATGAGATCTTGGAAATCACAACAGACGGTCAACATTAAAACAGATCTGCTTGGGCAAAAGGATATAAACATTGATTTATATACATGTAAAGGCAGAGAGCAATGGCAGTCTATTACTCTTCCAACTACTTTATGATAACAGTTAATGGGAGGGGTGGGGTGGGGGGTGTGGCGGAGGTGGACAAAAGAAGTCTGGTAGTGGCACTCCTGTACAGCCACTTTCTAAGTTTGTTCAGATTGCCATTAGACACTTGACTTACCAAATTATCGACACGAAATAATTTTTTGCAGAAAATTCATAAAATAAACCAGGCATTTGCGCCTTTACCACCGTCCTCTTGTTTCGCTATATGTGACGTCATTGCTCTTCATCCTAATGTCAACAATGACAAGGAAAAACAACTACGGCTACACCCATCCCCCCTTGACGTGTCTAATGAATGCATTATTCAGGCACTTAACATTGCTCTGCATGAAAACAGTGCTGCGTACACGGATGATGAAGGTAACACTGCCTTTGTCAAGCCAAACAAAGGCACAGCAATGGGACCGTGCCTTGCATGTGACTATGTAGATGTGTTTATGGGTGAGCTTGATGAAGCATTAGTATCTTAATCGCCAGTGCCTCTCCTTTCTTCTCTCGCTGATGAGCAGGATCACCCTCGACTACGTCATCTTAATTGGAGCAGGTTCAGAGATGATGGACTCGCAATTCTTCTCAGTAAAGACTACGCAAAAGAGTTTCAAGCACACATTCAGACTCTTCATCCTCCACATATCAGATGGACAGTTTCGCATGGGATTACTGCAGAGTATCTAGATGTCAAGCTAGAACTGCAGAATCTCTCTCTTGGCTTGACTTCGCGAACGAAGATTCTATAGGGCTTGCCCACGTCGTCTGCAGGCATTTTCGTGGCTGCGGAGGCCAATCCGGGACAGGCAGGTTCAGCCGCAGTGGCTGCAGGGGAAGATCTGGTCAGGGTTCTGAGTTACGACAACTCTGTTTTTTCTTCTAAGCCGCTTGTCCTTAAGGTTAGCTCTGCGAGAGTCCTCAAAGGAGACGGCTGCCTTGTGAATGGTGGAGCGCCAGGTGTCACGGTCCGCAGCAAGCGAAGACCACTGGCGGTGGTCGATTTGGCAGGCACTAAGCGACTTCTTGAGACCGTCTTTGTATCTCTTCTTTGGTGCCCCTCTGTCTCGGTGTCCAGTGGCGAGCTCGCCGAACAGAGTGATCTTGGGTAGGCGATGATCCTCCATCCTGGAGACGTGCCCCGCCCAGCGAAGCTGTGTCCGCAGCAGCAAAGCCTCGATGCTCACAGTTTCCGCCTGTTCAAGGTCCTCGACGTTGGTGACATAGTCACTCCAGTGAATGCTGAGGATGGTACGCAGGCAGCGCTGGTGAAAGCGTTCGAGGAGTCGTAGTTGGCTGCGGTAGAGGGCCCAGGACTCGGAACCGTACAGCAGGGTGGTGAGGACGACAGCTCTGTACACACTGATCTTGGTGCCTTTTTTCAGCTGTTGATTGTGCCACACCCGCTTGAATAGTCGCCCGAAAGCACTGTTCGCTTTTGCCAGCCTGTTGTCCAGCTCCTTGTCCAGCTTGGCGTCTGACGTGATGATGCAGCCAAGGTAGGTAAACTGGTGTACAGACTTCAGTTCGGACTCGCCGATGGCGATGTGGGGAGGGCGATGCTCTTCCTTGGGTGCCGGCTGATGAAGGACCTCTGTCTTTTTCAGACTGACCTCAAGTCCAAAGAGCTGGGCAGCATCTGCGAAGCAGGACGTAATGCGCTGCAAGGCTCTCTCTGTGTGTGCAACGAGGGCAGCGTCATCAGCGAAGAGCAGCTCACGAATCAGTTGGTCTAGGGTTTTCGTGTGGGCCTGCAGTCGTCTGAGGTTAAACAGGCTGCCATCGAGACGATACCTGATGTACACTGCGTCGTCATCGTCGAGGTCCACTGTGGCCTGCTTCAACATCATGCTGAAGAAGGTGGTGAAGAGGGTCGGTGCCAGCACGCTGCCTTGCTTCACGCCGTTGTGAATGGGGAATGGTTCTGAGAGGTCACTGTTTAGTCTGACCTGGCCTTGCTGGTCCTCGTGGAGCTGGACGATCATGTTGAGGAACTTTGGGGGACAACCTAGTCGCTCCAGGATCTGCCACATACCTTGCCTGCTCACAGTGTCAAACGCTTTTGTTAGGTCGACAAACGTTATGTACAGCCCTTTGTTCTGCTCGCGGCACTTCTCCTGAAGCTGTCTCAGCACAAAGACCATGTCGGTGGTACTCCTGTTGGCTCTGAAGCCACACTGGCCCTCTGGGAGGTGGTCTTCAGCGATGGCAGGTACCAGCCGATTCAGGAGCAACCTTAAGATAATTTTCCCGGCAATGGACAGCAGGGTAATTCCACGATAATTAGAGCAGGCAGACTTCTCCCCTTTGTTCTTGTACATGGTGATGATGACTGCATCACGGAGATCCTTTGGTAGTGTTCCTTTTTCCCAGCAGCAGAGAAAGAGGTCGTGGAGCTTGTTGTGCAGTGCTGGGCCTCCATGTTTCCAGATCTCTGGCGGGATTCCGTCAATGCCTGCTGCTTTGCCACTCTTGAGCTGGTGGATGGCTGTGAGGGTCTCTTCGGCGGTGGGCGGTTCGTCCAATTCAACCTTTACTGGAAGGTGTGGGATTTGGAGGATGACTGTTTCTTGAACAGTGCGTTCAGCGCCGAAGAGGTCCTGAAAGTATTCCGACCAGCGGTTCAAGATGGAGGTATTATCTGTGAGGAGTGCCTGTCCATCAGCGCTTCGCAGGGGACTTTGTACCAGGTGCCTAGGGCCATACACTGCTTTCAGTGCTTCGTAGAAGCCCCTGTAGTCACCGTTGTCAGCGCAGAGCTGGGTCCTCTGTGCAAGTCTGGACCACCACTCGTTCCGGAGCTCTCTAAGCTTGAGCTGGAGACTGCTGCAGATGAGGCGGAAGGCAGACTTCTTCACAGGGCAGGAAGGCTGGGCTAGGTGGGCCTGGTGGGCGGCTCTTTTTTTTTGCTAGAAGTTCCTGGAACTCTACGTCGTTTTCGTCAAACCAGTCTTTGTTCCTCTTTCTAGCAAAGCCCAAGACTTCCACAGAGGATTTTACAATAGCAGTTTTCAGTTGTTCCCAGAGTGTTTCAGGAGAGGAGTCTGCTGGATCAACTGTGTCTTTGAGCATGCGCTGTAAATCGGCCTGAAGGGCAGCTTTCTTGTCGTCACGCTGAAGGCTGGCAACATCAAGCTTTTTCTTGGGAGGGCCCCCTTTCTTGGGTTTCAGCTTGAGGCGGAGCCTGAGTTTGCAGCGAACAAGGCGGTGGTCAGTGTGGCACTCTGCGCTGGGCATCACTCTGGTGAGGAGGACGTCACTGCGGTCCCTCTGACGCACTAGGACATAGTCGATAAGGTGCCAGTGCTTGGAGCGAGGATGCATCCAGGTGGTCTTTCGACTGTCCTTTTGCTGGAAAGTAGTGTTGGTGATGACAAGTTGCTGCTCTGCACAGAGCTCCAACAGTAGGCGACCATTGTCATTGCAGTTCCCAACGCCATGCTTCAGAGTCTTGGCCCACTCTGGCGTTGAAGTCGCCAAGGATGATGACTTTGTCGTCTGCAGGGGTGCTCTGCAGGAGGCTGCGCAGGTCAGAGTAGAACTTGTCTTTTTCTGCAGGCTCTGCCAGGAGGGTTGGGGAGTACACACTGAGAAGGGTGACGTATTGCTGGTGTCTCAGTGGGAGGCGCATGGACATGATGCGGTCGGAGTGACCCGTTGGTAGGTTTCCCAACTTAGTCGCAATGGGGGTCTTCACCATGAAGCCCACGCCTGAGAGCCGTCTTTCTGATGCTGGCCTGCCTGACCAGTAGAGGGTGTAGCCAGTGCCAAGTTCTTGGAGGCTGCCTTCCTCCGGAAGGCGTACTTCGCTGAGCGCGGCGATGTCGATGTTTAACCTCCGCAATTCATGGGCAATGAGGGCGGAGCGACGTTCAGGGCGTCCGCTGTCTGCTGTGTCGAGCATGGTTCGGATGTTCCAGCATGGTACGTTGAGTCCGGTCGTGGTCGTCATGAGAGTGGATCCATGGGTTTTTTTTCTTGTTTTCTGACCGCATGAGAAGATGCCCGTTGACCGCGGCTAGCCAACTGGGGTTACGAGGGGATGAGCTTTGGTTAGGCCACCTTTTCTAGGCCCCTCTCCGTGTGGAGCAAGCAGTGCTGTCCCTAGAGAAGGCTGCTTGGTCGTTCAGGGTGTGCCGAGTGACGTCATCCCCAGGTCAACATCAGGCGACCAATATCCTGAACCGCCTGCATGCAGGTTTGAGACTGCGGCTTCCAGTGACATCTTTCACCTGCCGTTTTGCCCCTTGCCCATCGCTACAGGACTTGGAAAGTTCAGTGTCATAGTCCGTGGGCGTTTCCTAAAGCCTGCGCGGTGGAGCTTTTTGGTGGAGTGCAGTGTGCGCAGTACTGGCCCCACCCTTTAAACCCTTGGTTCGTTTGCCATGGCCTAGCAAGCTGGGACGGTGGCATCGAGGTCCGCGGGTCGTAGGTTTTATATCAGACTGTCCTTGTCTTAGTCTCTGGCTCAAAAGTCTTCCCCGGATACACAGGGGCTTTGATGTCAGGGGTTTCCTCCCTTAGCCTTTCAGCAGCCAAGCGGCCAGGCCTGCAAGGCAGCAGGGGACTCGTGGGGGCCGGGGTCGTCAATGTCCCGTGCAGATGTGAACATCTGCCCACTGCCCAGACGGTGACACCAGAGGAGAAAAATCCAACGCCGGAACCCGGTATCGAACCTCGCACCTTTGGCATTGGAGGCAGACGCCTTAACCACTGCGCCACTTCCCCGTCAGAACTGCAGAATGGACAGATCATTACAGACGTGTTTTCTAAGTACTGCCACTCCTACTTACCACCAACGAGCTGCCGGTCTCCGGCAGTTGTTATAGGGTTGATTTCAGGAGTTGGTAAACGTCTTCGGATGATTTGCAGTGATGATGACACTCTTTTGATTAGACTCAACGAGTATGCCAGATATTTCTCTATTATCTGGTTAGAATTTCGACTATACCCTCAAATAAATCAATTATGGAGCTAACAAAAGCAGGATTGATATTCTTAACAAACCACGGCAGAAGAATGTTAAAAGAATGGCCTGGGTGACGACTTATGATCCTCGCCTCCCGTCTATGAAGTTCTATACTAGTTAAGTTATAATTAAGGTGGTGACTGTTTATGCCGGAGCGACTGTCTAATAGCCGGCACTGTTCTTATGGCGACGGGCCCCCAGGTAGCAACTGTGAAAGTATTCGTCTTTTTCACCCTTTGCGTATTTTTTGTTATTTGTGTAACTAGTCTCAGCCAAGCAGAAAGTTTAAAAACATTATATTATATGTTCTAGAGATACTAAGATAGAACCGTCTTTAGTTTGCTTGTGTTAGAGTTGGGTTTGGGGCCGTTGGCGCCGGCCACTAGACGCCTTGGCCACGAGCTTCACCCATCCCGAGCCATTGTCCATTTGTTTGAAACTGTTGTGTGAGTGTGTGTGATTGCGAGTTGCACCTGAGATGGCGAAAAGAATTTCTCTTTTTGAGATAATAAAGTACTCTTATTCTTATTCTTATTATTCTTAAATCAGCAATTCTTCTGAATAATATCTCCATTCTCTATTCTAATCCGGAGAATGAAGATATTTTCCCCAGGAATATGATAATTTCAGCAGACAGGCGTCGTAAAAACTTAGGTGAACTGTACAAACCCACACTCCCTAGACGCTTTGTCCAACATGGTCCTCATCCCAGGTCAGGTTTTTACCCTTGCTCGGCCAAGCGTTGTGATACGTGTGCGCACGCCATCGAAGTCCAAGAGTTTAAATCTCCACGGGATAGACGACGGTGGCATATACGGCAGAACATGACGTGTACAACACCAAATGTTGTGTATGTCATCCGGTGCTCGTGTCATACAGCCGCCATGTACATTGGGTCTACTACTAATCTCAAGCTACGTTTGGCAAATCACAAAAGTGACATCAACAACAAGAAGTGCTCTAAGTGTTCACTTGTTTAACATGTCGTTAGCACCACCCATCCAGTAGACCGGACAGTAACGTTTCTGAAAATCTTTCCTGTTGAACAAGTGAAAGACGAACTAATCTATCGCGAAACGTGGTGACAGGCCAATGTTGGAACTATCTTTGTTGGCCTGAATTCACGCAAAGACCTATAGATACCATGCTGAGACTTGGAAAGCGGCAAACATATAATTTTAATTAATCCCTGACCATGAGAGAGAGAGAGAGAGAGAGAGAGAGAGAGAGAGAGAGAGAGAGAGAGAGAGAGAGAGAGAGAGAGAGAGACAGAGACAGAGACAGAGACAGAGACAGAGATAGAGAGACAGACAGACAGACAGACAGACAGACAGAGACAGAGTTATAGACTGAGGCACAGAGAAAGAGAGAGAGAGAGTGAGAGAGAATATGTTTGAGAGTGAGATAGCGAGAGGAACGGTGAACTTGTGTGTATTTGTGTGCGTGTGTGTGCGTGTGTGTGTGTGTGTGTGTGTGTGTGTGTGTGTGTGTGTGTGTGTGTGTGTGTGTGTGTGTGTGTGTGTGTGTGTGTTTGAGAGAGAGGGAGAGAGAAAGAGAAGAAGTGAGAGAGAGAGAGAGAGAGAGAGAGAGAGAGAGAGAGAGAGAGAGAGAGAGAGAGAGATGGAGAGAGTGAGGGAGGCAGAGAGAGAGAGAGAGAGAGAGAGAGAGAGAGAGAGAGAGAGAGAGAGAGAGAGAGAGAGAGAGAGAGAGAGATTTCCCAGTTTCTTTTATTATTTCCATTGCACTTTTGTATACCATTTTCTTCCTCGTTTGTGATGTGATCTCTGTATGAGATGCCAAGCAGCCTTCGAAAACATCTCATTTCAGTGGCTTGTATCCTCCTTTCAAGGTCTGCTGTGAGGGTTCATGATTCGCAGGCATACAAGAACACTGAGATGACTAAGGAGAAGCATCAGTCTGATCTTGGAGCAGAGTGTGATGTTTATGTCTTTTCATATGGTCTTCAATCTTGTCAGTGCTGTTGTTGTCTGCGCAATCCTGGACAGTATTTCTGGTTTTGATCCCTCATCTGTCACAATGGCTCCTAAGTATTTGAATTTCTTAACTGTTTCCAGTTTTTGGCCTCCCACCATGATTTCAGTGCCAATGCCACTGGGTTTATTGGTCATCAGTTTGGTCTTCTCTGCACTGATTTCCATCCCATATGCAATGGCTGTACTATCCAGCTTTTCCACCAGCTGAGCTAGCTCCTTCTCTGTTCCTGCAAGGCCATCAATGTCGTCCGCAATGCGCAAGTTCATGATTGTTCTGCCTCCATTACTGACAGTTCCTTCTTGATCTTTCAGAGCGTCAGTCATGATTTTTTTTCCAGGAAGATGTTGAAAAGAGTAGGTGAGAGCAAGCAGCCTTGTCTGACTCCAACTGTAGTACTAAACCAGTTTCTTATTTTGCCGTTGAAGCAGACTGCGCTAGTGGCCTTGTTGTAAAGGTTTGCTATGACTTTGATCAGGTTGGCATTGATGTTGTATAGCTTCATGGTGGACGAAAGGGCTGCATGCCACACCCTGTCAAACGCTTTCTTCAAATCCACAAAGACGTGATAGAGGTCTTGCTGGTGCTGGAGGTATCTCTCACATAGAACTCTCAGGTTGAAGATCTGCTCAGTTGTGCTGCGCCCTGGTCTGAAGCCTGCCTGTTCCTCAGCTATGATTTCCTCTGCCTGTGGCTTCAGCCTGTTCAGTAGGATCTTTAACATGACTTTGCTTGGGTGGGATATAAGACTGATCGTGCGATAGTTCTGGCATTGATGTAAGTTGCCTTTTTTTGGGAAAGATTTTTAACTAAAGTGATTGGGTCCATGGTGTGGGCCAATCCCCTGACTGCCAGATCTTATTGCAGATTGTTAGTAAGGCGCTTATCGTGTCTTCTCCCCCTTCTTGGACTAGCTCTGCAGGGATGTTGTCTGCTGCTGCTGCCTTCCCTTTTTTCAGCGACTTCACTGCAGCCTCTACTTCTTCTCGGAGGATGGGATAGTTGCCATTGTTGGTCACGGGTCGGTTGACAAGTATGCCTGGGTCCCCTGCAGCTCGGTGGTTGTACAAATCTGAGCAGTACTCTGTCCATCTCTTTAGTATGTCTTGGTCTTCAGTAAGACAGTTCCCTTCACTATCTTGAATGATCGAGGAGCATCCTTATTTTACACTGGTCAGGTCTTTCACCAGCTGGTATGCTTTTTTGCTATTATTTTTGTTCAGATTTTCTTCTACATGTTTACACTGATCTTCAATTCACTTATTCTTGCCTTTTTCATGCTTTTCTTGATATCCTGGTTAATTTCCCTGTATTGTTTAGCTCCTTCTACCTCTGATTTCTTTTTCTTTAATTCTCGACGCTTGTCAAATAGAACAAAGGTGTCAGCTGTAACCCAAGGTTTCTTTGCTTGTCGGTGTTTGCCAAGGATCTCACTGGCTGTTTGGGTTACAACAGTGTTAAATGTGTCAATCAGTGTGTCCACGTCCGTGTCTTCTGCACCTAGAAGTAGCAGTGGTGCGAATTTTCCTCCTATCTTTGCCTGAAAGGCTTCTGCTACCTCTGGGTCTTTCAGCTTCTCGAGGTCAAACTTGATTCTGGTGGGACCCTGCTTGTTGACCTTCTTGCTTGTGACAGAGGCTCTTCATAACGTTTTCTATTAACTGTTGTGAGAGTCTTTTTGACACAATGTCAGCGCTGATCTGATATTTGGAGTGGTGGATGATGTCATCCATTGCTTTATTTTTAATAGTAAACATAGACTTTCAGACATACAGACTTTTTATGACGTTTTAGATTGACAAGGTGATTTGCTCTTGCATAAACTTATTATCACAGACTGTTGCATGACGTCTCATTTATATCACGAATGTGACTTTTTTTTTTTTTTTCCCCTTCGTAACTATTACAACTACGTATGGTGTTGCATGGACCCAAAGGGACCTATCTTTAAACCTGTGACTGGACTATAACATAAAGCACGGTGGACTTTTATTGCGTTGCTTGACAACCTTGCTTATCCCTGCTTTCCGGAGAAAAGCTAACCAGTGCGTCTGTGCAGGCTGAAACAATAATATTCTCGAGTGGTTTCTCAGTTGGCGACACAGCTAATCCAAACAAAGGAGTGACGGATTGTTTTGACCGCGTGTTGTCTGCTGTGATTGCGCTAGTCACCGCCAGCAGTCACGTGTGAAGATTGTTTGAGCGTGTGCTAGTTGGTTTGAACCGCCTACAGCTCTTGACTATTGGAATCCTCTAGTACCAATTGGATACTTAGACACTTTGTGTTGTGTAATTTACACGCTAGGTGTCTATACGATTTTTTTTTCTTCAGCCCACACATTGTTTTTTTTTTTTTGTTTGTTTTGTTTTTGTTTATTTTTGTATTTGCTGTTATTATTGTTTTTGCTCTGTTCTGCTTGACTATCTATACGTTCGCCTTTAATATGTCAACAGGTGGCAACAGCATTCATTCTTTAAATATCGGTCATCTTAATGTGTATCACCTTTGTCACAAAATACCAGATATAACTATTCTCCTAAACCAGTCCTCACCATTTCACATTTTTGGATTTACGGAATCTCGTCTAACAGCTAACATTAGTGACCATGCCATAGCTATATACAATTACTCCATTCTCAGGCGAGATGCATCTGCCCCCGGACATACTGGCCTAGCTGTGTACATACACAATTCCATCAACAACTATGCAAAGAGGCGTTGTGATTTAGAATCCCCTAATATAGAGTGCATGTGGTTAGAAGTTAAAACGACCAAGTCCTCGCCTGTTCTTATAGGTTTTGTATATAGAAACCCAGCGGCCTCAGCCTCCTGGCAGGACGAGTTTGTGTTAATGATGGATGTGGTTCAGGAGTCCAAAGGTGATGTACATATTTTGGGAGACTTCAACATAGACTTGCAAAAGCAAGGACACACTTCGTGGAGATCCATGTTGAATTTTTTAGGGTTGAAACAGTTTGTCCAGTCACCTACTAGAGTGACTTCCTCATCTTCAACGCTAATAGACCATGTATATAGCACAAATGTCAGCGTTGTAAAAAATGTTAGCGTACCTAATATTTCCATTAGTGATCACTTTCCTGTTTGTTTTACGTTGTCTGTTAGGTTAGCTAAACAGTCAATCAAAGGACACACTACCATAATGTATAGATGTTTTAAAAAATTCGACCAAACTGCTTTTTTATATGAACTATCTTTAGTACCATTTTATGATATAAAAAACTGCAAAAACCCTAACGATGCCCTGTCACGCTGGTACGAGCTGTTTCTCGCCGTTCTGGATAGACACGCGCCTAAGCGCATCAAACGCGTCAAATATCCTGTTATGCCAAAATGGCTCTCTGATGAGAGAAAACAAGCAATGGAGGTAAGAGATGAATTAAAACGAGACAAGAAATTTACTGAATACAAGAAGCAGCGAAACCATGTCAAATCTCTAGTTCGTAAAGCACAGAGGCAAAATGCAGAACAAATTATTGCCGACGGCAAAGACATCCGTTCAGTCTGGCAAGTAATAAACAATTTCACCAAAGGTAATAGTAAACGATCGCCTAATATTCCGCCCGATCTTACTGCTGATGCATTCAACGCTCACTTCATAACTGTTGCTCAAACTCTGGCGAAGTCAAATACACCTAACCCTGTAAACTACACTTGCTCTCATCAACTACGTCACCATAGTCAACAGAGAGCCTGCGGCCCATTTTTAGTACCGCTTATGACTGTCCTAGATGTAGGCAAATCTATTTCCAGTTTAAAGAACAAATCGTCTTGCGGTCCAGATGGCATTAGTAGTCAGATTTTAAAACTATCTCTGCCCTACGTCGTCGAATCCCTGACCTTTATTTATATTTTATCGATCAGGCATAACGTTTTTCCCGACGAGCTGAAAAAAGCGAAGGTAATCCCGCTTCCCAAAAGCAAAGATTTATGCAACCTAAACGAGTACAGGCCCATTTCCATATTATCCAGTATTTCAAAACCGCTCGAGAGACATATCCATACTCATCTTCTAAACTTTCTGGAGCAAAACCATCTGATAACTGCAGCACAATCAGGATTTCGACCTCTACATTCGTGCCAAACTGCCCTCAATCATTTAATTGATAAATGGCTCTCTGCCATAAATGACAATAAAGTATCAGGTACAATCTTTCTTGACCTGAAAAAAGCTTTTGATCTTGTCAACCACTCTATCCTACTAAAAAAACTACCATTCTATCACATTGACTCAAATACTGTCTCCTTTATATCTTCCTATCTCAGGGACAGAACACAGAAAGTACTGCTAAATGGCAAGTATTCCTCTGATGGTTTAGTAACTTGCGGTGTTCCACAAGGGTCTATTCTAGGGCCCTTATTATTTAATCTTTTTATTAATGATCTGCCACTGTGCATATCTCATTTAGACGCAAACTGCGATCTGTTCGCAGATGACACGACCATACACACATCTGATAAAGATATCACAACCATTAATAAGGTACTCCAACAAAGTCTTGATGAAGTAGCAGGCTGGTGCAGTGATAATCACATGATTATTAGTATTCCAAAGACAAAGAGCATGTTAGTTACTACACGTCAGAAACACCAGCATGGCCTACCACCTTTAACACTTTCCTTAGATAGACAGCTTGTTGAACAAGTAACTAGGCATCGCTTATTAGGCGTTATAGTGGACAACCAATTAAGCTGGGAGCCGCATACTGACTCAATATGCAAAACAATCTCCAAAAATCTGTTCCTGTTATCAAAACTACGCCATATAGTTAATACTGATATCCGTAAACTCTTTTTCCATGCGCATATCAAAACGCATTGTGACTACAGTTCTACCGTCTGGGATGGATGCAGCGAAGTTGACATGAAAAAAGTTAATTCCTTGTATCGTCGGGGCATTAAATTAATACTTCCCAGTCCTACTTCGACTGATGAAAAATTAAAATCTCTCAAGTTACTAACATTGAAGAAACAGTTTGAATTTAATCGCTGTGTTCTACTGCACAAGATCATGCACGGAAAAGCCCCACCCTATCTAAAAACTCTATTTTCCGACAATAATAGGAAAAACACGAGAAATAGTTTGATCCACCTTCCAAAAATTAGATTAGACATCTGTAAAACCAGTCTGTCTTTTTCAGGCGCTAAAGCGTGGAATATGTTACCTCCACACCTGAAATCAATTTGTAAGATTAGCGTCTTCAAAGATCGCCTCCATAAATATTTACTTCAGAAGTAATAGTATGTTCGGCTCCCTTATGCTACTATTCGTATAGTTAGTACAGTTAGTGACAAGTTTCCTATTACCTAATACTTTTTTTACTGTTGCTACAGATTATGTAATAGTTCGACTGTCTGCATTAACATGTCAGGTTCATACCTGTGTATATAATTTTATATATATATATATGAAACCTCAGTATAATATATATATATATATATATATATATATATATATTTTTTTTCCCCCTCTGAGTGGTGGTGGTGGGGGAGAGGGGGGGAGGGGGATGGGTCTTTTTACTTACATATGTTTTATCTTTTGATGTATCGTCTGATGTATTTTTATATGTGTAGAGTAGCAGGACAGTTTGGAAGATAGGCATTGCTATGCCTAAAACTTTTTATCCTGAATAAAAACGTTTCATCATCATCTTTAGGCGGAGTCGGAAGGTCATCATCACTAAGTCATTGTCGCTTCCAATGTCTGCTCCTGGAAAACTTCTTGTCTTGGCAATGTTCACACTATACCATAAGCATAATACGACCATTGTGATTGTGTGTGTGATTTTTACATTTTTCTTGACTGCACGTTTGAAAATTCTACTACTGATGATGGTGTTAATGTTGATGATGACGTTATTATTATAAATATTTCATTGCGACATTTTTTCCTCCGCACACTGCGTGTCAATACTCGTGTTTCAAAAAAGTTTTATGTCATCAGTAATGATGCACTAATATCACGAACTTATGCATGTGCATTTTTACCTTATTCTATATTTGTAAAAGTATTACGATAATTTAGAATTTGAAAGTGAATGTGTGTACATTCTGTTTCTATTTTGACGCACTACATTCTCACACATAAAATTATGTTTTGTTACCTAGTTTTGTTCCCTGGGCATTCCCCTGAAGAAGCCCTCGCTGAGAGGGCGAAAATTTGTGCAAAGAATAAGAGTGTAACTCCTCCTAAACTACGTGGTGTATATGGATCCTTTTCTTCACATTTGAAGTATTTCACTGCTGCTTGGATCCATATTTGGGGTGTGGAGTGCCAGCTTTCTCGGACTGGTTTTATTATTCATATATATATATATATATATATATATATATATATATATATATATATATATATATATATATATATATATATATATATATATATATATATATATATATATATATATATATATCACTCAAAAGTTTCTTGAGGTACAATGCTGGTTAACGAACTCATTCAATATATCTCTTTTATCTAGCTATACGTAAAATATCTAATAAAAATAAGAACAATTACGACTCCAGTGTGGATCAACCGGTTTTGTGAAACGGCCATTTTCTCGCCAATGATCATCTTAACCAAAACATTTTTAAAAAATGTCCCGAGATAATTCTTTAGGGGCAATACCCTAAAATTTCAAGCTTGTCCGTCCTCAAACGCGGGTTCTAGTCGCTGTCACATACACACACACACACACACACACACACACACAAACACACACACACACACACACACACACACACACACACACACACACACACACACACACACACACACACACAAACATACGGCGTTTCGCGCCCAAAAGACGTTCTCTAGCAAGGTTTGCGTAGCTAGACGTGACGTCATTTTTATCGTGTTACTTCTTTGCCAGAATTTCTCCGCCGCACTTCAAAAACTTCATGTGCATGCTCAGGAATGCGCTCCGACCCAGCCCCATTTAAAAGTCTACCGTATTTTTTAAATACGGTAAATAAAAAAATTAGACGGAAGTAGAAATATAAACACATTACACAAGATAATTTCTCTGGTGTGTCAGGCACACTGGCTGGCTGTAGATGTAAACTTAGAAAACACCCTTTTGGTTCTGACGTTTCCGGTTTCGTCGTTTCCCAGTTAGCATCTTCCCGTTTGGCCATTTCCGTCTTGCCGCCCGCCCATTTTATTTTATTTAGGCCGTCTCACACAGGGAAGAGCAATAAACGATTTTGGAAATCCGAAGTAAATTAAAAAAAAAAAAAAAAAAAAAACCTCAATTGAGCGCCTTTTGACCCAAACATTAAATTAAAAGCTCGGACAAACATGGTATATCGCATAATTTATTTGTCTGCTTTTCACCCACTGTTTTCGTCGAAACACTTGCAATTTTGACCTTTTGATTTCCAGAAATCATCTATTGATCCTAATATGAATGTACACTATATCTCGCACTACATAAAGTAAGCGCAACTCACCAGCAAACAAAAACCAGGCCCAACAACTTCCTCATGCTGCTGAAAATGTTGATCGCTCGCTTCAGAAGTTCAGAGGTTATATTGCTGTCAAAACACACACTTTCGTCTTAGGCTTTTAAATCAGCCCTTTTCTATTCACCCTTCTTGTGTTCTTGTCACTATTCAGGGCCACCTTTTCTAAGAGTGAAGTCTTATTTCCCTGACTCATTTCTTTATTCCTTTAGGAATGTTGGAATTCCTAACCCCTTTACTGCTAGTGGACGCAAGGCAGATTGAACACAATCCAATAGGTGGACACGAATAGAGTCAGCAAGAGGCAAAAAAAACCCCAAAAAACTCATGAGCCCCCGCATCTGCGGAGGCTCATGAGGTTCTTTTGCCTCTTGCAGAAGGGAGGTTTTTCTGCAGTGACCGGGTTAAAACATGGCTTCAAGTATGTTGCTCTCTCCGTAATGCTCGATCATTTCCTAAGTTCGCGACGAATCATGCTTACTTAACAGTTTTCGTGGGGTTTTGTTCGTGACGAGTAAGGGATTTTAAAAAGATGGGGACACTTGGTCTCAACAGATAGCCTAGTTTGGATGATTAACCTCCTGTCGCATCGAGCCACTGGTACTGTAACCAATACCGGTGGGTGTATGCGGAAGGGGGTTAAAGGGGAGTTTAAGTGCTTGGTATATTACATGACTTTGCATATATCGTTCTGCCATGATCGTTTTTTCGGACGAACACGTAGACAAACATACTGGCGTGTGCGCGTGCGTGCGTGTAAGCGTGCATGTACGCACGCACACTCACACACACAACACCCCCGCACGCACACACACACACACACACACACACACACACACACACACACACACACACACACACACACACACACACACACACACACACACGTACAGTCAATGCATAAACATTTAGACGCATATCACAAAATCTTGTGTTCAAACGTATTCGCTGCATATTGTGATTTCCCGCAGATCAGGCACTTGCAAAATGTGCTGTTTGTGTTCTGATGTGTGATTTTGGACCTCACGGCCTTGAGCATATCAGGTAGTAAGATGCTGAGTATTAATAAGGCCAGCGAGAGGAAAAGAACGGCATCAGCCCCCTCACATGCAAGGGCTTGTGAGGTTCTACGTCCCTTGCACTTCGATTGGTGTTCGCATGTTACCGGTAGTGACGGGATGAACCCATTCACTGCTCAGAAAAATTCAACTTCCTCCATCTTCAAGAGGCATAGATCCTCATGAGCCCCCGCAGTCGCGGGGGCTCATGAGGATCTGTGCCTCTTGCAAAGATCAGTTTGTAATCACGTTCCTTGAAGAGTCCTTCTGATGTTTTTTTTTTTCTTCTTCTTTCTGTGTAAGTTATTTCCAATCATAACTTTTCTGACTTTTTTGCTCTTCTGTTCCTTTGTACATTGGCAAGTTCCAAAGACGCGTTCAACCCCTTGAAAACCGCAGTTACTGTGTCTACTCATACCGATTGTGAAAAAAAAGGTAGAAAAGGCAAAACAACTTCGAAAACCCGTTAAATCGTTGTTGTTGTTGTTTGTTTTGTTGGGGTTTTTGGTGTTTTTTGTTTGTTGGTTGGGTTTGGGATTTTTTTTAGTGGTGGGGAGGGCGGGGGGGGGAGGAGTAGGGGGGGGGGGTTTGAAACCTCAGTATAATATCAGTCTTACTTTGGGGAACTGCTCTCTGAATTCTGCTTCTGTGATTTGGCCATCACCTGAAAAGAAGCCGAATGTTTAGCTCATTCTACCACAGACACATCACAGCAAGATATGGCTCGACCATAATAGTTCAAGGGTGGTGGCAGAATAGCTTGGCGCATATAGGCGCCAAGCTATTCTGCCCGCGCTTTGAACTATCATGGTCGATCTGTCTCCTGAATTGTAATGCAGTCCTCAGAAGATAACTCCAAAATGTGGGTATTTCGTACCTCGGGCACAATGAGTTGACAAAATATTTGCGACTAAAACCGTTCCATATCGGGAGCTTGTGTGCGCGCTTGCCCACCTGTGTGAACGACATTAACTCCTTGACTACCGAGAGGAAGAGAACACGTTCCAACTGCAAGAGACATAGATCCTCATGAGCCCCCGCAGTTGCGGGGGCTCATGAGGATCTATGTCTCTTGCTGACATCACTCTGAATCACTTTGTATCCTTGTTCCTTGGACTGCGGGGATCTTTGAATTTGATTTCACGTTTAAAACAAACAAACAAAAAAAAAAACCAGTATGAGTACACTAACAGTGATGGGGTTAACTTACTGTTTTTTGTCAAGAAACTGAAATTCGTAAATGGTGTCTGCAAGGGGGGGACTGCTCCGTCGTTGTCTCCAGAAAGGGTATCGAAGTAGTCGAAGAAGAGTTTCGTGCCGTTGTCACCAAGGTACGAAGTGTAATGTTCGCTGTCGTGAACTTCTTGCAAGCTGATAAACCTGTCCCCTGCAAATATATGCAGTTTGAAAAGTACACAGAGTCAGAGCCTCCCCTCCCACTCCCCACCTCACCTCCCCGCACCCCCCCCCCCACACACACACACACACACACCCACCCCCGCCACTCCTCCAAATAACTGTTATCATTACGTAGTTGGAAGAGTAATAGACTGCCATTGCTCTCTGCCTTTACATGTATATAAATCAATGTTTATATCCTTTTGCCCAAGCAGATCTGTTTTAATGTTTACCGTCTGTTGTGATTTCCAAGATCTCATTGGCAACAACAAGCAGCGAAGAAGTTAACCCCTTAGCTGCCGAAAAAAGATGAACACAACCCAACTGCAGGAGACATATGTCTATACTTTCTGCTGACGCCATTTTGTATCCATGTTTTTGGGACGTCGTGCGCTGTTTGGCATTGTTGTTTTTTTTGTTTTGTTTTTTTTAAGATTTCAGACACATAATCTGAGTCGACTGGCAGTGAAGGGGTTAATACTCCGTGCTAGACTGGCCATGAAAACAGCGATGGGATTCAATCGCCCCCACCCTCCCCCTCCTCCCCCCAAAAAACAAACAAACAAACAAAACAATAAAAAACAAAAAACAAAAACAACAACAAACAAACAAACAAACAAAAAACAAAAACAACCAGCAACAAAAAACAACTGGCTCACTATTTGTTGGGTAAAAAAATGCACAACTTGACAAACACAGTGAGGATACTACTCAGTACCAATGACAATTTGACAAACAGACGAACAGACACGCAACCATCTATCTGTCTGTTGGTCGCGCAAACAGACAGGCAAACATTACCATTCGTATCAAAAACCACTCCCTCCACATGCATGTAGCGAGAACTCTTCATCCAACTTTCAGGCTTGGGGAATAAGTGATGTACAAATAGGTTTTGACAGTGTGCGATATCGCCGCGAAATCTCTCGGTGTAGCGGTAGAGGTGGATGAAAGGTTGAGGACACACATCCAGACTGACGCACTGAAAGTTAAAGGCTTAAACGTTACATTTTACACGTTGGACAGTTGAACAGACAAGAATGAAAAGCTGACGATAATTCAGAGGAAGGTCATAAGAAATCAGAGGACGGTCAAAATTTAGTGTGTTTGACGAAAACATCGCATAAAAGCCCGGACAAACATGCGATATCAGGCTTTTAATCGACTGTCAACTTCAATGTACACTCATTATTTGACCTACTTGTGATTTACCAGAATCTGCTGTTTAATTGGTTTTCCCCATACTTCATTCCCTTAACCCCTTGACTGCTGTGGACCCGGATTTCGAAACCACTGCGCACTGACTGACATTCGCGTGAGGAACACAAATGAACTGAGACCAAAAATGAACACAAAGAACACAGGACTAACAAGAGACATAAATCCTCATGAGCCCCCGCGACTGCATAAGCCGCGTATCCGGAGGCGGCACGTCTCGAATGAGTTAAAGGAGACTGAAATTTCCATGACTGGATTGCCAGGACATTCCTTGAACGGAACAACGTCGTTCAATGACGGGATATGCGTCACACAGTGTTCACAGGGCAACATTGCTCTCCACAAAACATGTCGATGATATTTTCCGCTTACGTGATGTCAATATTACACTTTTCCAACATTCATACTGAGTGCAAAACTGTAACATTGTCTCCTTCCGGGTTTTCCATTCTCGGTCAGATTGTACCGGTGCGCTTGGTTTCATGTGAAAGAGGCACTTTTTGCTTACTTGTAAGAATTTGTGCAAACAGAACGTTCTCTGAGAAATTTGCAAAAAGATGTCAAATTTCACCGCTCAGGCAAAAGGCAATAACGTAGGCCAGATAATAAATACTACTTCAAATTTATCGATAGATATTTCGTTCATTAGGAATGTTATGAAATGTAACAGAATTTGTTTGCCAAGGGTCATATTTCGTAAATTTATGAATTAAACGTTTGAGTGGTATTGCACACAGTGCTCGTCGCGTTTTTCATGTCAAAGGCTGCACATCCCCATTTCCTTTTAATGTTGTGCTGACAGAGTTTCTGCTTAATAACAAACACGCACGCGCGCGCGCTCATTAACACGCAGGCACGCACGCACACACACACGCACGCAGGCATACACACACTCACAAACACATAGAACACATCAAAGATAAGGCATGTTTACAGAACACAGCCTCAAATGAAGGCCAAATCTGATAAGTGATTCAGGGATTTTACATCCTACATGTGTGTCAACTATGAGTGTGCTGGGCTGTGATTTTGGACCTTACCGCTGAAAGCCGTAAGGTCCAAAATCACAGACCGTCACAAAAATAATTTGTAGATTATTCTCTTTGTGTTGCACCTGGACATGACACAACAGGTTTTTGCTTATGCCGCGTATCCGGAGGCGGCGCGTCTCGAATACGTTAACCGGTTCAGTGCCAGCTGACACAAACAGTGCTTCTGCAAACTTCGCGAACTCATGACCACAAAAGCCATAGACGTGCCAGGAACATGGATTCAAAGTGGTGTCAGCAAGAGGCATAGATCCTCATGAGCCCCCGCAACTGCGGGGGCTCATGAGGATCTATACCTCTTGCAGTTGGGTTGTCTTCACATTTTATCGGCTCTGAGAAAGGTAAAGAAAGTACTAGCGCCTGATTGACATTTTCAATTGCAATGGACTTTGGTGCCATCACTGGTCTGTGGTTGTCTGACTGCTAATATTTGAATTCAGTGAATTATGACGACCAGGTATGGCAGAGGCTGCATTACATTTTTATATCAGGTCAGCGACTTCTATTGTGTTTAAAGAGGCACTACTCCGAGACTAACGCAGATCACAGAGCACAGTTTTAATTCAAAATAAATTTCATGATGCGAACAATGATTGTGCCAAAATGTTTTTGTTGTGTTTTTGTCTCTGTCAAGTACACCTATTTTGTCGCATTTCTTTTGTCAAATACTATATTATACTATATTATACTATATTATACTATATTATACTATATTATACTATATTATACTAACCCCTCTGATATTTGCGGTGAAATGATCATTTATCAACATTGCATTACAGTCCACACATTAGGCATGACCACCGGAATGTCAAAATGGCAGGGGATCACATTCATTATTGATGTGTTGCACCGCGAGCTTATTAGCAAAGTGGTTCTAAGTTGATTTTCGCGAGAGAGAAAAAGTGAGCATTACGGATCTGCAAGAGGTACAGATCCTCATGAGCCCCCGCAATTGCGGGGGCTCATGAGGATCTATGCCTCTTGCTGGAACCACTCTGTATCCATGTTCCTCTGACGGCGTTGAACTCTCACAGAATTCAGAAGCACAGTCACACAGTCCGCTTGCACTGGCAGAAAAGTGTCGCATACAGCCGATATTTGTTACGACTCAATCAAATGTAGATCATTAATAACGGTATCTTCCTGGTCGATAACTGCTGGATTTGTTCTTACGTCAGCTGATAAGATAACTGATCTCTCTGGCGCTTTGGACATTTCTCTTTCACTTCTGTAGGCTAGTGGTTCACGTTACGTACATTATGTTCAACTCAAATGCAATAATAGCGCTACGTATGCTGACGAGCAAAGAAAATGCAACATTTTTGAAACCAAAGATTTCAAAGATGTCGCATTTCTCTTGCTCGTCAATATACAAATCACAAAAGATGTATCAATTATGATGATAACTCCAAGGCAATGCATGAACTATAGTAAACCAAACCTGTCAAGACGATCACTTTTATACGACGACCACCTCTCTGAGCAGACTACACATTTTTCGCCCTTTGGTCTTCTTTATTTTACATAGATGGCCCTGAGTAAGGAAACCACCTGATTATAGTGACCACTGTTTGAAAGTCCCTTGGATTGTGGCCTTAAAAGGGTCTGACTGTAAATCAATCGTAAGGCCTCCTGCCTAATTACTTCCCGCCTCAAGTAGCAAGCACTACTTATAAGCAGCATGTACCATGCTTGATCCCTCCTCTGTACAATACAATACAATACAATAATACTTTATTAATCCATCATGGGAAATTCGCTGTCTGCCCATACAGCACATGGCATCATCATTCACTCAGTGAAATAATTAAATAACCCAAAAATCTCAATTAAAGAGATGAACTGTAACAGACGTATTGTTACCTGTGTAACACTCTTGGCATCAGAATCACTTACGGTGAATTCCTTCAGTGCTTCTGGTGTCAGCAATGTTGCAGTGAACTACTGAAAAGGCGTGAACTTTAAGAATGTTGAAAAACACTATCTACTGATATTACTGTTGAAAAGGGTAACAGCCTGAGGGACAAAAGAGTTGGCATAACGTGATGTACTACTTTTGGATACTCTAAGTCTGCCACTTCGTTCGATACGTCTGCTGGCAAATTCATATCTAAGTGGATGTGTTTTGTCATCAAGAATGTCACCCAGCTTGTTCGGAATCCGTCTGTTGTACAGTGCGGCCATAGTATTCTGGGCCTTACCAATCACCCCGCGCCCGTTTCCGGATTACTTTGTTAAGACTTTGTAGTTGGTACTGAACGCTATAGAGCAACGCTTTAAAATGTTTACCCACTTGTTCGTGTGACTGCAGATTTGAAACTCCGTGATCAAAGATATTGAGCGTAATTTAGCTAAAGTATGTTGCACGAACACGCTACCGGTTTCGATTCTACGGGGGAAAAAAACAAACTTATTTTACACGCTAACTCCATCACTGCAGCGAAAGATTAACTCATTCTACCCCAACACCGAAATCCCCAAATTTTGCCGTTGTCCTCTGAAGACCGCTTTGCAGTGCAGGACACAGATCGACCATGATAGTTCAAGGGTGATGCCAGAATAGCTTGGCGCCCATAGGCGCCAAGCTATACTGGCATCCCCCTTGAACTATCATGGTCGATCCATATCTTGGTGTGGTGTGTCTGGGGTAGAAGGAGTGAAACAGGATCCAACTGCAAGAGGCTTAGATCCTCACGAGCCCCCGCGGTTGTGCGGGGACTCATGGGGATCGATGCCTCTTGCTGACACCACTTGGACTCACGTTCATCGCACGACTTGGGCGTGTTGGTGTGGAATTAACAACAGAGTCCAGAAACAAACTTTACGTCCGCCGGCAGTGAAGGTGTTAACCCTAGAGAGGGCGTTTCTTAGGCCATCGTAGATTGTCTGCACGATACCCCTGTCTGCTATAGGCACCTTTTAACTCATTCTACCCCAGACACACCACAGCAAGATAAGGATCGACCATGATAGTTCAAGGGTGATGCCAGAATAGCTTGGCGCCTATGGGCGCCAAGCTATTCTGGCATCACCCTTGAACTATCATGGTCGATCTGTGTCCTGCACTAGAGTGCAGTCTTCAGAGGACAAGGGCAAAACTTGGGGATTGCGGCGGTGTTGGGGTAGAATGAGTTAAGCATGAGGCCAGCAAGAGACCGATAAGTAAAGGCCTACTATATGACAACTTTAAACTGTCGGCAAGAGGCAAATCTCTTCAAACTGTCGGCAAGAGGCAAATCTCTTCAAACTGTCGGCAAGAGGCAAATCTCGATGCTTAAAACGGCATCGGACCGACGTCGGCCTGTATGCGATAACATCAAACTTGTTGGTTACGCATACACCATTTCCATCGGACATCCCCTGGCGGACGTTCTAGATAACCGCGGATGACGTTAATTTGATGTCAACTGCAGAGGACACAATTTCGTAGAATATCCTAAATGACGACGGCAAATGAGTCAGTGAGATTCCTTGCAGCTTAGGTGCCGAGTTTGGATACAAATTTGTACAAATTTGTTTCACTGTTTTTCAGAATTGAGAAATGGGGTGCTGCACGGGGATCGCGCAGTGTGGCTTGGTCATCATCAATACCATTTTCGCAGTAAGTGAAATCTACTCTGGTGACAGGGGAATGTATAGGTCAACAGTGCAGATAAATTGAAAAATATTTGCGTTTCACGTTTTGCAATTGTAAGATGCGAGACACGCAAAATATTTATTAAATTGTCATTCGGTCACTGTATTCCAGGTATATGCTGCTATCAGATCACATTCAGTTGCTGTTACGTTACTGTTAACTCATTGCAGACGTGCTGTATAGGGATACGAGGCGCGTATCCGTATGCAGCTCGTCTGCAATGAGTTAATGCGAGCTGTTACACTTTACACTTTTTAGGGCGCTTTATAAGCAGACTGTGACTTGTGTATTTGTTTGTGACAGCTGTTTGGCTTGGTGTTTCTGGTGGTCGGGTGTGTTGTGAGGTTCGGATCTCACTTGCTGGACAACTACCTCCAAGACTTTTACACCGCGCTGCAAAAACTCATAGAGAAAGCAGGTATTTGAACATGATTAACACATGAAAATCACACGTGTCCGTTTCTGTACGTACCACGAAAGCCGTTCTCAAACAATACATGAGAAAATGAAACAGTAACTGTATCACGTATATAGTCAAGTCAAGTCAAGAAACTTTATTCTTCCAAATACATGTTGTCACGTACAGGAAAATTTGCTTCGCCACCGCAGGTGCAACTCGCAATCACCCAAACTCACACAGCATTTACAACAACAAATGGACAATGGCTCGGGACGGGTGAAGCCCGTCGCCAAGGCGTCTCATGGCCGGATATAACCCATACATGAGAGAATGAAACAGTAGCTGTATCACGTATTTAGCCCCATACAATGCCAACGGGCGCAGGCTGGGTTTCTGAAATCTTTGTAAATCAACGCCGAAGAGTCTTAACTCATTCAGCCAGGCGCACGTATTGCCCAAATTTTGGGGGCGTCATTTAACGACTATGCACCTGTTGCAGGAGATGGTTCGACCATGATAATTCAAGGGTAGTGCCAGATTAGCTTGGCGCCGACAGGCGCCAAGCTAATCTGGCACTACCCTTGAATTATCATGGTCGATCCATCTCACGTGCTGTAGTGCGTCAGGGCTGAATGGGTTAACCGTCCAAGGAACATGGATATCAGATGGCGTCAGCAAGATTGGTAGATAATCATGACCCCCCCCCCCCTCTCCATCAATCGCGGAGACTCGTGAGGATCTAAGCCTCTCGCAGTTGATCTCTGTGTTCAGTTTCTCCCGTCAGTGACGGGGTGAAATTTATTTGCATGCTGAACGTTGAAAATACACCACAAAGAATTCTTCGCAAAATCTTTTTCACAATAGAGTTTCGTCGAAACATGACTGCTAACAGTCAGGTGTGCCATCACAGCAATGTCTGATTTACAAAGCACCATTATTTTATTGCTTTAGAAACAAGACTGGAGTTGGTTAATTTAATATTTTCGATTGCTTTTGTTGGTATAATAGTTTATCTAGTTGGTCTTTATTGGACGCTCTGCTGAGCAACAACGGTTCCTTGAAAAGAAACATCAACTACAGGCTCTGTTCTAAACATTCGCCAGCAGATACTGTAATGTATCTATGTTTTTCTTCTCCTAGGGTCAAGTTCTAGTCTGTCAAATTTCAACATCGGAGACTACCTACAGAGCGCCACATTGGCATTCATTCTACTCGGTACCTTCTTTTTCTTGATCGGTATAATCGGCTGCATTGGAGCTTGCTGCAAAGTCCAATGCTTCCTCGTCGTGGTGAGTATATGGCTGTACTGGTCAGACTCGTCAGAATTGTGTAAATTATTGCTACGGCCCTTATAAAGGATATCGATTCCACGCCGACACATCCATATCCCAATACGCAAAAGACCATCGAGCCGACGTCTGCCAACGTAGGCTCGACAACCTATTGCGCGATGAGAGCCCAGTAAGGGGAAAAAAAAAAAACTCGGGCCTACATCTGCACTCGGACCCTCGTGCAATGGGATACAGCTCAAAAACTGTTTACAACACCATGGTGTTTCTCTGAGTGAAGGACCCTTTGTACACTGATACGATCTGAGCTTCGGGGCAGTATCGTTACACATTCTCGTGGCGAAGCATGCTGTGCTGATCGCGCTATTTGGTTTATTCTTTTTAGTCAACGTGCCTTCAAGTCGATCAACAGTGCGCATTGGCTCGTGTGTCTCCAAGTATACTGACGAGCAAAAGAAATGCGACATCACTGGAATCATCGGAAACACCGTGACTCCAGTTTTCCGATGATTCCAGTGATGTCGCATTTCTTTTGCTCGTCAGTGTTCTTGCGCTTGTTTGTGATTATTAATATTCACTCGCATGTATACTCGTGATTTGTACGTATGAACGCAACTTGCTTGGAACCAATCTTTGTTCTTCCAGTACGCCATCATCATCGGTCTCATCATCATTGGAGAGATCGTCTTCGTCATCCTCCTCTTCACCATCAGGGATCATGTAAGTGCGTACAGTAGACGTTGCTCGGTAATCGCGAGGTAGGTCAGAACTACACGCACGTGTTTGGACGAATATAGAGGTGGATTCACCCGTTCAGTGCCATCTGACGCAGACTGTGATCTGCCATCTTCGTTAGCTCAACACCAAAAAACTTAGATGTCCCAGGAACCTGGATTCAAAGCGGTGTTAGCGAGAGGCATAGATCCTCATGAGCCCCCGCAACTGCGGGGGCTCATGAAGATCTATACCTCTTGCAGTTGGGTTGCGTTCAAACTTTCTCGGCACTGAACGGGTTAAAGCCAGGAAACCCCTTCGACAGGATATATTTGTCGTGGCTTTTAATCTGCTATTTACGTCGAAACACGAGCAAGCTTGATCTACTTCTGACATCAGGAAAGTGTGTATTACACTCTGCCAGTTACAAAACAAGTCCTCAAGTTGCTCCACCCTCATCCTCTTTACCCCATCCCTACTTAACCCCGTCCCTGTCTAACCCCGTCACTGTCTAACCCCGTCCTGCTTAACCCCGTCCCTGCTTAACCTAGTCACTGTCTAACCCCGTCACTGTCTAGCCCCGTCACTGTCTAACCCCGTCACTGTCTAACCCCGTCCTGCTTAACCCCGTCCTGCTTAACCCCGTCCCTACGTAACCCCGTCCCTACTTAACCCCGTCCTGCTTAACCCCGTCCCTACTTAACCCCGTCCCTGCTTAATCCCGTCCTGCTTAACCCCGTCCCTGCTTAACCCCGTCCTGCTTAACCCCGTCCCTGCTTAACCCCGTCCTGCTGAACCCCGTCCCTGCTTAACCCCGTCCCTACTTAACCCCGTCCCTGCTTAACCCCGTCCGTACTTAACCCCGTCCCTGCTTAACCGCGTCCCTACTTAACCCCGTCCCTGCTTAACCCCGTCCCTACTTAACCCCGTCCCTACCTAACCCCGTCCCTGCTCAACCCCGTCCCTATTTAACCCTGTCCCTACTTATCCCCCGCCCCTGCTTATCCCCGTCCCTACTTATCCCCGCCCCTACTTATCCCCGTCCCTACTTAACCCCGTCCCCGCTTATCCCCGTCCCTACTTATCCCCATCCCTACTTAACCCCGTCCCTACTTAACCCCGTCCCTGTTTAACCCCGTCCCTACTTAACTCCGTCCCCGCTTAACCCCGTCCCTACTTATCCCCGTCCCTACGTAACCCCGTCCCTACTTAACCCCGTCCCTACTTAACCCCGTCCCTACTTAACTCCGTCACTACTTAACCCCGTCCTTTCTAACCCCGTCCCTGCTTAACCCCGTCCCTACTTAACCCCGTCCCTGCTTAATCCCGTCCCTACTTAACCCCGTCCCTGCTTAAACCCCGTCACTGCTTAACCCTGTCCCTGCCACTGTGCGTACATTTTTGTTTCAGAAATCTCAGTTCATTCAGCATTCAAAAGCCACAACCGTCCAAGGAACATGGACGCAAATTAGTCTCAGCAAGAGGCACAGATCCTCATGAGCCCCCGCAGTCGCGAGGGCTCATGAGGATCTATGTCTCTTGCATTCGTTCACGAGTTCTCGGCAGTCAAGGGGTTCAAACGGACTTGTACTGACTGGCTTGAAGACGCGCTGAACTTTATTTCATCTATAGTCTGATGAACTTAGAATAAGCCTCGCGTGTTCCGTGTTTTTCCGCAAAAGAATCAAGAGAAAATAGTAGCAAGGTGTGATTCCAGGTTGGCACTGATACGTGTGTATGTCACTTGTAGAATCCGCATCAACAATGTGCACTGGTGTCTGATTTGAGACCTTTTGGCCTCAGACCATTAGATTCAAAATCACAGACCAGCAGTGCACACGGAAATATTGTTCCAGAAGTACACACAGACTGAAAAACGAAATCAGCAAGGTTATGTAACAGCATCACCCGGTAACTCCTACTCTGTAAACAGACAAACCAACCAACCAACCAACCAACCAAACGAACAAAACGAACACACACAAACAAAACGAACACACACAAAAAAACCAGCACATCTGTCAACGAGAGAAGAACAAAAGAAACACGTAAAATACTAGCATTGTAATATTACGTTGATTATTTATTTATTTATTTATTTATTTATTTATTTATTTTGCAGCTTGAAGAAATGCTGCAGTCTCCACTCTACTCGTCTCTCAGGAACGACTATAAAGGTCTCAACAGCTCGGATGCTATCTCCCTTGGATGGAATTTCGCCATGATCACAGTACGCCTGCACTGCCTTACTAGAGAAATTATAACTTCCCTAGATATTAACGCATGTCATTGTCATTACGTAAGCAAACCCTGTTATTCATCGGTAATCCCGACAGAGCCAACAAGGAAACTTAACCCTTTCACTGCCAGGTGACGCATATTGTGTTTCTCCGATCTTCGTCAGTTCAGCGCTAAAGAGCCCCAGACCTCCCAGGAACTTGTATACAATGCGGTGTCAGCAAGAAGCATAGATCCTTATGAGCCCCCGCAACTGCCGGTGGGGGGGGGGGGGGGTTGGGGGAGAGGGGGGCTCAAGAGGGTCTATGTCTCTTGCAGTTAGATCGAGTTGTTTTTTCTCAGCAGTCAAGAGGTTAATCCCAATAACGAACCATCTCGCAGAATCAAAGCGCCTTGACAGTCTAGATACCTTTCCCCTAAAGTTAACCGAGTGCATCACATTAGTTTTGTTTTAAATTTTAACTCATTCAGCCCGACGGCCGTATTTCCCAAATTTGTGAGGTGTCATCTAATGACTATGCATCAGTTGCAGGAGATGGATCGACCATGATAATTCAAGGGCAGTGCCAGATTGGCTTGGCGCCGACAATTATCAAGGTCGACCCATGTCCTGGTGTAGTTCGTCAGGGCTGAATGGGTTAAGTAAGCATGCAGTAAGCAAGTCCAGCGTGTTCCTTTTCGCAAGATATACACAAAGTCCGAAATAGCTCAGGCGGTTAAGCGTCGGTACGAAAGAGAGCGAAGAGAACAGCCGGGTCGTGGGTTCGAGTCCTCGTCCCGATCCCGGTAGTTGAGCTCGCAATCCAGTGGAAATAAAATGTCCGTTAAAGTAGCACAGTTGCAGTGCGCTTGATTTGCTCAGTGTTCAGGTCATACTCAAAGGGCAATACTGTCCATGACACCCCCCCCCCCCCCCCCCCACCCATAACTCGACCATTATGACCGGGACCTTAAACCCCGAACTAACCAGGATACAGCTAGTACAGAAAATATAGTAAAAGATAAGTTGTACATTGTGCACTGGTTTGTATGTAATAATAATAATAACAATACATGGCATTTATATGGCGCATTTCTCATATTTATAATATAACTCAATGCGCAGGCGAAAACGAGACAAACACACACACACACACACACACACACCATCACACACACACACACACACACACACATATATATATATATATATATATATATATATATATATATATATATATATATATATATATATATATATATATATAGAGAGAGAGAGAGAGAGAGAGAGAGAGAGAGAGAGAGAGAGAGAGAGAGAGAGAGAGAGAGAGAGACAGAGACAGAGACAGACAGACAGACAGAGACAGAGAGAGACAGAGACAGAGAGAGACAGAGAGGGAGAGAGAGAGTCTGCAGGGGTGTGTACAGAAATACCGTAGCAATTACACGACAGTCTTCGAGAAAAGTAAGTTTTTAACTTTGCTTTCAACTGCGTAAGGCTGCAGGCATTTTTATTAATCATGGCGACTACTGCCGACACGGAAAGGGTTAACTCATTAGAGACGCGATTTATACGGATACGGCGCGTCTCCAATGATTTAACACGATTGACAAAGCGTTGAGATTCATCTTGGTGTTCAGAAAACAATTTACATGGAATCTTTTCCATCGCTGCTTTCAGTTCAAGTGTTGCGGGGTCAGCAACTACTCTGACTTTCAAGAAGCGAAGGAATGGCCGAGAAGCTACGATCTGAACGGTACACAGTACAACCTCACCGTGCCCATCGCCTGCTGCAAGATGAACGGCTCCTTCCCGGCTGTCACTGTTCCTGACGACCTGACGTGCGCCGTGAGCCCCACAGAGACAAACGCTAACATTGACCAGGTAAATAAATCAATAAATCAGTAAATCAGCGCATTATGTAGGATCTTTATCCCCATTGAATATCGGCTCAAAGCGCCGCCGCGAACTGAACCCAACAAGCACGCTCACGTGAATCACGCGCATTCACTCACACACTGCACGTAAACACAGAACATTCACGTCGTGCTAAGGGCAAGCTCAAGCGAGCTACTGAGGTTTTTGGAAATTTAAATAGTTTTTGTTTGAAATTTGGTTAAGTGGGCTAAAATTTGATAACAAAGTGGTGGAGGAGGAAGAGTCGGAGTACCCGGAGAAAGACGCCTGGACGGTCCGCCCGAATTAACGGTGACACTTCTTCTTCTTCTTCTTCTTCTTCTTCTTCTTGAACGCCGTCACACTTGGTGTTTGGCTCTCAAAATGAAATCTGTGGTCTTCTGTAAAGCCTCCACAGGCCCGTACAGTTTCTCTTGTAGAGTGGCGGGCTTCGGCCATATCTCCTCCCTCAACAGATGGTGGTTCCCACAGCCCTGGAGGATGTGCTCTGTGGTCTGCTCCGCTTCTTCACAAGGGCACAGAGAAGGTGGCATGAGGTGGAAGCGTCTGTGCAGGTGGAAATTGAGTCGGTTGTACCCGGTCCTCTTGTCTGGACAGCTGATGGTAACTGTCTATGGGCCGTTGTGGTGGTCTGTACACAGACTTAATGATGGTCTTTATCTCTGTGAATCTGACTCCATTTTCGTCTTGTTCTTTCTCTTCGCCCACTTTTGCCATTCTGTCAGCTTCTTCATTGCCATAGATGCCACAGTGTGAAGGGATCCACTGCAGCACCAGTCTGGTGCACTTGATGTTTTGCAGAGCCTTTTGTAGACGTGGCAGTTTGCTTGCTGTTGCATTGCTGCCTCAAGGACAGACATGGCATCAGTCAGGAAGACAATCTGGGCATCAGGGTCTGCAGTGCCACAAAGGGTGTTTGCAGCGCGGACCAGGGCTTCCACCTCAGCCCTGTAATTATTGCAGTGAAGGCCTGTTGGTACTGCCTCTGCCTACCATTTTCTGTTTGGGTACTGAATGTACACCCCAGCCCCTCCATTCTGAACTGCATCTGTGGCTGATCCATCGGTGTATGCCCGTATCCATGCTTCCTGGGGATACTTTTCTTCGAGCATGGCCAGTGTCAGGGCTTTCTTGCTCACAGTGCTGTGCTCATCTTTGTTGGTGATGTAAAGTACCGTGGAAGAGATGGTGATGTTTTCTCGCTTATTTTCTCATGATGGAAGGTCGCTAGCAGGATTCAGAGCCTCTACCTGCGCAGGGAGCTTTGCCTGGTGTTTTCTCTGCAGTGCTCTCGTCTCCTTCACAAAACGTGATCTTTTCAGTCTCCCTGAGGTTGGTTGTTTCATCCTGGCATTCATAGGATGGTCTTTGGAAGACTTGACCTTTGTGGACTGTATCAAGGCTTTGCAATCTCTTCTCATGCGCAGGGGTGGGTTGCCTGTTGTCTCTTCCATCTTTTCAATTGGTGTGGATCTCATTGCGCCGGTGATGATACGCAATGCCTGGTTCTGAACTCTGTCAATGGTCTGCTGGTGTGACTGGGCTGCCGTCAACCATGCACTGGATCCGTACTCAAGGTGTGGTCTCACTGTGCCTCGATATACATTTTTGAGGATCTTTTCATTGGCTCCCCATTGTGTTCCAGCCAGCTTCCTCATGATGTTCAGCTTTCTTCTAGCTTTCGCTTCTGCGTTCCGGATGTGCGGCTTCCACGTCAGCCTCTTGTCAAGGGTGACTCCCATGTATGTCTGTTGGTCTTCATACCGCAGTGAGGTGTTGCCCAGTGTTAGGTTTCCAGCCTTTGCTTTGTTGGAGAGAGAGAGAAGAGTGTGGCTGATGATTTTTCTGTGTTGATGGTCACACACCAGTTGTTGGTCCAGTCTGTCAGCCTGTCCAGGGCTAGCTGCATCCTGTATGTAGCAGTCATATGGCTGTGTGGTTTATTAGAGTGCGCTGTGCAGCCCATTACTCGGGGTTTCTATCGGGGTTATCTCACCCTTAACTCCTGGTCAAAAGGCCTTTCTAGGAGCACAGGATGGTTTGGTTTTGGAATGTCCTTTTCCTAGATGGGTTGCCGACCAAGGCTTATGAGTCCCATCTACTCAGGTTTTTCCTCGGACTTTTCCTTCCCGAATGAGATCTGCCAACCAAGGCTATCGAGCATCCCTGCCCGGATTTGTATAGGGTTTACTCACCTAGTCTTTGCCTCTCCCAAGAAACCCATAAGGCAGTGGGGCTATTTACCCATAGCTGGGGATCTGGTTCATGGGCATCAGGGCTTGTCCACATATCGATGGGCCTGCATGCCGTATGTCTGGGGGCCAGATCTCCTCCGAGTCCTCTGTAGTTCAGCCCGAGTCCGTAAGGTGCTCGGTTACCGTGAGTCACCACGAGGAGGCACTTCATGAGGCTTGTTGTTGGAGAGACTGTGTACTGGCAGGGAGAGACTGACATACTCTGCTCCCCTTTTCGCAAAACTGCTAGCCAGCGGTGGGAGCTGAAAGCGAGAGCGACAAGCACAGACGCTATATTACCACACTAGACGCATCATAACAACCATTTGACCCAACGGTGACACTTACTAGAGGAGAAAAGTCCGACGCCGAAACCGGGTATCGAGCCTCGCACCTCTGGCATTGGTGTCAGTCGCCAATGACCGCCCCTTAAAAAATATGACAATCAAGAGATGAATGGAGGGTGGAGGAGATGGATAGAGGAGGGTAGATGGAAGAGCGGAGAAGGGGAGCGGGGAATGGAGGGGAGGGGGTAATTAGGGAGAGGAAAGAGCAGACAACACGTCCGAAACTTCCAAATTCATTTGTAATCGCATAACTCCCGGGGCAAGGTGAGCGGTACCCAGCTGCAAGAGACATAGACCCTCATAAGCCCCCGCAGTCACACTAACTTACTGCAGTCGCACTAACTTACCGCAGTCGCACTAACTTACCGCAGTCGCACTAACTTACCGCAGTCGCACTAACTTACCGCAGTCGCACTAACTTACCGCAGTCGCACTAACTTACCGCAGTCGCACTAACTTACCGCAGTCGCACTAACTTACCGCAGTCGCACTAACTTACCGCAGTCGCACTAACTTACCGCAGTCGCACTAACTTACCGCAGTCGCACTAACTTACCGCAGTCGCACTAACTTACCGCAGTCGCGGGGGCTCATGAGGGTTTATGCCTCTTGTTAATCCTATGTTTTTTATGCCTATTTTTATCCCGTTTACTTCTGTGTTCGGTCGGACACCAGCCTATTCAACGCCAGCGATCCCCAGGCGTCCCAGGAACATGCAAGTCGGCAAGAGGCATTGATCCTCATGAATACCCGGAACTGCGTTGGCTCATGAGGATCTATGCTCTTACAAATGGATCGTGATCAGTTTTCTCTGCTGTGAAGGGTTTAATGTAACTCTGTATTATGTTTTCAGGGCTGTTACAACGCTCTCATCGATTTTCTGCTGGACAACAGCAACATTCTGATTGGCGTGGGTGCGGCCATTGCTGCTGTCGAGGTGAGTAACAACCCAGTAAGCCAAGGTCCTGGGGCCGATGTAGGCCGCACTGGGCCCGCGCACGGTTGTGCGTTTGTCAGTGCGTCTGTGCATGCGTCGCAGGTCCGATGGTCTCTTGCTTTACTGGGAAGCGCAAGGACCGGCTGAAAACATCCTTAGGCCCTGAGTTGACATGTTATTGTGACTCTTGTAGCAAAAATAAACAAAATAATGCAAATATACATTGAAAATGAAATGAAATAAATCAAATAAAAACAAAAATAGAAATGAAAAAAAAAAACATAGCATAAAGGGAAATAAAACGAAATAAATTATAAAATAAACACAAATAAAGCAACACTACAAGCATTTCGGATACAGGAGTGAATGTTGGGGCACCCTGGTATTCACCCTTGATTCGCAGTGATAATCAAGGGAGGCAACTGGTATGGGATGGGGGGGGGGGGGAGATAGTGACGAGAGAGCCTTTTCAACTTATTCATAATTGAATGCCTGTATCACGACACACATGTGTTTGCTAGACTGATATTTGTATATTAGAACCGAAATGTTCAAAATCCCTGACGTAGGCGCATTTTGTGACCAACAGCTCGATCAGCATTTAGTACCAACTACTCTCCGGTGGAAAGATGTTCAAGGTTGGTGCTTGGTGAGCTAATTGTCACGTAAGGCGCCAAAAGCCGTAAGGCACTACCTTAATTCGAGCCCTGACGGTCCGTCGATCTCTCTTCATTAGTAAGGCTAACCCCTTCACCGCTGAGAAAAAGTGAACACAGTGCAACTGCAAGAGGCATAGATCCTCATGAGCTCCCGAAGTCGCTGGGGCTTATGAGGATCTGCGCCTCTTGCTGAGTCCACTTTGTATCCATGTTCCTCGGACGGATGTGGGTCTTTAGCGTTGATTCAACAACGATGTGTGCGTCCACTGGCAGTGAATGTGTTAAAGTACGTTCTACTTCCATTGACATTAACACATTCTGCTCCACGACCGAAATCCGCCAATTTTGAAGTTGCCCTCTGAAGACTGTATTACACTTCTGGAAACCGATCGAGCGTGATAGTTCAAGGGTGGTGCCAGAATGGCTTGGCGCCTGTGGGCGCCAAGCCATTCTGGCACCACCCTTGAACCGTCATCACGCTCGATCCATGTCTTGCCGTGGCGTGTCGGAGTTGACTTAATTAATTTAGTGTTGACATTTCGGATGAAGTTTTGTATTCTTATTCTTCTGATCCTTAGGCTGTAATTCTCTCTCTGTCTCTCTGAGTCTCTTTCCTATATCATATCTTCATGGGTTTTTTTTTTTTTGTAAGTGCTAACCCCTTCGCTGCCAGAAGGCAACAAGCAAGATCCAAGATCCTCATGAGCCCCTGCAGAAATGTGGATCTATGACTCTTGCTGACCTCACTGTTTAATGCGTGTTTCTCGGGCGGAAGAAATACTTTGGCCTTAACTCATTCAGCCCGACGCACGTATTTCCCAAAATTTTGGAGGCGTCATCTAACGATTTTGCACCTGTTGCAGGAGATGGATCGACCATGATAATTCAAGGGTAGTGCCAGATTAGCTTGGCGCCGACAGGCCATTGAATTATCATGGTCGACCCATCTCCTGCTGTAGTGCGTCAGGGCTGAATGGGTTAACACAGATTTCAGAAACACGATCTGCGTGTACTAGTAATGAATGGGTTAAAAGGATTGAGATAGGTGAATGGTAGTGCCATTACCTGCTTCGCTGCCTTTTCACGCAGTTTGTTTGGGTTTTTAAAAATACAGATCCACAGCCGTCCATGGAACAAAGATACAAATTGGCTTCAGCAAAAGGCATAGATCCTCATGAGCCCCCGCAACCGCAGAAGGCTCATGAGGATCTATACCTCTTGCAGTCGGATGGCGTTTAGTGTTCCCCGGCAGTGAAAGGGTTGAGGGTGCCACGTTAATCAGCCACTACTCTGGAAAAATGAAGACTTGCATTTCGGTATCAGTAGCAAACAAGCAATACGTGAATAATTCCATAAAGTAAATTAACTGAAAAACTACACTTCTGATAAAATGTTGGGTAGTTCGAATTGAAGCTGGAAGACAAATAGATTAGGAATTAGTTTGACGTTTTACTCAAAAGTCTCGTAATAAAAATTTCTACCCTATACCAGACAAACAAATGGACTTCTTGTCAAATACGGTCCACTAATGAAAATGAATTAAAAATCAATCGCCTGACTTGTTTTTCTGATACTGTTCAACTTTTGAAAGACATGTCTGGCTTAACTCATTCTACCCCAGACACACCACAGCAAGATATGGATCGACCATGACAGTTCAAGGGTGATGCCAGAATAGCTTGGCGCCTATGGGCGCCAAGCTATTCTGGCATCACCCTTGAACTATCATGGTCGATCTGTGTCCTCCACTGCACTCAGCAGTCTTCAGAGGACAACGGCAACATTTGAGGATTTCGGTGTTGGGGTAGAATGAGTTAAGCCGCTTTAGTCAAGTTTTCAGACATTGATTTGATGTCCAGGAATAAAATGTCATCATTGGCAACCTACAGTAAGCTGGATCAGTGTGTGCATTAACGAAAAGATTCAAAAGAAATTTGTAAAGAAAAACTGTAAAGTTCTGCTGAATATATCAAAATAATCTGAAGTGCTTAACTCATTCAACCCGACGGCCGTATTCCCCAATTTTGGAGACGTCATCTAACGACTATGCACCAGTTGCAGGAGATGCATCGACTATGATAATTCAAGGGCAGTGCCAGATTAGCTTGGCGCCGACTACCCTTGAATTATCATGGTCGATCCATCTCCTGATGTAGTGCCTCAATGCTGAATGGGTTAATGAACTTCGGTCTACAATGCCATAGGTCCAAAACTACAGAACAACACACAATTTTCATTTTGATCCAATGCTAACCTCTTCACTGGTATTCAAAGCAGACTGTGTTTCTGAACTCTGTGTTAACTCAGCGCCGTAGAGCCCCATCGTCTAAGAAACATGGATACAAAGTGGTGTCAGCAAGAGGCATAGATCATCATGAGCCCCCGCAACTGCGGGGGCTCATGAGGATCTATGTCTCTTGTAAGCGGATCGTGTTCAGTTTTTATCGGCAGTGAAGGGGTTAAAAGGATAGAGATCAAATTTTGTGCTGGTCTATGATGTTTCATTTTTAGCTTTTAGGTGCAAAAGCACCAATTAGAATTTATTTAAATTATTTTATAACTCTAAAGTGGATTTAACTTGTAATCAATGATGACTCATTTCTCTCCCTTCTTTTCCTTCCCCGTGTAGGCCTACGTTTTCATATTAATGGTTTAAAGCCTGAACATCCAATAGTTGACCGTCGGGTACACAGACGCTGCAGTGGTAGTGCCGTACTTTAACACTGACGGGTATACAATTCAACTGACGCACTTACTCTGCGCGTGCCTGCCTTAACTCATTCGAGACGTGCCGCCTGCGGATACGGCGCCATAAGCCGGGTGTACACATATAGCAGGCAAAAGCCGCGTATGCGGATGCGGCACGTCTCGAATGAGTTAAACCTGTAAACCTCTTGCGCGTGCTGGTACCGGTGTGCCGTCCACAACACCGACGCCTGCATGCACACTGTGGTTTTAAGCGGTCGTCTTAAATGATTTGTTGCTGTTTTCGTTTTCCTCAGGTCCTGATGTTCATCTTCGCGCTCTGCGTGTGTTGTTCGGAAAGCAAGAACAAGGTTGACAAACTGGATTCCTGGTAGTGATAGCGGCATCAGCAGGACTGAACAAACATCGTGCGCACCATGTCTCCCCGCCTCCCACCCCCCCCCACCCCTCCACACACACCCTCCACAGCAGCACTCCCCTCCGTTAAATTTCACTTTGTCTCGTTAAATTTGTTACAATACGTTACAATCTAAAAACTGTCTAACTTACACCCTCCAACATATCCCAAAATCATACTGATCAACTCATGCAAACGTGACAAACAAGAGCAAGCCAGTATCGACCACGATAGTTCAAGGGTAGTGACAGCTTAGCTTGGCGCCTTAGGCGCCAAGCTAACCTGACACTATCCTAGAACTATCATGGTCGATCAGTCTCCTGCAAAACAGTCTTCCAAAGTCACCCAACAGTCTTAAAACAACGCAGGCGCCTAGATGGGTCAGCACAAATTGTGACCCTTTCTGATTAGCATCTAAAAGACAGCTAGACATCTCGTTGACATTTTCTCGTTTTGCACAATGATCATTATATAGACTGGTTTGATAGGCAAATCTGGACGGTACATTACGTCTCTCGTCGCAAGACTGATTGGGGAATTACACAGAGCATCGGGTAGAGACAGTAAAACTTGCTTCATCAACGCAACCGAGCGTCATAAGTTTGGACTTTACTGATAGACAGCTCATTGACATTTTCTGGTTTTGCACACAGATTATACAGACAGAGTTGATTGGCAAATCTGAACGTCTGTGTAAATTACGCCGCAAGACTGATTGGAGAATTATAAAGAGCGTCAGGAATAGACAGTGAAACTTGTTTCACTATCGACGCAACAGATCCTCATAAAAGACTGACATTGTTGTAAAGTTATTTTGTTGTACAGTGAACAAAGATAATGTAATGTGGACATGGAGGCGTGTGTTTTTCTCTCTTCCAATGTTTTTCGGTGTGATCGTAAAGTGTTAAACCTGTCAACACAAAGACACTAAGGTGAAAAGAAGCAAACAAACAATCACATTAGAAAACACGCTGAGATAGGACGAGAACAACACAACCAACCATAAAAAACCTGATGAAATTTTACTCTTCTTACATAACAGGATCCCCACCCCAAAAGAAGAATTTCCATCTTGTAAATATAGCGACTGTGAGGAAGTGATTAATGTAAAGATGCAATATGTTTAATTTGTTCATTGTCGGTCAAAGCTCTTTTAGAAGTATTCCGTCCTGAAAGAGTTAGTTGACGGATTTTTGTTTTTCTTGTTGCTTTTGTTGTTGTTTTATTATGTTGCTGTTGTTCTTCTTCTTGCTGTTGTGTTTATAGTATTTTACTGTTGTTTGAGATGGTTATTTCAGATACGCGGAACCAAACAAAATGAATCAAAAACATTTTACTGATGTTAACTTCCTTAACCCCTTCACTGACGAGAAAAGATGAACGCCACCCAACTGCAAGAGGTATAGATCCTCATGAGCCCCCACAGTTACACTAACTTCCGCAGTTGCGGGGGCTCATGAGGATCTATATCTCTTGCTGAACCACTCTGTCTCCTTATTCCTTTGACGGCTTGGTATCGATGACGTTGAATTTACAATGACGTGAAAAGCACCTTCTGCGTCCCCTGGCGGTAATGGGGTTAATGTTTGAGATCATATGCAGAGTGGTACGTATATCCATATTAACTCCGTCAACCCGTTAACCCTTTCATCAATGAGGCAGTCACACCACCCATCTTCAAGAGACATCTGCATGCCTTCATTATCGGAACTATTATCTACGCCTCTTGCTGAGACCAGTGCGTGTCCGTGTTCCTGGGACGCCTCGTGCTTTTGGTGGTTGACATTATCAAACAAAGATTTCAGAAACGAGATATGCGTTTAGTGACAGGGGACGGGATACCGAGTTTGTCGTAGACCCAGTAAGCAACGGTCATCGGGCCCACAACGACCGCAGTGGGCCCGCGCACAGTCGTGCGCGGGCCCACTGCGGCCGTCGTGGGCCCGGAGACGTTTTGCTCTCGGGGGACTTTCTTTTTTCTGACCTAGATACTTCTGACCTAGATACTTCTGACCTAGGGAACTTGAGTAAAGTTCCTGTACGCTCTGTTCTCGTGTAAGTACAACATAGGAACAGCTGCACCTATTGCGCACTTACTTCTTCTCAGTGTACATAACTGTAAAGCTGTTGAGTACAGTTTGTTTTTCATTATTTCTGGCGTTTGATTAACGCCTTGTGCTTGTAGCCACGAGTATTGTAGAGTGTACCGGTGGCTGCATGCACAAGGGAGTTAAAGATTCGCACTAGCCGTTATCTTTTATTCATTTTAAAAATTATTTTACAACGTTACTGTCCCACGAGGGGAAATTTGGGCTGCCTTTCCCGGTGGAAGACGAGTCACCGCAACGCAGCGCCACCCGACCTACCCAGCTTTAAAAATCTACACTCCACTTTAAATAAATGTAATATACTGTGCATGTATATATTTCTGTTGACTCTACGGCAAAAGGCTTAATTACCGACCATTAGTGTGCCGTTAGGAAGATTGACTGTTAGATAATATCACACCTGAGCTGTTTAATTAGGCCAGCCCGTATAAGCAGTAGCATTAAGAAGATTATAGTTTATTGATAATAACTAGTGTACACGTACTCTGTTACAATGCCAACTTTGCGTTTTAAACCCGTTTTCAAATGTCATTTTTTGTATCGGAGCAGACGATTAATGCCCAAGTTTCAAAGTTAAATAATGAACGATAATGAGCCATGATTCAATAACCACAGTTGAATGGCGGTTTGTGAATTTGACCTTTTAAACCGCAGACCAGCACATTCATGTACACATTTATTGTCATCTTCATGTTCTTGCTTACTTTACCCCCCCCCCCCCCCCCCATCCCCCGCCCCCTCCTCCCCCCCCCCCCTCTCGTGTAATGGCACCAGAAGCGTTAAACCCTAATTGCAAACTATACTTACCAACACACTTTTTCTTTTACTCAACAAAGCCTAGATTGTTTTCTGACACAGTAAAATTATTTAAACGTCCATTTTCTGTTTAGCATTCGTACCCATTGACTGTCGGTATTGCTTTTTATCGACCTGATTCCTGTATTAATCACCTGGACAAACAGCGATACCGACGGCCACATACTTCACTCATTTAGCCCGACGGGCCGTATTTCTCAAATTTTAAACGCCTCATCTAATGACTAGGCACTATTTGCAGGAGATGGATCGACCATGGTAATTGAAGGGCAGTGCCAGATAAGGTTGGCGCCTACAGGTGCCAAGCTAATCTGGCACTACCATTGAATTACCATGGTCGACCAATCTCCTGCTGTAGTGCGTCAGGGCTGAATGGGTTATAGCCTGTTACCTCATACCCTCTGATGTCAGAACAACGGCAGTTTGATGAGATCACCAGAGCCACCATGATGGTCCTACGCAGTCAGCAAGAGGGAAAGCGATGCTAATGCGCGTGAATTGTTGTTCACTATATGTTCACAATAAAAGGCTTACTTTAGATAGTCGTTGTGGAACCATAAACGTTGTGGTACAGTAAACATTAAGCGTTGTCTTCTGCTAGTCATTAACCTACAGCAGACAGCCATTGTCGTGTGCTGGTGTACTGTGCAATGGAATGTTAAACGTAAGTTTGAAATATTTTAAAGAAATATAATCGCCGTGTTATGACCTGTAATTATGGACCTTACACCTTTAGTCCGTATGGTCCAAAATCACAGACCAAAACACAGTTTAATTTTCGTTGAAATGTTGACAGTGTATTGCAAACATATATGTTATGTGAATTGTAACTCTTCTTGTCAATATATTTTGGCCGTCAAGTAATTTCCATTTCATTGTCTTATAATTGTCAACTTGTGTACACAGGACTGAAAGACTCGTGTATATATTGTGCGCACATGTTGCATAATTATTAAATTGTTTCATGTTTGTAAAAATATCATAAATTAAACATAAACGAAAGTCTAGTTAGCTTGTATTACTTCATAAATGTGTATTTGGTTGTGTGTGTGTGTGTGTGTGTGTGTGTGTGTGTGTGTGTGTGTGTGTGTGTGTGCGCGCGCGCGCGTGCGTGTGTGTGTATGTTTGCGTGTGTGTGTGTGTGCGTGTGTGTGTGTGTGTGTGTGTGTGTGTGTGCGTGCGTGCGTGTGTGTGTGTGTGTGTGTGTGTGTGTGTGTGTGTGTGTGTGTGTGTGTGTGTACGGGGAAGGGGGGGAGGAAAATGCGCATGCGTAATTGCTCAGCAATGTGTTTAGTTGTGCGGCGTTTAATGTAAGCAACAAATATAAACATCCATTACGGAACAACGAAGATGTGTATTTGGTTGTGTGTGTGTGTGTGTGTGTGTGTGTGTGTGTGTGTGTGTGTGTGTGTGTGTGTGTGTGTGTGTGTGTGTGTGTGTGTGTGTGTGTGTGTGTGTGTGTGTGTGTGTACGGGGAGGGGGGGGGGGGTAAATGCGCATGCGTAATTGCTCAGCATTGTGTTTACTTGTGCGGCGTTTAATGTAAGCAACAAATATAAACATCCTTTACGGAACACGAAGATGTTTTTCTTTGTAGATTTAATTTTCTGGTGACCAATATTCAGACCGGCAGAAATCATAATAAGCCGGATATACAACACTGTTCTCAAACAAAACATTTAATTCGTAAAATACGACACTCCTAATTGCGTTAAGGATTTTGATTTTACCGGCAAACACAATAATTACTAATGCACGTATTCACAAACATTCAGAGCGACCCCAATTTTAGATTGATTTAGACTGCCCTTACAAACTACCTCTCTGAAATGCGTTTCCCCTCCAGCGCAAAATGTGGGGTATTGATCGGCAGTGGTAGATCAAGAGTAGTGCCGGATGAGACAATGAGCTTCCACAACTGCTATCAATGAGTACAACTGGCGCCTAAACAAGGAGCATTGGCTGTCGCCGGTGTTCCTGTCTAGGCGCCAGTTGTGGGGATTGATCGGCTTGGTGCCTGTCTAACCACCAGGTTAAAGCGCCGTGTGCCTGCAGCCAGCTGTCTTGCCGTAGACGGCGTTTGGCTGACGTGACAGGATTCGAAGTGAACCAGACCTATGTTGGCACGATATCGAAAGGAAGTGATGGGTGGTGTGGAGACGGCGTTTGGCTGACGTGACAGGACGACATGACAGATTCTCAGTGAACCAGACCAATGTTGGCACGATATCGAAAGTAACTGATGGGTGGTGTGGATCGCGTGTGGTCTTTTCAGAGCTCAGAGATCCCATCTTGACTGAACTGAACCGAACTAATATAGTTTACTTGACAAGATGTTTACTGTTTACCGTTTACAGTACCGTTGGCTGTTTGCGCAAGGGGGTTAACCTGGCTAGTTTCTTAACCTTCTTCTTTCTAGATGGTGAAAGGACTTTAATCAAGTAGATAGTTGTGTAAGCTTGAGGTATCCTGGTCGATGTGCAACGTACGGCGTGTACAACATGCGTGCCAACCTATCGAAATTCCATTAGTACACGTAAACGTTTCACGTAAACAAATACTACAATTAATAAACAAATATTAATACAAAGTAAATCTTATCAACTTTAAAATAGTTTAGTTTCTTCGTGTGACCTTCCCCCTTCCAGAATCCTCTAGTAAGAAAATATGATATTTAACATTTTATATTTGATTGATTTTGTCTTAACCCATTCAGCCCTGACGCACTACAGCAGGAGATGGGTCGACCATGATAATTCAAGGGTAGTGCCAGATTAGTTTGGCGCCTCTGGAACTACCCTTAAATTATCATGGTCGATCCATCTCCTGCAACAGGTGCATAGTCGTTAGATGACGCCTCTAAAATTTGGGAAATACGTGCGTCGGGCTGAATGAGTTCATTGTGTCTTGTCGTAATTTCTTCAAGTTAATGATTGAATGCTGGGATTTAAACGGGACATTTCAAGGTACATTTTCTTGCATTCTCTGCATTTCGGATTTTTGCTGGATTAAATCTTCGACATTTTTAACCATTAACTGCCGATAAAAGTTGCCCATCTAAAAGCGACATAAACCATCGTGAGCCTCCGCAGTCGCAGGGGCTCATAAGGGTTTATGTCTCTTGTTAGTCCTATGTTCTTAATGCCAATTTCTGATCCACGTTAATTTGTGTCATTGAGCTTCAGGCGAATGTCGGCGAGCGAGCAGTGTCAGGCGAGATGTTCGTGATCAATGGCACCGAAGTGACGTTAAATATTACAGGAAATTACCTATATTTTCGCGGTGACAGCCAAATAATTTGTTATTAGCTGCTGTGTCTGATTCAACATTTTTTTAAATTCATTAGGCACGAAAGGAAGATCGGTCTTCATCATTAAGAACCCACATTTGCCCGTCGGATTTCGTGGCATCCTTAACCTAAAACACTGAGCACGTTCAACAGACACCAATCAGGCGGTTTTCCAAGAGACATAGATTCTCATGTACCAATGAAAAAGCAAGGGCCCATGAGAATCTATGCCTCTTTCAGGCATCCACTCGGATTATTCGCATTCTCAGACTGAGGAAAGAATCAAGGATGTGTCTATAGTTGAAAATAAAATTCGTTGTGTGTGTGTGTGTGCGTGTATGTGTGTGTGTGTGTGCGTGTGTGTGTGTGTGTGTCTCTGTGTGTGTCTGTCTGTGTGTGTGTGTGTGTGTGTGTGTGTGTGTGTGTGTGTGTGTGTGTGTGTGTGTGTGTGTGTGTGTGTGTGTGTGTGTGCGTGACTTACACGGTACAGTTCTGGAGACAGCCACACGCCACTGAGATACGGGTAAGAAAGTCTACGTTTTTGATACATTCACTGTCATCAAAGAAATTCCCGACGAACAAAGAAACGCCTTTAGAAAAGACAATTACAACACAATTATGTGGTAATTGTCATTTCAAAGCATGTTTCCTTCTTTGTAGGCATTGTCTTGGGCTTTTGCATGCTTGGCAGTCACCTTGTTGACTTGCAATTTATCATCTTCGTCTCAATCCTTCTAAACATAGCACAAAAGCAAAGCAGCTTTGCACGTTTTCAAAGTGACGGAACTCCAAGTGCGATTTGAACGACACTTGGATACATAAAGTTTAAACAATTGATCATTTGTTTCCCGAGTGGCTTTAATTAATCTCAAGTTTCCCTCGTTCACTTCTACACTCGTAAACACAACAGGTACAGTTTCAGGTGATAAAAATCGTAGATACTAAGAAACACTGTATTTTGATAGCATTGTGTTTGAGTTAAAGCAGTCACGTTGCCACAGCAGCTCTGACTGATGTACTGGGGTGTGAGACAAGGTTAGCATACTACTCCCCACCCACCAACCGCACAAAGCCCATTATCAACTTATTACTTAAGCAACTTTTAAAACAGGACTACCGCGTGGTGTCGCGTACAAAACATGTGCAAAGTTTCTTTTTGTGCCACGCTTATTCATGGCGTGTGTACTATTATTTTCATTCGTCAGTCCTTTCGCGTTGAGTAGTTTTATCGACGTTTATCGAAGTTTTTCGTCCTTTTCATCTTCCTTGTCCGTGTTGCAATTTCCTCTGTCTGTACAGTATAGGTAAAAATAAACAATTTATCTTTGTTTTTTCCGCATATTTCTTTCATTTCAGGTGCTAAAATCGGCCTCAACTGACACTGTTTGTGACATTCACTGCCTTTAAATGATTCTATAAAGAGTGCTTATCAGATGTGAGAGATTAATTGGCCATAATAGTTTAAGGGCCGTGCCAAATTGGCTTGCCGCCTTACCAGGCGTCAAGCAAATCTGGTACTACCCTTGAACTATCATGGCCGATCAATCTGTGGCAGAGTTAATACGTCAACATCGTTTCCAAACATCATTAATTTGGACGTAAGCTCCAAACATTGAGACCAGCTCACAATTTAATAATGTCTAATCATTTTATTTTTAATTCCAGGCAAAGGTTAGCTAAGCACGCTCTGGTGGTACACGTTTGAACAGAGACATGGTGTCAGAGACAATTACAACGTACTTAGTCAGCACTCACGATGAAAGCCAGACGTTACAATTCACGCAAGATCAGCCCATGTATCTTCCATGGGACAACCCTAAAAATGTAATCAGCCAGGAGGCACTACACACGGGCTACTTGGTGATCGCTTGTGGATTCACGCAGATTCTGTGTTTTCTGGGACTCCCTGGCAACATTTTGAACCTGATCGTCTTTGCAAAACAGGGCTTGAGAGACCGAATAAACTTTGTGTTGTTCTCGTTGACTGTTTCCGACACTGTTGTTGTGATCTGCCTAATCGTCTACAAAGCGCCGTGTTACCTCGAACTAACTGACAAAGTCATGGCGCTGAACATTGACACTATCATGTCGGTCAGTGTGTATTATGTGGCATATGCATTCGCAGCCATCTCACAGGTTTTGGTCGCCATCATCGCAGTTGATAGATGCATATCAGTTACATTTCCCCTTATCGCAAAAAGAATTGTTAGATTTGAATTTGTGGTCATTGCTGTTTTCCTGACATACGCGTTCTTTATTGGAATTCATGTTCCTCATTTTTTTAGATTTAATATTATCTGGCTGATGAACCCAAGCACAAACCAGTCAGTGGTACTTTTGGAAGAAACGAAATTTGCAATCGAAAACAAACAAGCGTTGTATGTGATTGCACGAGAAGTAAGCTTGCTGGCAGTTAAACCAATAGGAACTGTGATTGTTGTCACGTGCTCTGTGATTACATTCGTTCAAATTAAACGCGCTAGACTTGCACGAAAGGACATGACGACAACCAAAACGTCATCTTCTGACGCAAAAATCACAAAAATGTTACTATTTGTATCGGCTGTGTCTGTGGCGTGTGTTATCCCAGAAATAATACTGGCTTACACCAACATATTTGTGCCAGAGTTTGACTACTTCAAGTCCAATCACAACATATTTCTTCTTGTTTTCTACATCATTTTCATGGCGCTGTCTGTTAACTCGTCAGTGAATTTTTTGGTCTACTTCATAATGAGTTCCAAATTTCGCGCTACACTAGTGTCCATTTTCCCCTGCTGCAGAGGACGTTCGAAAAGTAGAAGGTCGAAATTTGACGCGAGAGATGCCAGTACAGTAGGCACTAGCGTGTATTCTGTCAACACTGCAGAAACGCACTTTGTGTCGACTGAATAAAAGGTGTAATATTAACATTAATTCGGCTTCTAAGTTAATTTGAACCACATATGCTGTGCGTTGTTTCCAATGAGTGCTTTTATACAGTTGTTGTGATTAGCCTATAATTATAAACGACGGAGAAGCCTAGATGGGACAGCTCAAATTTTGACTCTACTGATTAGCATCTAGCAGACAGCTAGACATATCATTGACACTTTCTCTTTAAGCACAATGATGATATGGACTAAGTTGATAGGCAAATCTGAACGTCTAGGTATATTACGTCTTTCGTCGCAAGACTGATTGGAGAATTACACAGAGCATCAGGAGGAGACAGTAAAACTTGCTCCACTATCAACTCAACCGAACTTCATAAGTTTTAACTCTACAGATTGACATTTTGTCGTTTTGCGCAATAGACTGAGATGATTGACAATTCCGAACGTCTGAGTAAATTACCTCGCAAGACTGCTTGGAGAATAGAGCGACCCACGTTTGGGCTGAAATGTCAGTCACATAGCGCGCGCAAGAGCCCCTCGACCAATCAGCACGCTTTAGAACCATGTGCATCTGGATGCCATGCATAACAAATCGAATTCGTTGCTAGACGCATCTGTATTTTCTGTTCTTTTAACCGATTTCGGCGGTACTGGAAAGCACTGCTGCCATGGGGTATGTAAGTCATAGTCCCGATACCCTGATCGATATCCAGATGTCCCGTTTTTCGATTTCCGAAGCCTTTTACTCACGACTGCAGACACGAAATAGTGCCCCGATCGAGACATCACTAAATTTCTGCTTTGACGTGTTCCGCCATATTCTTAATAGTCTGGCTTGATCGCTTTTATTTACAATTGGTTTGCTAAAACAGTCTGTTTTAGTGTGTGTGTGTGTGTGTGTGTGTGTGTGTGTGTGTGTGTGTGTGTGTGTGTGTGTGTGTGTGTGTGTGTGTGTGTGTGTTTGGCATTTGTGAGGCTTGCACGCTGCCCCCGTCAGTTTTGGTGAGAGACACTGTCACGACCCCCGCTTCCGGGGCGCGAGCTATGAGTGCTACCACTCGAGATACACCCGACACATACTAACACAAACCTAACACAAACAGCAGAGGAACAATGACGACATTTATTACATATAACCCTAACAATCAAACTCAATCCTAACCACGCATTCACACATCACATTCACAATCACACACGTCCAAACTCCTCACCCCGAATATCCGTTAAACAGAATGCAAAATAACAACAAGATATATAATAAACTGAATGTCCCTAATACAAACGGTTGAGAAAACTAATATATGATAAACAAATATCCTTAATAAAATTACAAACAAAAACTGAGACTTTAAACCTTAAGGCACAAGCCACTAGACCCCGACGGAAGCACAAGCGTCAAGAGCTAACGCCAGTTAGACCAACGCCTTGGCTTCCGCGAAGAGTCCCTCACAGCATGTGGCTCCTTAAAGTGACACAGTATTTCAAATAGCACACGATAAAATAAAACACGAATGAAGATCTAGAAAAATGAATATAGTTCGTAAGCTACTGAATCTCCCGAGCGTTCGAATGAAATTAATGTTATCGCAAACTAGACATTCACAGCACAGGGCTCCTTTAACTAACACGTTTCAGAATAGACAATATCACGTATACAAATGGAGCAAATATCCTTAATTTAACATGACTGAAAGTTGAATAAACTCAATATATTTCACGTCATTGGACCTTTTCACTGGAAGCACAACCGTTAAGCTCAGCTCAGCTCGACGCTCTTGCTTCCGCGATAAGGCCTTCCGTAACACAGGCTGCCTTTAAATAATACAATAATATCTCAAAAACTTTCCGTCACCGTGACAAAGCTCCTCTCACAACATAGTCACCTACGAGGAGATGAAATAAATCTCACAACGTTCTTTACAACATCATCAACAAACAAAACTTTACTTAAATAGTTTAGAATTAATTACATGGGGCGACCCGACCTGACTAAGCACGAGGCGTGCCGCAACACTCGCAACAGCACCCAGGTACGGCGTCGTAGCCCCCACAAGGAGGAGTGACACAGTCAGCCTCCACTCTCAGTACCACAGCACGGTGGCAGACTTAGCCGGTTACTTCTTTAAGCTTTAGGACCGTTGGATTTGGACCATTGGATTAGGATGCACTAAAACACAGGTGCAAAAATACACATAAATAACTAACAAAAGAAACAATAATCACATCACCCTTCCCGCAACTTTAATTGCCGTCTTTTATATTCCCTTCACCACTCTCCCGCAACAATAAATTCAATCTCAACAGAATACATATTTACACGTCACCACATGACTCACTCCCGAATTCACCCTCCGACGCTAAATACTACAAACTGCAGATGTCAACATTCACCCCTACATTCTATTCTTACACTTACCATTACACACTAACCAAAATAATAATAACAGAACAAGCAAACACAAACCCCCCACCCCCACCCCCACACTCCCCACTACAATAACTAGCATTCACTTCTACACTCTACTCTCCTCTATTCTATGCCTGCCCCCAATACACACTAGCCAACATAATACAGAACAAGCAACCACAAATACCCCCCCCCCCCCCCCCCCCCCCCCCGAGCAAATGGCCACTGTAAAATTGTTGCGAGTACTTACTGCCATCCGTGAAGACGCCCCGGCTAGGACGCAAACAAGGACAAGCCAAGCCAGGGGTTAAGTCGTTGCAGCTCTTCTCTCCTCTCCACCCTCGGACACCGGCTCCGGGACGACCGAAACCGTATCGCAGGGCCGATACAAAATACCGACACAGCTGCTTGCGGCCTTCAGCAAATGGCAAACCGCGCCTGAAAGACCACCCTAAGAGATTGCTGGGAAAAACGACTGACTCGTTCATAGTTGGAAAAGCGACTGACTAGCAATTTCGTTATCGTACGTATTGCAAAACGCACTCAGTAAATCGAGCTTTGAAAATTCACGTGAAACAAGTACCACCCGATGGCGTGTAGACTGAGCGATCACTTGTGTTACGCCGACCTCCAAACTCTCGCACGGCAGCAAATACTCGTGTACAGGCCAAATACCCTACCTAAACTACGTCCGGTGACCATCTAAATCCTGTCACCCCTCTAAACTTACTCCCCTACAAAATTAGACGAAAAAAAAAAACCCGTGTCGTGACACACCTCCCCCCTAAGACAAAACTACTAGTTGTTGTTCCTTATTATTATCACGACTCGACATACCTACTTAGAAAATCAGCGGGTACGTTCTCTTTCCCTGCTATGCTTTGCACCACCAATGAGAAGAGTTTGCAGCTGGAGTGGCCAATTCATTAGTCTGCTGTTGGTACTCTTAGCCTGTTGTAAGTACTGCAGTGGGCGATGGTCCGTCTGTACGGTAACCGTCCGGTCGTACAGATACTTCTTGTACTTCTGAATACCCCATACCAATGCAAGGCATTCCTTTTCTATGGTTGAATAATTTCCCTCAGCCTTATTCAACTTCTTGCTAGCGCATGCGATGGGTTGGAGTCCCTGTCCCTCATCTTGACAAAACACCGCACGTATCCCTACATCCGAAGCGTCGGTCTGCAACACTAAGGGTTTATCTAGATCTGGCATACAGCAGACTGGACTAGCGCAAAGTCTATCCTTCAGTGTCCGAAATGCCGCCTCACAAGAATCTGTCCACTCAATAGGACCGGACTTCCCTCCTTTGGTCAAGTCGGTCAACGGTACAGCTATGGCTGCGAAATTCGGAACGAACTTCCTGCAGTAGCTTGCTAGCCCTAGGAATGACCTCACTTGCCTCATGGTACTGGGACGGGGAGTGTTCTGGATCTTATCCATTTTGCTCGGCTCACACTACATGACCCAAGTACTAGAGTTTGTGGAACCCCAAATAGCACTTAAAAGGGCGAGCTGCTAACTGCACCTCTCTAAGTCTATCGAGCAAAATCTTCAAACACTGAAGGTGTCTCTCCCTTGTCTCTCCTCCCCCCCCCCCCCCCCCCCCCCCCCACCCGGGTCTGCCCTGGGGGACTTGGGTGGGGTAACTACTTTTTAGTTCCCAGGGTCACCCTGGTAAGCCCCACAGGGTGGGTTTTCCTCTCTGTTCTGGTGCACGTGTTTCTGTCTACCCTTGGTCCATTCGCCTGTATTTGCCTTTTTAAAACTCTCCTTACTGTCTGCGCTGCCTGTAGGTCTTGATATTGGATGTGTGTTGCTAAATGGTCTTAGCTTTATTTAGGCCCCATGTCTTAGGTTTATTTAACGTATTGGACCGGCTGGCGACATACATTCAATGTTCTGTTTAGGGTTTTTTTACAAGCAGTGCAGGCACGTCCTGAGAAAGTCTTGTTGCTGTCGGGACATTAAGCAATGTACAATCAATCAATCAATCCTTTGTCTCCGTGGCTACCATGAGATCGTCCATGAATTTGTCTACTTCTCTCAATCCTAGTGGCAACAACATCTTGCACATCATTCTAGAAAATACCGCCCCCGCGGTTTTGAGACCAAACGGCATAACGCACGATTGAAACTGTCCCTCTGGAGTAGTGAAAGCGGTTTTACACTTGTCTTCAGGCTTCATAGGTATTTGCCAATACCCTTTGGATAAATCTAGCTTGCTCAAGTAGTTAGCCCTGGACAACTGGCTTAGCAGGTACTCGATATCTGGCATTGGCTCTGAAAGCTCGACGATGTGTGTGTGTGCGTGTTAGTGCGTGAATGCGCGCGCTCTCCAAACATCTCCAAGAGACATAGATCATCCTGCGCTCTCCGGGCGCATAAGGATCTATACCTCTTGGAGATGCGCGCATGTCTGAGAGAGAGAGAGAGAGAGAGAGAGAGAGAGAGAGAGAGAGAGAGAGAGAGAGAGAGGAGAGAGAGAGAGAGAGAGAGGAGAGAGAGAGAGAGAGAGAGAGAGAGAGAGAGAGAGACAATGACAATGACAATGACAATGACAATGATTCTTTATTTTACAACGGTGAAAGTTTTGGTGAAACCATTTTTCGAACTTGCCGTTGCTAATCTACTTTACATATAATGCACAAATCACAAAAAATACTATCATTAAATAGGGAAAAACTAAATATATAACTAATAAAAATTGAAATATAAAGTTTTAAAAAAAGAAATCATTGAAAAAGTGGAAATAAACATAACAAATCTCACACATACACACAATTATAAAGGTATAAATCTTCATACATACATTCATAAACACAAGCACAAGCACAAAACACACATACACACACACACACACACACACACACACACACACACACACACACACACACACACACACACACAATACATGCAGCATTAGCATCTTGTATTAACTGAAGATATAACTGAATTGAAGAGTTAGAAAGGGGAAAATCGTACACTGCAAGTGCAGGTTGCTGTGAAAATCTTACGATGCTGAGGTGAGGTACTTAAAGAGAGCGGTTTTAAAAGACGAAAGCGTTGTTGATGTTGTAACATGTTTGGGCAATGTGTTCCACATGCTAGCACCTGAGAACGCTAAACTAGTCTTATAGAGATCGATTCTAGGTCGTGGCACAGTAATGGACTGCCTTGATCTGGAGTATGTTGATGCCGGGAGGGAAAACATTTTTTTTATATACTCGGGGAGTCTGTTATTCAATACTTTGAACATCGTTATTCCCTTATTGTATAATAAATGTTTTTTCAAGGGGAGAATTTCTAAGGTTTTCAGTTTATTGTCCGTTGTTGAGTTAGGGTTTGAAAGGATAAGCTTCGCGGCTCTACGATGAATAGAGTTCAGTCTCTTTAACTGGACCTCGCTTGCGCCATCCCACACCGTAGAAGCATAATCTATATGTGACCTGATGTGGGCGTTGAAGAACAGTTTTCGTGTTTCTACATTAGCTATATGTTTTAACTTGGATAAAATAAACAGTTTCTTTGATATTGTCTTACATATATTACTAAGATGGCATTGCCATTTAAACTGGTTATCTACAGTAACGCCGAGAAGACGATGTTCCGTTACCTGGCTGATAGATTTGCCTTGAAGGGACAAGCTGAGTGAGAGAGTGCCGAGCTGGTGCTTTTGGCGGGTACTTACAACCATACATTCAGTCTTTGCAGGGTTTAAGATCATGGAATTGTTACTGCACCAGCTGTTAATGTCCTGTAATGTGTTTTGTAGGCGCGTGTCAATTACTGACAAATCTTTATCGGGAGTGTGTATCGCAGCATCATCAGCGAACATATCGCATGCAACACTATCATCACTAATTGTGAGTGGAAGGTCGTTAATGAACAAACAGAATAAAAGAGGGCCTAAAATAGAGCCCTGGGGCACGCCATGCTTTACTTTGCAGTGACTAGAATATGTACCATTAAGGAGAACTTTTTGTCTTCTGTTTTCTAGGTAGGATTTGAAAAACCCGGCTGCGCTTTTTTTTAGAGAGAGAGAGAGAGAGAGAGAGAGAGAGAGAGAGAGAGAGAGAGAGAGAGAGAGAGAGAGAGAGAGTGAAATGATGATGAATCTTTATGTATTCAGGATAAAGCTATTAGACAACTCAATGCCTGTCTTACAAACTGTCCTGTAAACAAACAACATAACAGGTAAATAAACATAGCATAATAACACTAAGAAGAAGAAGAAGAAAAGGAAGAAAAACCACGGGGAAAAAAACCACAATAGGTGATTTAATGAAAGGAAAAAGATGATATTGGAGAATTAGTAACTGCCACCAACACAAAAAGCAAGGGAAATAAATGAGTGCATAGTATTAATATTATACTCAGCAGCATCAAGAGCATATAGCGACACTGACAAGACAAAGGATGATCTAAGGGACAAAGGGACCTAGATTTAAATTTCCATGCACCAAGGAGCTGGAACAGTGGGATATGTGATACGCCCCCCTTCGGAGGGACTTCCATATGCATTGCTTCCAGTCACTTACTTAGCGCACCCCTTCTTTCCTATCTTTTTTGTGTGTGTGCTTTGACCAAAGTAGATCATTGATCCTTGGTCTATCATGCACACTTCTCTCCCTTGACAGTACTTTTTCCTACTCACTTGGTCGTTTCTTCTAAATTACAAGCACTGGCAGTCAACCCTTTCGGTCTAGTTTTTTTACTACAATTTTGACTGCAACCCCTTCCCCCTTTTTAGTAGGTTCTCTCTTAGGGTGCATGGAAATTTGGCTCTAGGTGGAGGCATGGAATGTATGCTCCTGCAGAAACCACAGTAAAATGTGGTCTTCTTTGCAGGTAAGCAAAAGTTCCTTCTCTTCCTCCAGTATTGCCGATGGTGTGCTGAAGAGGTCGCCAAGACCGAAACAGCCGTCCACACAGGCTCAATATCTGAACCCCCACTTGGGGGACCTAGATTTAAATTTCCATGCACCAAGGGGCTGGAACAATGGGATATGTAATACGCCCCCCTTCGAGGGGGCTTCCATATGCATTGCTTCGTCACTAACTTAGCGCACCCCTTCTTTCTTATCTTTTTTTTTTTGTGTGTGTGTGCTTGGACCAAAGTAGATCTATGATCATTGGTCTATCATGCACACTTCTCTCCCTTGACAGTACTTTTTCCTACTCACTTGGTAGTTTCTTCTAAATTACAAGCACTGGCAGTCAACCCTTTCGGTCTAGTCTTCTACTACAATTTTGACTGCAACCCCTTCCCCCTTTTTAGTAGGTTCTCTCTTAGGGTGCATGGAATTTGGCTCTAGGTGGAGGCATGGAATGTATGCTCCTGCGGAAACCACAGTAAAATGTGGTCTTCTTTGCAGGTAAGCAGAAGCTCCTTCTCTTCCTCCAGTATTGCCGATGGTGTGCTGAAGAGGTCGCCAAGACCGAAACAGCTGTCCACACCGGCTCAATATCTGGACCCCCACTTGAGGAACCTAGATTAAAATTTTCATGCACCAAGGGGCTGGAACAGTGGGATATGTGATACGCCCCCCTTCGGGGGGGGGGGGGGGGGCTTCCATATGCATTGCTTCCAGTCACTTACTTAGCGCACCCCCTCTTTCCTATCTTTTTTTGTGTATGCTTGGACCAAAGTAGATCTATGATCATTGGTCTATCATGCACACTTCTCTCCCTTGACAGTGCTTTTTCCTACTCACTTGGTCGTTTCTTCTAAACTACAAGCACTGGCAGTCAACCCTTTCGGTCTAGTTTTTTACTACAATTTTGACTGCAACCCCTTCCCCCTTTTTAGTAGGTTCTCTCTTAGGGTGCATGGAAATTTGGCTCTAGGTGGAGGCATGGAATGTATGCTCCTGCAGAAACCACAGTAAAATGTGGTCTTTTTTGCAGGTAAGCAGAAGTTCCTTCTCTTCCTTCAGTATTGCCTATGGTGTGCGGAAGAGGTCGCCAAGACCGAAACAGCTGTCCACACCGGCTCAATATCTGGACCCCCAATTGGGGGACCTAGATTTAAATTTCCATGCACCACGGGGCTGGAACAGTGGGATATGTGATACGCCCCCCTTTGTGGGGGCTTCCATGTGCATTGCTTCCAGTCACTTACTTAGCGCACCCCCTCTTTCCTATCTTTTTTTGTGTGCTTGGACCAAAGTAGATCTATGATCATTGGTCTATCATGCACACTTCTCTCCCTTGACAGTGCTTTTTTCTACTCACTTGGTCGTTTCTTCTAAAGGATTATCAGTTTACAAATGTAAGGAGAAAGTGAAAATACTTGACGTTCACGTGTTATCTGCAATAATACTCTCATATGGCAATCTGTGAAGTCAGGCTGAATGGAAGTGCGTGTGCAAAGCACGCTTAGAATGGGTTTCACCTGAACATGATTTAATGTTCAAAGGCAATGTGTTCCAGACAAAACTACCCGAAAATAGAAGGCTTGACTTGTAGATATCTATCCTGGGTCGGGGTAAATGAAGCAAACCATATCTCGTGTGTAGGTGATGCCTAGGGCTGAAGTTAAATAGCGTGCACAGATATTCGGGGTCTTGATAATGAAATATTTTGTGCATGAGGACGCATTTGTTAAATTTGAGTTGTTCCTTCAGTGGAAGCAGGCCAAGAGATTTTATTTTTTCGTCTGTGGAAGTAGGGTTTGGAATAATTATTTTAACTGAACGACGATAGAGTGAGTTGATTTTTTTAATATGACGTTCGCTGCATTCGTCCCACAAAGAGGACGCATAGTCACAATGGCTCTTAATGTGTGCGTGAAAGAACAATGTACAGCACTTTGTACTAAGAATATGTCTAAGTTTAGAGAGCAGAAATACATTCCTGGACAAGGTTTTGCACAAACTGTCGATATGCGACGACCAACTGAGCTGGTCGTCAATTACAACTCCCAGTAGGCGGTGAGTCAATACCTGTTGGATAAGTTTATCGCCAAGTGAAAGTATGAAAGGGGCAAATGCAGCTGATACTTTTGGCGGGTTGTTATCAACATGCTTTTGGTTTTAGAGGTACAGAGTATCATGCGATTATGCGTACACCAATCTGACACTTCATCAAGACTTTGCTGGGGGATACAATTTAGCGTCGTGACACGATTGTCTGATGTATGCAGCGTTGAATCGTCAGCAAAGAGTTCGCATTTTACCTTAGGATTTGAGATGGAAAGAGGCAGGTCATTGATGAATAAAGAAAATAAAAGAGGCCCTAGGATAGATCCTTGGGGAACTCCGTGCCTTCTTTCGAATACTTTCCGTTCGAGCACACCTTCTGTCGACGGCGACTTCGGTAGGAGGAGAAAAACGCTATAGAGTTCGAAGCAAATTTATATACTGAAAGTTTCTATAAAAGAATGTTGTGATCGACTAAATCAAATGCTTTGGTTAGGTCCAGAAAAACTGCACCATTTAATTTGGAATTGTTGATTGATGAGAGCCAAGAGTCAACGATGTGAACGAGTGCAGTATGACATGAGTGTTTAGGTCTAAAACCGGACTGAAGAGATATGAGTAGGCGTTGATTCTCCAAGAATTGAAGGAGGTGCTTGTGAACGTGTCTTTCTATTGGCTTCGATAATATTGATAACACTGAAATAGGACGGAAATCGTTTGGACTTTTGGGATCTGTACATTTGGGAATGGGGACAACATTAACATCTTTCATGGCATCTGGAAAAATACCTTGCGTGATAGAAAGGTTGAATATAAATGTCAAGAATTCAGCTGAGTATGGAAGTGACAATTTCCGTACCGTGTTATTTATTCCATCCAGGCCACACGATTTACTGTTTAGAGTAGAAATATATTTACCAACTTCAAACACTGTCATAAGAGGTATGAGAAGGACGCACCTGCTGCAGACTCACAGTGTTTGCGCAGTTTAGCGAGAGAGAGAGAGAGAGAGAGAGAGAGAGAGAGAGAGAGAGAGAGAGAGAGAGAGAGAGAGAGAGAGAGAGAGAGGGAGAGAGAGAGTGAGAGTGAGAGAGAAAGAGAGAGAGAGAGGGGGGGGGAGAGAGAACGAACGAACGAACGAACGAAACTTTATTTTCCAAGGATTGAGATATTAGGCGCGCAGGCCTTTCTTACAATCTGTCCTTGCTAAGCTACTTTAAAAAATAAAAAAGGAACACCAACCAAAACAACAAAAACTAACTAATAATAAAGGACACACACACGCATACACACACGCACACATACATACATATACATGTACTCGTGCACATGCGCACTTTTGTACATCCACATACACACCTACGTGCGCACATAATTATCTAACATATAAGTAGGTATGATATTTTGTGTACTATCAGAAACAAGTTAGAAAACAGAACAAACAATTTGGAGGCTAGATGGAAAAAGAAAATAGCAAAAATTTAAAAACATGAAACGTATTATGTCGAGAAAAAAAAAAAGAAGAAGAAAGGATCAGCATAACGTTGTCTTAGAAAGGTAATCATGTACTCTACTTTTAAACAGAGAGAGGGACGTGGTTTGTTGGATATTGGGAAGAAGTGAATTCCATAAAAGAGCACCTGAATAAGACAGGCTAGATTTGAACAGGTCTATACGGGGCCTTTTTATAGAGAGACTGTTCCTGGAGGTGCTGTATTTTTTTTTTCATTTGGCGAAAAGAGCCTAGAAAAATAGTTTGCGCGTCTTAAGGTCAATGATCGTTTTAAGTTTGGAAAGTAAAAACAACTTTTTGGACAACTGTTTTCTCATATAGTATAGGTGGTTATGCCAGCTTAGATCATCATCTATTATTACTCCAAGCAGGCGGTGTTGACTGACCTGCTCAATTGGGATGGAGTCCAAAGAAAGGTTGAGTGATGGAGGTTTGAGCTGATGTTTCTGGCGGGTTGTGATAAGCATGCTTTTTGTTTTTGTGGGATTTACAAGCATGCGATTTTCATTACACCACCGAGAGACTTCATGAAGACTCTCTTGAAGATTATTTGCAATTTCAGGCACAGTTTTACCAGCGGAATGTAATGTTGAGTCGTCGGCAAACATGTCACACTCAGCCGCAGTACACGTTACATGTAACGGTAGCTCGTTAACGAAGATACAGAACAGTAGTGGGCCTAAAATAGACCCCTGGGGAACTCCATACTCCACAAATTGTTTATTAGAACATTTTCCATTGACGTAGACTGTTTGTTTTCTTTTTGTAAGATAGGAGTTCAGAAACAAAAGAGCCGAGGGGCTCTTTTTGTTTAAGTATGTGGCAAGCTTTTTCAATAGTACCAACTACTAATAATACATAGTATTTATATGGCGCATTTCTCATATTTATAATATAAATCAATGCGCAGGACATAGCCGCGAACTCAACCCAACAAACACGCTCACGTGAATCACGCGCATTCACTCACACACTGTTTATAAACATTCACGTGGTCAATCTCAAGCGAGGTACTAAAATGTTTGGAAATTTAAATCGTTTTTTTTTATATTTTTGAAATGTGATTCATTCATTCATTCAGTCCTCTCTGCGCCGTCTGGTGCTTGAGGCGACGGCAAGGGAGCGCCACTTTTGTCTGTCAGCTGCTATTTTGGGTGCTGTTTGCAGAGTAAGGCCTCTGTTCTTGAGCTCTCGCTCCACGTTTCAGGAGTTCCTCTATCGGGGTGGAGACGTCCTTCTTCGCTCCCAGCGCCGGTTGTCGCTTTTTCCCTTGTTGTCGTTTCCGTAGCAAGTTTCTTTTTACAGGGTGGAGTCGCTAGCCCCACGCCTAACCCTCCTCCTTTATCCTGACTTGGGACAGGCAGGTAAGCCCCCAAAGGGGCCTCCCTGGTGGAGTTTTGAAATGTGATTAAATGGACTGAAATTAATACCATAATCGTGGGGAGGAAAGAGCCGGAGTACCCGGAGAAAGAAACCCCGACGATCCGCGCGAGTTAATGGTGACACTTACTAGAGGAGAAAAGTCCGACGCCGGACCTGGTATCGAACCTCGCACCTCTTGCATTGGTGGCAGGCGCTTTTACCGCTGCGCCACGAACCGCCCCACGCATATTACCAGGAGAAAAGGCGTTCAAGGTTGGTGCTTGATTAGCTAATTGTCACGTAAGGCGCCAAACGCCGTAAGGCACTACCTTATCTCGAGCCCTGACGGTCTGTCGATATCTCTTCATTAGTAAAGCTAACCCCTTCACCGCTGAGAAAAAGTGAACACAGTGCAACTGCAAGAGGCATAGATCCTCATGAGCCCCCGCAGTCGCTGGGGCTTATGAGGATCTACGCCTCTTGCTGAGTCCACTTTGTATCCATGTTCCTTGGACGGATGTGGGTCTTTAGCGTTGATTCAACAACGATGTGTGCGTCCACTGGCAGTGAATGTGTTAAAGTACGTTCTACTTCCATTGACATTAACACATTCTGCTCCAAGACCGAAATCCGCCAATTTTCAAGTTGCCCTCTGAAGACTGTATTACGTTTCTGGAAACCGATCGAGCGTGATAGTTCAAGGGTTGTGCCAGAATAGCTTGGCGCCTATGGGCGCCAAGCTATTCTGGCACAACCCTTGAACTATCGCGCTCGATCCATGTCTCTTGCCGTGGCGTGGCGGAGTTGAATGAGTTAATTGAGTGTTGGTATTTCGGATGAACAAATATCTCCACTCAGAGTCCAATATTAGCTGTTTTGTATTCTTCTTCTACTGATCCTTAGGCTGTAATTCTCTCTCTGTCTCTCTGAGTCTCTTTCCTATATTCGGTTTTTTTTTTTTTTTTTTTTTTTTTTTTTTTTTTTTTTTTTTGTAAGTGCTAACCACTTCGCTGCCAGAACACAACAAGCAAGAACCAGCTACAAGCGGCACAGATCCTCATGAGCGCCCGCAGACATGTGGATTTATGACTCTTGCTGACCTCACTTTTAATGCGTGTTTCTCGGACGGATGAAATACTGTGGCCTTAACTCATTCAGCCCGACGCACGTATTTCCCAAACATTTTGGAGGCGTCATCTAACGACTATGCACCTGTTGAAGGAGATGGATCGACCATGATAATTCAAGGGCAGTGCCAGATTAGCTTTGGCGCCCGACAGGCGCCAAGCTATTCTGGCACTACCCTTCAATTATCATGGTCGACCTATCTCCTGCTGTAGTGCGTCAGGGCTGAATGGGTTAACACAGATTTCAGAAACACGATCTGCGTGTACTAGTAGTGAATGGGTTAAAATGATTGAGATATATAGTTGAATGGTAGTGCCATTAACTGCTTCGCTGCCATTGGACGCAGTTTTTTTTTTTTTTTAATATAGATCCACAGCCGTCCACGGAACATGGATACACATTGGCTTCAGCAAGAGGCATAGATCCTAATGAGCCCTCCGCAACCGCAGGGGCTCATGAGGATCTATAGACCTACCTCTTGCAGTCGGATGTCGTTCAGTGTTACCCGGCAGTGAAAGGGTTGAGAGTGCCACGTTAATCAGCCACTACTCTGCAAAAATGAAAACTTGCATTTCGTTATCCGTAGCAAACAAGCAATACGTGAATAATTCCATAAAGTAAATTAACTGAAAAACTACACTTCTGATAAAATGTTGGGTAGTTCGAATTGAAGCTGGAAGAAAAATAGATTAGGAATTAGCTTGACGTTTTACTCAAAAGTCTCGTAATAAAAATGTTTACACTATACCAGTCAAACAAATGGACTTCTTGTCAAATACGGTCCACTAATGAAAATGAATTAAAAATCAATCGCCTGACTTGTTTTTCTGATACTGTTCAACTTTTGAAAGACTTGTCCGTTTTAAGCCACGTTATCCGAGCTTTCAGACATTGATTTGATGTCCAGAAATAACATGTCATCATTGACAACCTACAGTAAGCAGGATCAGTGTGTACATTAACGAAATGATTCGAAAGACATTAATAAAAGAAAAACTGTAAAGTTACGCTGAATATATCAAAATAATCTGTAGTGCTTAACTCATTCAGTCCGACGGCCGTATTCTCCAAATTTTGGAGGCGTCATCTAACGACTATGCACCAGTTGCAGGAGACGGATCGACCATGATCATTCAAGGGCAGTGCCAGATTAGCTTGGCGCCGACAGGCGACAAGCTAATCTGGCACTACCCTTGAATTATCATGGTCGATCCATCTCCTGCTGTAGTGCGTCAGGGCTGAATGGGTTAATGAACTTCGGTCTACAATGCCATAAGGTCCAAAACTACAGAACAACACACAATTTTCATTTTGATCGAATGTTAACATCTTCACTGCTATTCAGGGCAGACTGTGTTTCTGAAATCTTTGTTAACTCAGCGCCGCAGCGCCCTTGCCGTCTAAGAAACATGGATACAAACTGGTGTCAGCAAGAAGCATAGATCCTCATGAGGCCCCGCAACTGCGGGGACTCATGAGGATCTATGTCTCTTGTAAGCGGATCGTGTTCAGTTTTTCTCGGCAGTGAAGGGGTTAAAAAGGATAGAGATTAAATTTTGTGCTGGTTTATGATGTTTCATTTTTAGCTTTTAGGTGCAAAAGCACCAATTAGAAAAAAAAAACTTTTTATTTTTATAACTCTAAAGTGGATTTAACTTGTAATCTCTCTTGGCTTGACTTCGCGAACGAAGATTTTATAGGAGTTGCCCACGACGTCTGCAGGCTTGTTCGTGGCTGCGGAGGCCACTTGTAATCAATGATGACACATTTCTCTCCCTTCTTTTCCTACCCCATGTAGGCCTACGTTTTCATATTAATGGTTTAAAGCCTCGACATCCAATAGTTGACCGTAGGGTACACAGACGCCGTAGTGGTAGTGCCGTACTTTAACACTGACGGGTACACAGTTCAACTGACGCATTTGCACTGCGCATGCCTTACTTAACTCATTCGAGACGAGCCGCCTCCGGATACGCGGCATAAGCAGGCATAAGCCGCGTGTCCGGAGGCGGCACGTCTCGAATGAGTTAAACCTGTAGTTGCGCGTGCTGGTACCGGTGTGCCGTCCACAACACCGACGCCTGCATGCACACTGTGGTTTTAAGCGGTCGTCTTAAATGATTTGTTGCTGTTTTCGTTTTCCTCAGGTCCTGATGTTCATCTTCGCGCTCTGCGTGTGTTGTTCGGAAAGCAAGAACAAGGTTGACAAACTGGATTCCTGGTAGTGATAGCGGCATCAGCATGATTCAACAAACATCGTGCGCACCATGTCTCCTCAGTCGCCTCCCACCCCCCACCCCTCCACACACACCCTCCACAGCAGCACTCCCCTCCGTTACATTTCACTTTGTCTCGTTAAATTTGTCCAGCGTGCGTTACAATCTAATAACTATCTAACTTACGCCCTCCAACATATCCCGAAATCATACTGATCAACTCATGCAAACGTGATAAACAAGAGCGAGTAAGTAAAGACCATGATAGTTCAAGGGTAGTGACAGCTTAGCTTGGCGCCTTAGGCGCCAAGCGAATCTGGCACTACCCTAGAACTATCATGGTCGATCAGTCTCCTACAAAACAGTCTTTCAAAGTCACCCAACGGTCTTAAAACAACGCAGGTGCTTAGATGGGTCAGCACAAATTGTGACCCTTTCTGATTAGCATCTAAAAGACAGCTAGACATCTCATAGACATATTCTCGTTTTGCACAATGATGATTATATAGACTGGTTTGATATGCAAATCTGGACGGTAAATTACATCTTACAAATTACATCTTTCGTCGCAAGACTGATTGGAGAATACACGGAGCAACAGGTAGAGACAGAAAAAACTTGCTTCATCAACGCAACCGAGCGTCAAGTGTTAAGTTTTAACTCTACTGATAGACAAACTCTACTGATAGCAAACTCCAGAAAATTCAAAACTCAGCTGCCAGGTTGATTCTTAGAGTCCCTAGATCAGATCATATCACACCCCATCTGTCTGCCCTACACTGGTCAGTACAAAATTTCATGCATGACTCACAATTGTATTACCTGTTCCTGCCCACACTACCTTGCCTCTCTTCTCCAGCTGTATACGCCCTTGAGACAGAATTTGCGCTCTGCTGCCGACTCTCGAGTTTTACGTATCCCTCTTGTCAAAACAAAGTCGTTTGGTGAGAGGTCATTCAGATACCAGAGCCCAGTTGTTTGGAATGATCTCCCACGCGAACTGAGATACGTGGATTCGAGAGAGGCATTCAAGCGTGCCCTAAAGACCCATATGTTTTCTGTCAGCTACAAATGACTTTGTCACACACCTGTCATGTTAAAGTCATCTCTATCTATTTATAGAAGTAGTGTGTGTGTGAATGCCAGTATGAGTCCATGAGCGTAGCACTTTTGAATGGTGACTTTATAGTGTTTTGTACTTTTTGTAAATTCCATTTTTGTAATTAGTTCTTTTTTGTACATTAGTTTTTGTTAAGCGCCTAGAGCTCTAATCTGAGGTTAGGCGCTATACAAGTACTCATTATTATTATTATTATTATCTCATTGACATTTTCTGGTTTTGCACAATGATTATATAGACAGAGCTGATTGGCAAATCTGAACGTCTGTGTAAATTACGTCGCAAGACAGATTGGAGAGTTATACGGAGCATCAGGAAGAGACAGTGAAACTTGTTTCACTATCGACGCAACGGATCATCATAAAAAGACTTACATTGTTGTAAAGTTATTTTGTTGTACAGTGAACAAAGATAATGGTTTAGTTATAATGTGGACATGGAGGCGTGTGGGTTTCTCTTTTCCAATGTTTTTCGGTGTGATAGTAAAGTGTTAAACCTGTCAACACAAAGAAACTAAGAGGAAAAGAAGCAAACAAACAATCACATTAGAAAACACGTTGAGATAGGACGAGAACAACACAACCAACCATACAAATCCTGATGAAATTTTACTCTTCATACATAACAGGATCCCCACCCCAAAAGAAGAATTTCCATCTTGTAAATATAGCGATTGTGAGGAAGTGATTATCGTAAAGATGCAATATGTTTAATTTGTTCATTGTCGGTCAAAGCTCTTTTAGAAGTATTCCGTTCTAAAAGAGTTAGTTGAAGGATTTTTGTTTTTCTTGTTGCTTTTGTTGTTGTTTTATTTATGTTGCTGTTGTTCTTCTTCTTGCTTTTGTTTTATACACTTTTGCTGTTGTTTGAGACGGCTATTTCAGATGCTGAATCAAACAAAATTAATCAAAAACATTTTACTTCACTGATGTTAACTTCCTTAACCCCTTCGCTGACGAGAAAAGCTGAACTCGACCCAACAGCAAGAGGTATAGATCCTCATGAGCCCTCGCAGTTACACTAACTTACCGCAGTTGCGGGGGCTCATGAGGATCTATACCTCTTGCTGGAACCACTCTGTCTCCTTGTTCCTTTGACGGCTTGGTATCGATGACGTTGAATTTACAATGACGTGAAAAGCAAATTTTTCGTCCCCTGGCGGTAATGGGGTTAATGTTTGAGATCATATGCCGAGTGGTACGTATATCCATATTAACTCCGTCAACCCGTTAACCCTTTCATCGATGAGTCAGTCATACCACCCATCTTCTAGAGACATCTGCATGCCTTCATTATCGGAACTATTATCTACGCCTCTTGCTGAGACCAGTGCGTGTCCGTGTTCCTGGGACGCCTCGTGCTTTTGGTGGTTGACATTATCAAACAAAGATTTCAGAAACGAGATATGCGTTTAGTGGCAGGGGACGGGATACCGAGCTTGTCGTAGACCCAGTAAGCAACGGTCATCGGGCCCACAACGACCGCAGTGGGCCCGGAGACGTTTTGCTATCGGGGGACTTTCTTTTTTCTGACCAAGATACTTCTGACCTAGATACTTCTGACCTAGGTACTTCTGACCTAGATACTTCTGACCTAGATACTTCTGACCTAGGGAACTTGAGTAAAGTTCCTGTACGCTCTGTTCTTGTGTAAGTACAACATAGGGACAGCTGCGCCTATTGCGCCCTTCTTCTGAGTGTACATAACTGTAAAGCTGTTGAGAACAGTTTGTTTTTCATGATTTCAGGCTTTTGATTAACGCCTTGCGCGTGTAGCCACGAGTATTGTAGAGTGTACCGGTGGCTGCATGCACAAGGGAGTTCAAGATCCGCACTAGCCGTTATCTTTTATATACATTTTAAAAATTGTTTTACAACGTTACTGTCTCACGAGTTGAAATTTGGGCTGCCTTTCCCCGGGGGAAGACGAGTCACCGCAGCGCAGCGCCACCCGACCTACTAAGCTTTAAAAAAATCTACACTCCACTTTAAATAAATGTAATAAACTGTGCATGTATATATTTCTGTTGACTCGACGGCAAAAGGCTTAATTACCTACCATTAGTGTGCCGTAACGAAGATTGACTGTTAATATCACAGCTGAGCTGTTTAAATAGGCCAACCCGTATAAGCAGCATTAGGAAGATTATAGTTTATTGATAAGAACTAGTGAACCCGTACTCTGTTACTATGCCAACTTTGCGTTTTTTGAACTGTCATTTCTTGTATCGGAGCAGACGATTAATGCCCAAGATTCAAAGTTAATTAATAAACGATAATGAGCCATGATGCAATAACCACAGTTGTATGGTGGTTTGTGAATTTGGACCTTTTAAACCGCAGACCAGCACACTCATATACACATTTATTGTCATCTTCATGTTCTTGTCTACTAAACCCTTCAACCCCTCTTCCTCTACCCCCACTCCTCGTGTGATGGCACCAGTAGCGTTAAACCCTAATTGTAACCTGTACTTACCAACACACTTTTTTCTTTTACTCAAAAAAGCCTAAATTGTTTTCTGACACAGTAAAATCATTTAAACGTCTATTTTCTGTCTAGCATTCGTACCAGTGAAGTGATGCTTAACCCGTTGACTGTCGGTATTGCTTTTTATCGACGTGATTCCTGTATTGATCACCACGACATAAAGCGATACCGACGGCCACACGCTTCACTCATTCAGCCCACGGCCGTATTTCTCAAATTATTATTATTATTATTATTTTTGCAACATAATTTGGCCGTCAATTAATTTCCATTTCATTGTCTTATAATTGTCAACTTGTGTACACGGGACTGAACGACTGTTGTATATATTTTGTGCACATGTTGCATAATTATTAAATTGTTTCATGTTTGTAAATATCATAAATTAAACATATACCAAAGTCTAATTAGCTTGTATAACTGCATAAATGTGTATTTGGTTACGTGTGTGTGTGTGTGTGTGTGTGTGTGTGTGTGTGTGTGTGTGTGTGTGTGTGTGTGATGGTGTGTGTGTGTGTGTGTGTGTGTGTGTGTACGGGCGGGGGGGGGGGGGGGGGGGGGGGTAGGTGTGCATGTGTAATTGCTCCGCATTGTGTTTACTTGTGCGGCGTTTAGTGATAGCAACAAATATGAACATTGATCATCCATTTCGCAACACGAAGATATTTTTTCTAAGTGGCTTTAATTTCATGTGGACCAATATTCAGACGGGTAGAAATCATTATAATACGGATACACAAAACTGTTCTTAAACAAAACATTTGATTCGTAAAATACGACACTCCTAATTGTGTCTAAGGATTTTGATTTTTCCGGCAAACAGTGCTTTTACCTACTTTACTTAGTAATCTTCCTGAAATATTAGCACTGGCAGTCTCCCCTTTTCTTTTCAAACACTACAATATGTTAGCTGCACAGTTACTGTACTGCGATTTATTTTCAGATTCTCTGAACAGTGAAAGGAATATCAATGGGGTGTTGTTTTTTTTTTTTTTTTTAGTGATTACAGTTTGAAATTAGCGTGCTAAGTAAATAACTTCCAACACTGGCACTGAAAGCGAACACATATCACTTTATTTGATTTATTATTGTGTGTGTGTGTGTGTGTGTGTGTGTGTGTGTGTGTGTGTGTGTGTGTGTGTGTTTTTGTGTGTGTGTGTGAGTGCGTACATGCGTGCGTGCGTGTGTGTGTGTGCGTGCGTGTGTGCGTATACGTGAGTGCGTGCGTGCCTGTGTGTGTAGTGCGGTGTGTGTGTGTGTGTGTGTGTGTGTGTGTGTGTGTGCGGTGTGTGTGTGTGTGTGTGTGTGTGTGTGTGTGTGTGTGTGTGTGTGTGTGTGAGTGCGTTCGTGACTGCGCGTGCAATTTTCAGCCTTGGGCTCGCGGTCTGATCTTCATTTCCGCGCGTTTCAGAGAACGATAGTCGTTCTTCCATGTATACCATGTTAAACCGTAACTATACGCACTGCCAGCACCGTACATGTAGCCATTAAGACTGCCAAGTGTACAGTCGTTATACCACCATCCACCATAGCCACAATGACCACAAGCACTGGCGCAGTTCCCAGCGCTGTACCTGTCGTTGTCACGGTCTTTGGTAGTGAAGGGGCGGCCATTGAGATTGAAGGAGCTGTTGTTTAAAGTCATGCTGTCACCTGGGTACAGATAATTTACCTTATCTTATTGCTGGCGTAATAGCCCATATGGTGGGGGGCCCAAGGAACTGATTGTTCGCCGCTGGAGGGTAGAGACTTGCCACTTTGTCCACTAATAACAAATAATTTAGATGATCACCCTGCGCGTCAGAAACACGTTGTTAGATGTTTATGAGAAGATCAGTGCGATTAAAATTGTCAATAACTGTAAGAGTGGCAGCACTGGGTTTTCATACCTAGGCGCTAATAGTGCCAGCCCACGAGCCGATGTTTCCTGTTTTGTTTCCGTCATCACCTCTTAACCCACCGGCGGTGTAATGATGTGCTGCATCCCTGCCATGTAAAAATCCGCGTTGTGATGGCATGAGGTATGAGTTTTTCTTGCAAGAGACGTTGAATACAATGGTCTTTCAACATACAGCAAATGGGACACCCATAATGTAAATGTCAATGCACACGTAATGGTTTTTAGTTGTGTTTGCTGCTGACCTTACAAACATCAGATGATTATTCTAGTCCAGGCCATCGTATCTAAAACAGCACCGGATGATAGCACACGCTATTCTAGACTCGTTTCGGTGTACGTGTTATGTGTCGAGCCAGCGGAATAGTCCTCATACTCAGCGTCTGTATTATAAGTACATGTTCTTTGTATTTCTTTTTTCCCTGCAAATGTGATATCTTGTGTCATGGTGTTGTTATAACTACGGCACATGTTAACTGTCTAAAATGCTGATCACAAATACCAAAACAAAAAATTGTCTGCTACAATATTTCAAACAACACTAAGAAACCGTGTCACAATGCTTTCTGTTTGTATGTCTGATTGAGTTTGAACTTAAATGACAATAACAAGAATTTTCAATCGATGTTATGCTTAGTTTTTGCTCACTGATCCTCAATTAAAATTGGTCGAATTAGACATGTTTCTGTAATAAGTGAAAACGTATGTAAACCCACACTGATCATAATCGCATCTAAATAGACTAGTTGGGTTCTATTGCAATATTTAGTCGACACTCTATGAAAGATGAAACCAAGAAAATATCAACGTGTCCAAGATCCTAATTTAAGCAGTCAACCAGCTCCATCTGTGGAAGTTATTGACTGGTCATTGTGTGCCAAGAGACAACTAGCGAGGCACTCGTCTGTCCAGCAAGAAAATACGGTGCTGGCTACATATATGTTGCTGAGAATCTTGAAGCATTTGAAGAACTTAAATGTTGTCCTCTGTCAGTCAGTCTGAACCTTCTTAATGAAGACGATGGGTTTGAAGAAACACTCCTGAAACATTCTGCATCTTGTCACAAATCATGCCGAACAAAGGTCAGGAACACAATTTTGCAGCGTAAAAAGAAAGACAACAGAACCTTCTGCAAGTCCAGTGAAAACAGCACATCCTCAACACTATCAACACATGGCAATGCAGAAAGAAAAGAAACACTCGGGAAGGGTAACGCGATACAGGCTGTGTACTTGTTTTGTGATGGTCCCCCAGACTCAGCCGGATTACATGAAGCATGGACATTAACATTGGATTTCAAGGTCCGCAGTCATGCCCATCTACTCAATGACAGACATCTGCTTCGAAAACTTGCTGACAAAGATATGGTGACCTCTGAATCCAAATATCACTTGAAGTGTCTCACAGCCTTCAACAGAAGTTCTCCTACAACTTCACATGAGGAACCTGAAGAGGACGGTGTCTCAACTTTGCATGCGAGCGCTTTTGCAGAACTTGTGGCATACGTGGAGAGCTTCAGTGAGGATCCTGATACTGCACCAGTCTTCACAATACCCAACCTTTTTCGTCTGTATGCTTCTCGCTTGAATGACCTTACCTGAACGTTGCTCACATGGTACATTTTGGACGTTTAAGAGAAAAGCTTTTGGCAGCTGTACCAGATCTTCTTTCATATTACCAAAGCTGAGAGGTCGTTCTTGTGTTTAACAGAGACCTAGGTGATGCCATAAAGAAGGCTTGTACACGTGACTCTGAAGCCCTTGAGCTACCCAGAGCAGCTGAAGTGGTGAGAAAGGAAATATTCAGATATAAAGCTGCATTCAATGGAAGATTTGAGAAACAGTGCCAAGAGAGAACTGTGCCAGCATCCTTTAACAGCTTTGGCCAGTTTTATTCTGGATGGACCAGTGGCAACTGAGCAGTCTGAACCTGTTGATTATTCTCAAAGACAAGCTGTTCTCACGATATCACTGCCGGAAATTCTCGAAGAAAATTCCTTCCTTCCAACGTCACAACAAGGAGAGAGAAACATAACTGCCTCTGTCGGGCGGTCCGTGGCGCAGCGGTAAAAGCGCCTGCCAACAATGCAAGAGGTGCGAGATTCGATTCCTGGTTCCGGCGTCGGACTTTTTCTCCTCTAGTGTCACCATTAATTCGGGCGGACCGTCGGGGGTTCTTTCTCCGGGTACTCCGGCTCTTTCCTCCCCCACGAATTTGGTATTAATTTCAGTCCACTTAATCAACTTTCAAAAATATATAAAAACGATATAAATTTCCCAACAAATTCAGTAGCTCGCTTGAGTTTGCCCTTAGCACCACGTGAATGTTCTGTGTTTATGTACAGTGTGTGGGGGAATGCGCGTGATTAACGTGAGCGTGCTTGTTGGGTTCAGTTCGCGGCTATGTCCTGCGCATTGAGTTCTATTATAAATATGAGAAATGCGCGGTATGAATACTATGTATTATTATTATTATTATTATTATTATTATTATTATTATTATTATTATTATTATTATTATTATTATCTAAGTCTCAAAGTCCATTCTAAGACAAGAAAGAAAGAGCTGGTCGACACACTGTCTTCTCTAGGACTAGGAATTTCATACAAACATGTGATGTCCATCTCATCACAGATTGCAAACTCTGTCATCAAAAGATTCGAAGAGGACGGTGTTGTTGTCCCTATAATTATGACGAAGGGCGTCTTCACAGCAGGTGTTGTGGACAACATTGAACATAATCCTAGCTCAACAACAGCGTCCGACTCTTTTCATGGCACTGGTATCTCCTCGATTCAACACACAGTAACTGAGGGCCAAGAACAGTCTGTGACACTCTTTGACAGAGAACAGGACAACCAGAGCATCCCACAGCTCTCAGAAAGGTACATCAACGCCCTACCTGGAGCTATTCCAGCTACAGAGCAGTGTGTACTTACCTGGTCCTCATAAGCCGTATGTTCTCCCTGAAGGTCGCAGCCATGAAGAAGAATATGCGTGGTTGGAAAATGTCCATACATTCTCAGAAAATGCGTCGGTCCACCACCAGGAAGCACTATCTTGGGCATCCTACTATGCCTCGCAACGACCGTCTGCTGAAATCCACCTGCCATCATCAGACTTTTGCCGCTGCTTCTAGAGAATGCCCATTCGACAGCACTGATCATGCATGTCTAGAACTTGATTAAAGAAGCCACAGAACATTTGAATTCTGGATAAACACGTGTTCTCCCAATAGACCAGCCTCTGAATGCCCTTGCAAAGGGAATACAGTGGTTTTGACCAGACACCTATGGTGAACAAAAGTTTGTGATCATGATGGAAGACGGTTCGCAGGATGTTTAAAATTAACAGTGGTGACCTCATGATTATTACAGGTATATGTCGTGTGATCATAGTAGACACTCGAAACGCTTCTAAAATACAAGTGCAAAAATGAAAACATCTTGTGCATCTGAACTCAAACAAGAACACATTGACTAATGTTTGTGACCGATTGGCACACTGCGGTTGTACACGTGTACATGGAAGGGACGCTAAATGGACACATTTGCAGGTAATACTTAAGGCGTAATCAATGCAAAATGTAAGAAAGTGTTATTAGGAAATTAATGTCTATTTATTATTATCTCAGAGGTTTCAAAGTCCAGTTTACGTTTGTACATGTAGGAAAAAACTTACCAGATCATACCGTAAGGCAGAGACAACAAGAAAGCAATAAACCTGAAAGGGTCATGTTGACCTAATTAATTACTGCTAAAGAAAATGTTGTGAAATGCTGCTGACAATGATAAGAAAGAAAACGTACTTCAACGGCCCAAAGCGCCACATTCACGTTGTGCTTGATCACAGTTTTCTTAGTAACTGACAATATGATCAATTTGTAGTCGCCATAAAAGGGGCAGATGGTCATGACCTTATTAACTGTGACCCATTAGATATCACATCCGGCAAAATGCTGACTGCATGATATATCATGAAGGTTCCTTTGCATGCATGTCGAGCTTCCATGCTGCTTTTAGTTCAAACTATTTGTATGTACAATAGTTATGGTTATGAACAAGAACAAAAAAGTTTATGTTTTAGGTTGACCTAATTAATCAATGGCCGTTCCCATCTGAGAGCGCTGTCAATGTGTTTCTGACGCTAAAATTGTTCGGAGAGGTACTGTTTACTTTTAGACCAAGTGGCATGTCTCTACTATGAAGTGAACATTCGAGGTGCTTTATGAGCCTTGGGCCCCTCACTATAAGTCAGAATAATACCCGACACAACAAAGGTACATAGTCAAACGGCACAGACAGTTTAGAGCAGATACAATAAAAATTCGATCACACATATATAGGTTATTGGTCGGAGGGGTTCGCTACACGGACCCTTGTAGGCCTGAGGGATGTCAAAAGGAAACATTCTACCCCGATGGCCGAAGGCCTGAGGGATACAATGGTTCCTTTGACCTCCCGACTGGTCGTGTGACGTAGGGAGGAAAACAAATATATTTGTTTTCCTCCCTATGTCACATGACCAGTCACTTTAGCGCAAACCGTACCATGGGACAGTGATATAAAAATCCCTGTAGCGGAACATGGCGGACGTGTTGTAGCCCTCTCGATGACGCATCTTGGATGCCAGTTTGTTCTATAAAAGATCGCCAAACGTTCTAAAGTATAAAGTTACTTAGTGTTGTTCTAAACAACAAGCACACTCAGTACTGGAGACAGCAACATCATGACATATTTTAAATTACGTCATAAGTGTATTATGTATAAATGTACATTTCTTTGACGTCAGTCATGTCTGGCGTGATGCAGGTCGCAAGATGTCTTCTTGATTTCTTTTACGAAAATAGTGGAGGAATGAAAACAAATACGTTATTGGTAGGAGGGGTTCGCTGCATCGGCCATCCGGGTCGCAAGATGTCTTCTTGATTTCTTTTACGAAAATAGTTGAGGAATGATAACAAATACGTTATTGGTCGGAGGGGTTCGCTGCACGGACCCTTGTAGGCCTTCGGGAGGTCAAAGGAACCATTTTACCCCTCAGGCCTTCGGCCTTCCGGGTACAATGTTTCCATTGACGTCTCTCAGGCCTACACGGCTCCGTGTAGCGAACACCTCCGACCAATAACTTATTCATTCAATTCTAATTCCAGGCTACTAATCTGCACCGTGTCATCAGGACATCAGCTGCCCTTTTTGTGACTGCATCGCTCCCTAGATCTAGAAAGAGAGGGTACTACTCTCAGGCGCCCTACAATCTCCGCGTGCCAAAAAATGCACTCAATCAGATTAGCTCCAAGGGACGTAATGTTTCATTTCAATTTCAATTTCAATTCAAAATGATAGGTCTGTCGTTCCTTCTCTCTCACTACCCAAACTATGTCCAATCTGTTTTTGACTGACGAGAAGGAGCAGTTATTTCTTCTGTTTACAAGCAAGGATGGGCACATACAGACACACACTGCACACACAGACACACATAGAAAGAATGTAAGAAACAATTTTATCGATCATCAAAGACAACATCCTCAACGTTCTAATGTCTTCAAGACCTAAAAAGGAAAAAGGACTCTGCAAGTTACACAATTTCAGTCTCCAGCGACCCAATAAAACCCAGCCTTGCCATATTGCTCATGTTGCATTTGAATGCTTGCTGCCCAGGTTAATTGAATTGAATAAACTTTATTGTCCATTAAACGACAAGCATAAAATGGAAAAAAAAATTAGCTCACGGAAACATAAAACAAACAAGCAAGACATACTGACTTAAACTAAGATAATACTAAAACATATTGTGGATTTGGCAACTACAATCAGTCATACACACACACACGCAGGCAAGCACATCACTCCTATATACTCGTGAAAGATCGATAGCACATGTGCCGCAGCACTCTGACAAGCAGGGTGTTTTTTTGTTTTTTGTAATGGTAGCAGAGTTCAGTATACATGCTGTAATATGTGGCAATTGGTTCACCTTGGCATCTGACAGTGAAATGAAGTGTGAGCCCCTTTTTGTTGTGCTTGTCAGAGATTACATTTATTAGAGGAGCAGACCTTTAAATATAGAACTAAAACAAGATTATATGGGGCAAGCTCCGTAAATATGCTGATGACTTTTTTTTTTTTTAAATAGTCGTTTAGAACTGAGAACTGACTGGACTGCGATTTAAAATTTGCAGAGACTGAACCCACGCACGCACGCACGCACGCACGCACGCACGCACGCACGCACGCACGCACGCACGCACGCACGCGCGCGCGCGCACACACACACACACACACACACTCACGCGTGCGCGCGCGCGCGCGCGCGCGCGCGGCGTTCGGCGCCAAAAAGACGTTCTCTAGTAAGGCGCGACTGTTCTAGGTCACGGTATATATTTAAATTGGGAAGTTGAGGCAGTAAGAGGCCCCGTGTTTTTAAAAATAATTTTTGCCTTGTTTGAAAATTTGCAGTTGGGCTGAATGTTGGAATTTGCTGGAAATTTGTGGTTAGCTGAGAGGAAACATGTTTGGTGCTTTGATTCATACCATCCTGAGCTTATCCAGTGGACATTTGTGGGCAAATGTTGAGTTGCCTTTGACGTAGTGATTTGAGGGGCACGCTGATTTCAGCTGTGCGTGGGTGTAGGGTTCGTAAGGAACCAGTTTCATAGCCAAGAAATGAGACGGGTCATGTGCTGTTTTTTGGGGTATTTTGTGCATGGCAAATGTGCAGCTGGTGGGCAGTAGTGTTTTTTAGGGAATTGAAAAATTAGGGGATGACTGGGACTGACTAAGACTAAGAGACTGGACAGTACGGAAACAGCACTGTGGTCCGTGGCCTGTCAAGTGACCTAAAACATGACGTCAAAGTTTTGTAGTACATATTTTGGTTACATTTCATGACTTTTACGTAATGCAACTAGATTTTAGTGGAAGATTGCCGAAAAATCTTGTGTTCCTTTTAATGAATATTAATGATTTTGGTTACGTTTTCTTTTCTGATTAGTTGAGTTGTGTAATTTGCGGGATTGTTCTGGAAACTTGTCATAGTATAAAAGAGAGTGTAAGAAAGTAAGTGCAATGCATTGTACGAGACAGTGTATCAAAATGAGGATGCATTGTGATGGAAGTGCATCGTGAGAAAAAGTACTGTTGGAACTGTTACTACAGTGTGGTCTACAAGCTTGTGCCACTTCTGACGATTAGTGTACATATAAAGGTCTTATAATCAGTTATATTTGTACCAAGTTTGGGTTTGAAGTTGTGAATAGTATTTGAGAAAAAAGAAATTATGTCCCAAAATACCAATTATTCATAAATTTCCTGCTCCCCCGTGACCACTACCTTTGTGAGAGGTCACTGAAATTGATATGTTTAGAAAGGTCTTGCCGCAAAGTATCCTTGGGCCAAGTTTGAAGACGGTAGCTTGAATAGTCACGGAGAAAATGCCAACATTAAAGTTTACCACGGACGACCACTGACCCAGAACATATACTCACTTTTGTTTCGCACGTGAGCCCAAAATAATTATTTTGGGGCATAATTTTTAGTTCGAGGGTAGTGCCAGAACAGCTTGGTGCCTCGGCCGCCAAGCTATTCTGGTACCACACTTGAACTATCATAGTCATATTAATTTCAAGCAGGAGTGTATCAGGACGAAACGTTTTGGATATGTCATATGAGATTCTCTTTTTTTTTTCATAAGCAAAGTTGTTTGTGCCAAATCTTGTATGTTTAGGAGGAAATTTTGTCTCCAATCGAATTATGTCAGTATATTCTGTTAATCTGTAAGAAAGTTACGCATGACCGCAATTTAAGAATGCGCTGTGTACAAAATCTCTGTTATGTTTACAGATTATATTGCCAGTACCTGAACATGTGTGTGTGTGTATATATATATATATATATATATATATATATAGATATATATATATATATATATATATATATATATATATATATATATATATATATATATATATATATATATATATATATATATATATATATATATATATATAATGTAAAAATAAACAATGCCCACAATTAACAAAACAATTGTTCTGATACATGACATACAAAAACTATCTCTGAACATATCTCCAAAGGCCTAAGGGGTACAATGATTCCTTTGACCTCCCGAAGGCCTACAAAGGTCCGTGTAGCGAACCCCTCCGACCAATAACGTATTTGTTTTCCTTCCTCCTTTTATTGTTTAGAAAAAAATCCGATTTATGAAGACGGCCGCTTCTGTGGCGGATAGGTGACACCATTGAATATACATGTTCTGCCGGGGATTCCCAGACTGTGACGTAGCATGATTCCGTGTCAGAAGCGCAAGTCTTGTTTTCGCGAGTAAAAAGCTAATCTTGGCTTGTGTACAGAATGATTCAAGCTGCAATGTCTACAAAAGGTCGTTAAAGTATTACAGTGATAGTGCTTCTTGACTGCTGTCTGATTCAGAAAAATTAAGAACTTTTTGATGAAGCGATCGGCATTTGACCACTGATGTGACAGCTTGTGCAAGTTAGCATGGTGTCTCGTGCTTTTAGATTCAAGATGACAGAAGGGGATGGCTTCGAGTGTGCGCCATATTGTCGTTGTTATATCCTAAATTGTCATGTGTGTTGGGATATCTGGAAAAAGGAATACCAAAACAAAACGCTCGTTGTTAACAGCAGGACTAGTGCTGAGACTGATGGATTTTAAGGTAAGATTTTATTTTACAGCGTAGACATGATGTCAGATAGTCTTTGAAAATTTCGGGAGATGTTTTTCTTTAGATAGTCCCGCATTGAGTGACGTGAAAATTTGGCAATAGCGTTGCTGGGTGTGTATTTTCGTTTTAGTTCTTGAATTTGTTGCTCTCTGCTTTGGTGAAATTGTGCCGGTTTGCAAAGATTGTGTCTCTGGTTGGTTAAAAAAAAACCTCGGAAGCTATTTTTGTTCCGTGGTTTCCCGAACTTTGAAAATGTCTCGGTGGAAGGCTTTTGCTGTTTGCGCTATGTAATTAGTGGTGAAATATTGTTTAGTTGGCGCCTCATGTCATTAAAAATAAGGCAGATGATGTGTATTACGTCAAATAGGACTACTTTAGTGCGTTTTTTTCTGCTATTTTGTCGAACCGAGTTGCTATCAAGACTCGAAAACGAGGTCGTAACGCGTATCCGAGAGGGCTATAAAACGTCCACCATTTTTCGCTACAGTGGTTTTTATATCACGGTCACATGGTACAGTTTGCGCTAAATTTACTGGTCGTGTGACGTAGGGAGGAAAACAAATATATATATATACATCTTTTTCCTCAGATGACTGAAAGCTGGATTAAATTACCAATATCCAAATCTGGGACAATACTATTCACGTTGGAAAAAGGTTGGCAGAATATTTGCTACATGTTGGCACCAGAATGTATTAAGTTTGGCATTATATTTGGCAGCCAATATTCACCATACTGGTCCTAGGATGGATCCAGCTTGGCACTATATTGGCAGCCAATATTCACCAAACTGGTCCTAGGATGGATCCAGCTTGGCACTATATTGGCAAACAACATTACCCATACTGGTTCTAAGATGGTTCCAGCTTGGCACTATATTGGCAGCCAACAATCACCCTACTGGCCCTAAGATGGATCCAGCTTGGCACTATATTGTCAGCCAACATTCACCATACTGGCCCTAGGTTGGATCCAGCTTGGCAGCCAACATTGACCCGATATTGGGCCAACAACGGGCAAATTTGCACTTCCAATATTGGACCAATATTAACAGCCAATATAGTCCCAATATCTAAGCCAATATTGGGCCAATATTGGACCTATATTGGTGTGCTGGCTGGGGAGTTGCAAACGAGTGAGTTGTTTTGAACAAGAACTCTACGTGAGTGTGTCTGGTGTGACTGCACGCTATTACGACCACTTCCACGTAAAATATTGGCACCTCCGACGAGACCCCATCAGTTGGCTCAGTGGAAAAGGTAGCCAGAGACAACAGCCAGCAGAGAAACCCAGAGACAGCGACATCGGAAATGGAGATATTTCTAAAACTTGGGAAGGAATGCAGACTGGAGGGAGCTCAACTCCTGGAATTTGTAAAGGAGAGAGAAAGGGAGAGACTGGAGAGAGAAGAAAGGAGACTGGAGAGAGAGAAAAAAGGAGAGACTAGAGAGAGAAGAAAATAGATTGGAGAGAGAAGAAAGAGCCACAGAGCGTGAGATCAAGAATTTCGAAATTCAAGAAGCAGAGGCAGAGAAGCAGCGACAACACGAGTTTCAGATAAAGAGGAAGGAGTCAGAGGCAGAGGGCCAGAGGACAGCTGAAGCAGCAGCATTAGGCAGCAGAGAGCAATCAGCCCGTGCGCCAAAAGTATGCAGAAAGTACAGACACAGATGGACGCTTACGCGATTCGAGCGCTTTGCAAGCAGCAACGAATGGAATCCATAGACTTGGGCTACTAACTCAGTGCACTTTTGACAGCAAAGTGCTTGAAATCTACACTCGCCTGCCAAGAGAAGGAGCCGAGGAATATACCAAGTTGACAGCCGCCCTGCTGAGACATTACGACATCACTGAAGAGGGTTACAGACGACGATTCCGGAATTGCAAGCATGAGGAAGGAGAACACACGGCCTATTCATTGAGAGAATCAGGACCTACCTGGAGAAATGGATAGAGCTGGCTGGCTTGAAAAAGTATAAGGACCTGAGCGACCTCATTATCAAAGAACAATTCCTCAGCGCATGTTCTAAGCACCTGCCCGCCCACCTCAGGGAGCAAGAGAACCAGTCCCTGAAGGCCCTCGCAGACTTTGCTCAAAGATACCTGGACTCCCACAACATGAAGTTCGGGCCCGGCAAGCCGAAGCGGGCGTCTACACCCAGCAGAAGAAAAACAAGACGTCAGAGATACCCAGAAACATATGCCGGTGGAGAGCCTGATCTGTTTCTTCTGTGGAATGAAGGGACACAAGGCAATACGATGTCCTTCCAATGGTGTTCCCCGAGGTGATAACACCAAAAGGCCCAACCAAGACAGCGAGACAGCAGGCAACACAGAGCCGCCGCTGTACTGACCAACGATGGGACGTCACCTGGTGAATTTGAGTTTGGAGAGAGGCAGGCGACACCGGAGCAGATTGAGTCCTTTTAAGAAGAGTGTCCGCATTCCAGTTGGCGATGGGGCAACATTCTTACCAGTTTCCAACATCGCGCTGCCTGAGAGTGAAGTGCCCAACACATCAGTGAGGGTACTGAGAGATACGGGCTGTAGCCGCATCATCGTGAGAGAGGACCTAGTGGCTGATGACAAGCTACAGGAGTGGACAACCCTCATCCTGGCAGACGGAACTGTGAGGATTATCCCCTTTGCCAAGGTCAGTGTCAACAGCCCGTACCTGACAGGAGAGGTGAAGGGGTTATGTGTGAAGACCTCAGTCTACGACCGTATCATCGGAAACGTTGACAGTGCCAGGAACGCAGAGGATCCAGGCCTGAAACCTGTGCCGTTACCACGAGAAATCAAGCAAAGAAGAGTCACCAGACCATCCCAAGTGGTTGACAACAAAGAAGCAGTCGTGGTGAACAGGGACAAGATGGTGGAACTACAGATCACATGCATGGCAAGCTCCGATTTAAGACCCAGCCAGTGTCACAGAGAGGGAAGGATACAACTTTCGAGTTAGTTATTTGGATTTAACGCCGAGCAGGCGACTAATGCCATCTCACGGTGGGAGATAACCTTCGAGACCAGAAAGGACATCCTATACCGGGTATACACTAGCCATGGAGACAAGCTTGTCCGTCATGTGGTTGTTCCTGAACCCCTGAGGATGCAGGTGAAAAAATTGGCCCATGATTCTATCTTAGGACACCTGGGAACCAGTAAGACCCTCGACAGGATCCGAGCAGTATTGTACTGGCCTGATATGAGGGGCGACGTCACCCAATTCTGCGGGTCGTGCGACGTATGCCAAAAGACAGTCTCCAAGCGAAAGGTGCCCAAGGTTCCTCTCGAGAATATGCCACGGATCGATATGTTTTTCAAGCGGGTAGCCGTGGATCTGGTGGGGCCAATATATCCTTCAAGCGAAGATGGCCATCGCTACATTTTGACCCTGGTGGATTATGCGACAAGATATCCTGAGGCCTTACCACTAAAGAAGATCAACAGTGGCAGAGGCGCTCGTGGACATGTTCAGCCGTCTGGAGATTAATGAGGAGATCATGAGTGATCTAGGGACCCAGTTCGTCCCTGACTGCATGGAGGAAGTCAATCGGCTGTTGAGCATCCGACACCTCACTACGACCCCGTACCGCCCTATGTGTAATGGGTTGGTTGAAAGGTTTAACGGGACATTGAAGGCTAAGTAATTGTGTGCTGAGCAGCCAAGGTTGTGGCATAGGTACATCAATACCTTGCTCTTTGCTTACCGTGAAGTTCCCCAGGATTCCGCAGGGTTCTCCTCCTTTGAATTACTGTACGGCAAGACTGTAAAGGGACCCATGGACATATTGAAGGAGCTGTGGACCAAAGACATCGACTCGCCTGAGGTGAAGATCAGCTACCAGTATGTCTTTGGCCTGAGAAAGAAGCTGGAAGATACCCTCAGGATGGCTCAAGAAGAACTGGAAAAGGCGCAGAACAAGGGGAAGCATTACTATGGCCGTAAAGCCAAACCTCGACGGTTCCAGCCAGGTGACCAGGTGTTGGTTCTTCTCCCCTCCGACAACAATAAGCCCCTGATGCAGTGGAAGGGACCGTACGTGATTGACGCAGTTGTTAGTATCCACGACTACAGAGTCAAGTTCAACAACAAGATGCAGACTTACCACGCAAATCTGCTGAAGAAGTGCGTCGAAAGAGGTCGTCAGGACAAACTACAATAAGCGGCGTTGGTGCATCTGGCTGCTGACGAGAGACGACAAAAACAAGTTCGACCTAAATGAACTTCGCCACATGGAGGATGTTGAAGACATCCAGTTCGGTCAAAACCTGACCCAGGCACAACAAGGAGAGCTGAGAACCTTGAATACGAAAGTTCGAACATCGGTTTACTCTTGACCCGGAGACAACAGACACCATCCAGCATGAAGTTAATCTGACATCAAACGAACCGGTTCACATCAAGCCGTATCGTCTACCTTATCACACAAGGGAAGAACTGGAGAAAAACATCAAGAAAATACTGGACCTGGGAGTCGTCAGGGAGTCTAAGTCGCCATATGCATCCCCAGTGGTCATCACGAAGAAACCAGATAGATCCAAGCGGGTGTGTGTGTGAACTACGGCAAACTCAATAAGCTGACAGTATTCGACCCAGCACCATCAACCCTTGAACTATCTAAAATCTGCCAAATTCATAAAATCCCGTATCATGAGATGGGCACTGTTCTTACACTGTTCTTGTTGTGACTAGACATTTGCCTATTTCGCTAACTTGTAGCAACGTCTGACCTAGATTAAACTGGATGGTTCTGAAAAAGGCTTTATTGTTTTAGTGACATCAAATATGACGTGACAGTTTTGTAGTACACATGCTGGTTACATTTCATGACGTGTGCGTAATGCAACTAGATTTTAATGGAAGATTGTAGAAAAATCTAGAGTGTTCCTTTTAATAAATATTAATGATTTTATTACGTTTTCTTTTCTGATTAGTTGAGTTGTGTAATTTGCAGGATTGTTCTGGAAATCTCTGATAGTATGAAAGAGAGTGTTAGGAAATATATACATGCATTGTATGAGATAGTGATCAAAACGAGGATGCTTTGGATGATACAGTGTATTAAAGTGTGGATGTCCTGTGCTAAGAGTGCATCATGAGAATAAAGTACTGTTGGAACTGTTCCTCCAGTGTGACCTACAACCTTGTGACACGTATTACGAGTTGCAACTGAGAGAGGTTTTTCTACAGGAGTGTGTCTGGTGTGACTGCATCATACTACGACCACGACTATCACGTAACAGAATGAAATCTGATTTATTTTGAAGAGAGTGTTTCTTAAGCTCATTTTAACATCCGAGAAGAAACGGAATGGGTGTACCCTTACGCCATCTGCTATATCTCTGACGCTTTCCTAAGGATTTTGTGGGAACGTGGCTTAAACATTGCATGACATATTAAGGTACACTTTGAAGCACATCTAATAGAGTACTGTGTGTGTGTGTTTTAGGGGGAGGGGGGGGGGGTGCACTGTAGTCTAGTCTGACTCGATCTTGGACTGCATATCTTCCATTACTTTACCACTACCCATTTGAGGAGGTGACCGGTGACGCTGCCATCATCCCGTGTCTGTGGTTTCGATTAACCGAGATAAACATTGTGACGGCTGTCATAGACCGCCAGATACAAATGATATGCGCCTAGCCACATCAGTTTATCATTGTGAATACAACGCCTGACTTCACAACGAAAAATAAGACACGTATGACGATAGAATATCCCATCGTTTATGATATTTATTCTGCTTCTGTGGTGGCTTCTCACTCAATATCCTCTGAAAGCCGGCGACCAAAAGACAGCCTGTAGAAATTGATGTTTATTATTGTCAATGTTCACGACATAATTATGGTGTATTTGTACAGTAATGACGCCTGACTTTCAACACTTCTTGAAAATCTTGTGGAGACAGCAATCGAGCTTACATTCTTTTCATCCCTACGTCACACGACCAATCTCTTTAGCGCAAACTGTGCCACATAACCGAGCTACAAAAACCATTGTTTTCCTCCCTACGTCACACGACCAGTCACTTTAGCGCAAACCGTTCCATGTGATAGTGATATAAAAAACCCTGTAGCGAAAAATGGCGGACGTTTTGTAGCGCTCTCGATGACGCATCTTGGATGCCAGTTTTGTTCTACAAAAGATCACCAAAACGTTCTAAAGTACAAAGTTACCTAGTGTTGTTCAAACATCAGACACACTACTAGAGACGGAAACGTCATGAACGATTTGAAATGACGTCATAAGTCTACTATGTATAAATGAACATTCCTTTGATGTCAGTCATGTCTGGCGTGATCCCAGTCGAAAGATTTCGTCTTGATTTCATTTACGAATATAGTGGAGAAATAAAAACAAATACATTATTGGTAGCAAGGGCTTGCCGCACGGACACTTGTAGATCTTCGGGAGTTAAAAAGAATCATTGTACCCTTCAGGCATTCGGCCTTTGGGGCACAATGCTTCCTTTGACCTCCCTCAGGCCTACAAGGGTCCGTGTAGCAAACCCCTGATACTAATAATTTATTTTGTATCGACTAATGGCGGACTATTTGTATCCCGCTGAATGACGCGTTATGACTTCGTTTTCGACACTCGAGTACCAGCTTTGTTCGACAAAAATAGCAAAACACGCCACACAACATAGCATAAACGTGTAGGTCGTGATGCAATTGTGAATGAAGCGAATACATACTTTTTTTTCGGGTTTTTATAATGGTAATAGACGATTGCTTCCTGTTTCCACTGCTACGTAGGACTACATCATTTTCGCATTTTACGATAGAAACTGTCACAGAGTGCCTGTTATGTATAGTATGAGTTAAATAACTGATAAGGGTTAAAGTGTGGGGTCGAAGTCCAGGTACGAGATATTGACCGAAACGGAGTTATAATCGTGAACCGCAAGGCTTGACCCAGAAAAAACACGGCCAAGTGTGGGACACCGGTTACCTCTAAGAATCGTATATCTTGTGTGGAAGATAGGAAATAGTTATTCGTATAAGTACAGGTGGCACGGGTGTCCAAACAAGTCGAGTGGAAAGTCTGACTCACGACTTTTGGTCGTGTCCAAATAAGAGTATGAAAGGTCAAGTGATAACAATGACGCAGGACTTTTTGGTAAAAGACACATGAAATAGAAGGAGCTAAAAATGTATATAAAGAATGGTCGGGGTGTGTTTCGGGGGCTCCGTTGCTGAAGTGACACGTTGTGGCACCCTCGAGACAACACACCGACCATCACCATGGTTTCAAGTCGACGGCTCGCATTGTTGGGTGAGTTGACTTAAGTTTTCATTGTATCAAACGCCAGAAGTAAATATGGTGATGTAAACTCTGTCACTCTCCCCTTATGTCTGAGAATGCTTGAAGTGTGAATGATCCTGTTTTGTAATTCGTAATGTGCTCCGCTTGTCATTGTTACACGTTGTCTTGGTTAGTTGTTGTGATGTTAGCTGTCGTGTTATTATTTGTTGCATGTGATGTTTAGATAAGAGGCAAGAGTCTGGCATGACGTAAGTTTAATTAGTGTCCTCAGCCACCGTACCTCTCAGATAAGCGAGTCGGTCCCTAATCTTTGGTCGTACTACTAACTGACACTGTAACGGTCAGCCTGATACAGTAGCGGCTTGATAAGGAGATACGATACGTACTCCAGAATCCCCAAGAACGTATTAGGTCATTCAACATGTTAATTGGTTGATCCTTAAACGGCTGAGCGATATTGGTGGAGATGCGGGGTACTGCGTCTAAAATGTTATGAGAACGCAGTAGTATTCATAGTCCTTGTGTATAGAGTAACCGTGTTCTGTAATGAAATTTTTCTTCTAGGGTACAACGCGACTAAAAAGGTAAGTGTTGTTTGTGAAATCGCTGGGTTGAAAGTGTGTGACAGGATACTTTAAAAAGTTCTATTTTTCTTTCTTGATGGTGGTTGGTTGTGATTGTTTTAGTATGTAATTACCTTTTATTTGTGGCGGAAATTTTCTATACGACTGAAGTTGATGCTAGTGGCCTAAAGGAATAGACGTAAGTAAGGGTTAGAAGCAGCGGTCGAGAGGGAAGATTCAGAAAATAAGGGAGGAGTTTTATAAGGGAAAGATAACGTTAGTAAGTAGAATATACAGCGGGTTGACGCAGAGATAGAGATGTTGGGAAATGAAATGTTTGTTACACGTAAATGGGATTTTACAGATAGATAAGAAACAAAGGTGGGAAGTAAGGAAGGGAAGAAGTTTTTTTTATTGTCGTTTCGCATTTATGTCCAAGTCTATTCCCCAACCAATAAATACAGACGAGGGGTTGAGCGAAGTCACTAGGGCGATCACTAGAGCATTTGCTAAGAGCTTAGATACCCAAGTCAGTTTCACTTCCGATGATCAAAGTCTCTCAGGTAAGGGCCTTCCATTTCCGTCTTATCTGTCCCCACCGCAATCCGAAAACCACTTTGCGTTAAGTTCGGGCGCACGTTCGCGAGCAGGACCCACTCCCTTTCCGCTCCCATCCGGGAATTCGCAGCAGGTGGATACGCCCCGACGATTGATTGTTGATGTTACGAACCCACGCCACGCGTTGGAGAATCGCTTAGCAACCGACGAGTCATCCGACTCTGATTCAGACTGGGGGAAGGATCTCATCGCTACTACACCGCTGGTCACAGGAATCCCGCCAGTGCAGTATAGCGCTCCTCGCACCCAAGGAACCGTAACTACGTGGACTACGGGAGTCCAGGTGAGCCCTGGGGACGCGTCAATAGGAGGAAGGGTAGCTGAGCAACCAGTATCTATTCACCACACTCTTCACCAGGAATTGATCTCCGTAACGGCCGCTAACCCGACGACGGCAGTCAACACCCCATCCGTGTCCCGATCAGGACGTTTCATCGGCGCTGGTGTTGAGTCCCGTGGCGACACGCCCTTCCTTTCAAACAACACCGGAGCAACACACAGAATGGCGGACAGCATTCCCAACTCGCTGGCGCCCGAGGCATTCCACGGCCGAGCGAACGAAGATGCTAACCTGTGGTTGAAATGCTTCGACCAGTTTGCCATGGTGAAGGGATGGAGTGAGGAGACACGGAGAGATTCGTTTCCCATTTTTCTGCGTGAGAAGGCCAGGCAGTGGTACGAAGACCTTCCGGCCGAGAACAGATCGAGTTTTGCAGCATTACGGGACGCCTTTTTGCAACGGTACCTCCCGCATCCTTCACTCAAGTGGGTACGCCACCGACAGTTCAACGATAGACGGCAGTTGCCGAGCGAGTCGGTGGAAGACTTTTTTGCAGAAAAGCGGAAGCTAGGACGGGAGTTGGAAAAATCGGAAAAAGACATTATGGAAAACATAGTCGGGGGCCTGCTTCCACAGATTTCCAAGTTTTTCATGTTGCGATCCCCACGGACGATTGTAGAGGCTCTCGACTTAGCACTCACCGCACAAGTTTTGGAAAATACACCAGGGGATAGTGCGGGAGTTCACATAGCTGAGCTCAGCAACAGGATTAGTCAGCTTGGGGCCACCTTAGAGGATGTCCGACGACAGGTTGCGTCGCCGCCGTTCATTAACCAGCATCCTGGACCGAGATTCCGTCCCATGCAGCCTCCACGCCCCCTTCCGAACCCCGGTAACCCGTCACGCCACTAATACAACGATCGACGGCCTTAGGAATGGCGACACGACTCGCCGGGGTATTCAAGAAACCCATTCAACGGTCCTCGCAGGTACTGCAACTCCTGTGGGGATAATCACCCGTCAAACTCCCGCAGGTTAAGACCGCGCAGTGCAGGAACTGTGGCCGGATTGGTCACATTTCCCGCGTGTGTAGGTCGCGTCCGAGTCAAGGACCCTCAGCCTATGGATACGAACCTGTGTCGCCCGGATTCAGGGCCAGACGGCGCAGGAGAATCATAAAGAGATCGGGCGGCATAGGGGTAAATAGAACACGACCACGAGCAAGGGGAAGACAACCAAGGGTCCATTCGCTGTGGTACGCTAGCAATAAGGTTAGAGTTAACATAGGTCAGTTTGTGTGTTTAGCAGTCGTAGATTCGGGTGCAGACATTTCTTGTATAGACGAAAAGTTGTTGGGTCAGATAAGAAAAACTCTTCCAGTTTCCGTTCAAGGTCCAAGTGTCCGGTCTATCAAGGGAGTTAGTGGCCACTGTCAAATTAGCGGAGAGGTGGACTTTTGCCGATTTTTATAGAAAACCTCACGGTGGTGCAGAAGTTTAGGGTGCTACAATATCTACAGATACCAGTCATACTTGGTACAGACTTCTTGAGGGAACATAGGGCGGATGTCTCATTTTCCACCATGGAATTGGTTCTGGGGCATGGTCAGGTTCGTGCCAAGTTGGTTAGAGATAAAGAAAACGTTCCTAGTTCCGTGCAGGTTTTGTCGGACGTCTCCATACCTCCCAGGTTGGAGGCAGTAGCGCCAGTGATTATTCCGGGAAGATCAGATTCGCTGGGAGTGATAGAAGCGGCGGCAGAAAACCAAGGAAGCGTGATGGTGGGACGATCACTGGCGTCGATTAAGAAAGGACAGGCAGTATGTCGACTTATGAACCATTCGGGTGAGACTGTCCGTATTCTGGAAAAGGAAGAGATTGGAAGGTTTTCACCAGTAGATTCCGTTCAAGGAGAAATTCCAACGTTCGCCCAGCCACGTCACAAAGATAAGACTGCAGCAATGACTCAGTCCCGGGCAGCGGAAATAGTTCAAAAGTTGGGGATCAATTTAGCAGAGGCGCAGTTGACACCGGAGGAGAAAGACAGATTCACAGCATTTCTGGCGGAACACCAAGATGTTTTTGCTACTGACTTGTCCGAAATAGGCAGTACCAATCTGCACTATCATGAAATGGACACTGGTCACGCAGCCCCGATTCGACAACGGCTTTACAGAGCATCCCCCTCGGCACAAAAGGAAATTGAAAAGCAAGTCTCTAAGATGCTTGAGCATGAAATCATCTCCCCAGCGCCTGCCTCACCCTGGGCATCGCCCGTGGTGTTGGTAAAGAAAAAGCAACTTTCACCTGACGCGGAACCGGAGTTTCGATTTGCCATCGATTACAGAAAGCTGAACAGCGTCACGAAACCGATGTATTTCAATCTCCCGAGAGTAGACGACGTTCTTGATAAGCTGTCGGGAGCTACTATTTTTTCCACGATGGATCTGTTTTCGGGATACTGGCAAATGAATTTGGCACCGGAAGATGCTCACAAAACAACATTTACCACACATTTGGGCAACTTCCAATTCAACCGAATTCCCTTCGGTCTGAAAAACGCTCCGGCAGCTTTCCAGTGCACAATGGCAGCTTGCTTCCAAGGGTTTCAGTTTGCGCTAATCTACATCGACGACATCATTGTGTTCTCGAAAAATATCGAAGAGCACCTTGACCATCTCTCCGCTGTTTTTGGACGACTGCGTTCAGCAGGCTTGAAACTTAAACCTCCCAAGTGTCGTTTTGCGGCAAAGAAGGTAGATTTTTTTTGGGCACGTGATTTCCGCAAAAGGGATAGAAGTGCAGACAGACAAAATGCAAGTCGTGGATGAGTTTCCAGTCCCCACGACACAGAATCACATTCGTGTTATCTTGGGATTGTCAGGCTACTACAGGAGATTCATCAAAAACTACGCGCAGGTGACAGCACCGCTGACAAGACTTCTAGAGAAAAATGTCAAGTTTGATTGAACTCCGCAGTGCCAAGCAGCGTTCGAACAGTTGAAAAAGGCACTGACGTCCACTCCAATCTTGGTCTACTCAAGACGTTCATCGTCATATCCGATGCAAGCAACGACGCTTTTGGATCAGTCTTGGCGCAAAAAGACGATGAAGGAAGAGAGAGAGCCATTGCATATCGGAGCAGAATCCTGTCAAAGGCCGAACGAGGATATTCGACAACGGGGAGAGAAAGTCTGGCCCTAATTGACGCCATCAAACACTTCCGGGTATACCTCTCACACGCCCGATTTCAGGTCGTTACTGACCACGCTGCGGTGAAATATCTGCTGGAGAAAAAGGATTTGGTCGGACGGTTGGGAAGATGGAGTCTGTATCTGCAGGGCTTTCAGTTCGATATTGTTCACCGACCTGGAAGGATTCACTCGAACGCCGACGCTTTAAGTCGCATACCAGGCCCGGAAAGTAACGAGACCTCAGAAGTGGAGGGAGAAGTTGTGGTCTGCCCAGTATGCATGGATGCGGCGCCCGGCGCAGCAACAGTCAACCAGAAAAACGCCGCTCAACACCCTGAAGTTAGCGTGCCCAAGCAACAAGTGATACAGGCTGCGGAAGACAAGGATGAACCAGTCATTGCGTCATTGGAATGCATAAACCCAGACGAGATAAAGACCATGCAAAAGAAGGACCCGCAGTCGGGACCCTTCATTGACTATCTCACCTCAGGAGCACTGCCTCCGGAGGATAAGATAGCACGACGGCTTATCTTGGAAGCTCAGGATTATATTATGCATGATGGGTTGCTGTTTCATTTGTGGTACCCTAAAGGTAAAGGCATCAAGGCGGAACGGGTAATACGACAATTGGTCGTTCCTCACCCGCTTCGGCACGAAGTACTGGAAGCATTTCACAGTTCATTGGTTGGAGGACATTTTGCGTTGGACAGAACATACCATGCCATTCTACACAGGTACTTCTGGATCGGGCTATATGCCGACACGATGGAATATGTCAAGTCATGTATCGGGTGTCAAAAAGCTAAGAGAGTGATCCATCCTAACAAGCCCCAATTGAACCCGCTACCGATTGAGTCTCTCTTCAAACGAGTGCATGTTGATATAGCCGGCCCATTGACTCCGTCCGAAAACGGAGAAAAGTACTTCTTGATTGTCGTGTGCAGTTTCTCTCGGTGGGTAGAGGCCTTTCCCATGAAGACGGTCACCGCTGCCGACATTGCGTGGGTACTCTATTCCGAAATCATATGTCGTTATGGTGCACCGGAACAGATTCTGTCAGACAGAGGAACAAATTTTTTGGCCAAACTGTGTAGAACCTTTCATATAACGAGACTACACACCTCCTCCTACCATCCGCAGTCGAACAGTACAGCGGAAAGACAAATTCAAAATCTCAAGCAAATGATGAGAGTGTACTGCGAGAATGAGCCCACAAAATGGTCAAAATTTCTGCCAGGAATCCTGATGGCGCTACGTACTACGCCATGTACGGAATCAACGCAGTTTTCACCGTATTTCCTACTGTTCAAAAAGAAGTGCAGGATGCCAATTGACGTCGTTTTGAGGTCCGAGGAAAATGTTCCCGCTGGAGTTGAGGAACAACTCAACGACATACTTCAAAGCGCAGAGGCCACGCAGAAAATAGTGGAGGAGAATATTCAACGAGCCCAAGCCAAATACAAGAAAGAGTATGACAAACGTGCTCAGCTACCGACCTATCGTCTCGGACAGAAAGTCTGGCTGTACAATACAAGCAAGAAAAAGGGTGTCTCACCGAAGCTGCAGCCATTGTGGAACGGGCCGTATTATATCACCTTGGTGAAGCCGTTTCACACATACGTGTTACGCCGCTGCGAGGACAATGTCCAACTGAAGGTACCGGTCCACGCGATAAGATTAAAGCCGTACTTTTCGCCGGCCGATCGCCCCACAAATCCTCCACCGTCCTTCACGCTAGAGAGTGAGGACTCGGATGATAATGATGCAACGGACACTGATAATGAAAATAAGTGCCCGGCCGTGTCACGAGCACACGACCAGGGTGCACATTCACTGACAGACAAAACGGACACGGCTAAATCGGATGATGATGAACTGTTCGAGATAGAACTGATTGTGAAATGCAAAACGATAAACGGGAAGAAGCATTATCTAGTTAAGTGGAAGGGATATGGTGTCTCTGAAAACTCCTGGGAGCCAGGATGTAACCTACCGGAGGAGGTGACGCAACAGTTTTATATTGACAAAACAGTCCAAGGTTATACGCGTAAAAAGAAAAGAGGGAAGAAGCGTACTTAGGGGACCCAACTGATCGGATATACCCTGAACACTGTATATATTGTAGCAGTCATTATATGTATGTACACTCGACTACAGGTCGAGCTTGAGTGACACCGTAAGCAGACGGTGCTGTTGACGAACAACACGAGATTGCGTGTTGTTGACCATGAGCGTTAATGATGTTTTGCTAAAGATGCCATGCATGGCCGTATTGCGGGTCGGGATCGCCTCTGAGCGGGGCACCTGACAAAAACGCACCGGGACTACGGGTCGCCGTCCGCCGTGTAAGGCTGGGGGAGGAGTCGACTGTGTCAGGGCTCCTCCTTATGCGTAACAAGGTAAACTGAGGATACGTAATATGTTTTATATGGAAGTTATGTGGAAATACGAGAAATAACCCCAGACGAGGGATGAAGCAAATCCAATAAATTGGCAGCGACGCGCCGGGATCGTACGGGTCGCCGTCCGCCGTGTAAGGCTGGGGGAGGAGTCGACTGTGTTCAGGACTCCTCCTGATGCGTAATGGAATGAACTTAGAAAAACGGAACGCCGGCAGGCTACGTGAGAAACGTATAATTATATGGGTGTTATAGGACCCTAAACATGGAAAAGAAAAATACATCCCGTGGGCCCATGGGTACGATAACGACTATCTGTGATGATTCGACACATAGGTTGCCAGCGGTGAACCTGCCGTGTTAATGTCAGAACCTTACCTCCGGGAACCAGGGGACGCCCTGGGGAACGGATCCATTTATCACTATTAATTCTGCTCTTTGTTTGTTTTCAGGCTCTATGAGTTTTGTGGCCTTCCTTGGCCTGATGTGGGGATGGCTTTCCGAGCCTCCACTCGTGTTATTAAGGAAATAGACCAATTATAGCACTCAGGGACAGGTAATGATTATTAGGGGTCAAAGGCTCGGGAAGTTCATCACTCAACTCATTCACCTTCATGACGCTTGGTGAGGTTTGCATAACGGTAGGTCCAGCCACGGGCAGTCATCACGGTAAGTCGTACATAATGAAAGTCACGTTCTCAACTGAAGTCAGCTGCCAAGACGTACGGTGATACATGAAGTACACCACGTAAGCATTTGATGTGGTACAGTGTCATTTTTATGATGACGATGTGAAGAAAGATTACAGTAGACGCGATATCCTTAGAAAAACTGGATATGAGTTCCGCATACGGGCATGCTATTGGCAATATATTGGCCGACACATTTGGGTTCCAAGAAGAGAACCAAGAAGAGAAAGAAAGCACGCGATGAGTTAGGTGCTTAGAGGTAGCACCTAGTACAAATAAATTTGTCTAATATATTTGTGCATTCAGTTATGTTATGAGAATGGCGCCATATAAATCCTATGTATTATTATTATAATGTATGTATTATTGTATGTGTATTTTATATTATTGTGTGTGCGATGGTTGTACGAATGTTAATGATTTGTCATATGATGCAGGTTTCGTGAGGTTCTGGTTGTTGCTGATACGGGCAACAAGGGTCACACCTTCAAGGGGCCTCCACGTCTCACCAGAGCCAAGGCTTAATCTAGGGACTGTCTTCTCCTACCAAGGGAAGATGGACAATACCATGCAATACTGGCTCCACACGTTTGAGCTAAAGTTACCACCGATGGAATATCCGGACATTCCAAAATCTCCATGTAAAAATGAAACGGCGTTCTACTGTTGGTTTAAAGATACGGTCGTAGATCATTTGAATTATTTAGCTCGGAACATGACTACAGAAGTCAGGGATACATTTGATAAGGCTAGGAGTATGCTTGGGGGTGAACAGTTTAACGGAAAACGTTCTGACTCGCGAACAAAACGGGCACTCTTTTCATTCGTAGGGGATCTTAGTTCATCACTATTTGGGACAGCTACGGAAGGTCAGGTACAGGAGTTAGCTAGGCATATCGATAAGTTGTGGAATATTCAAATGAAACAGTCACTGTCTGATGTAGAAATCGTATCAAAATTAGAATCCTTCATGAAAACTTCCAAAAAACGCATGAACAACTTAATGGATATGATTCAATAAGATAATCATGCTATTCATTGTTTGGCGGCAGGGATAAACGTTGAGCACAGTGAAATGCTAGCAGTGCAAAAAGCAATTTTTTATTTGATACCAGCATTTGTTACCAAAGCTACAAATGCGATGCGCCTGGAGCGCCAGTTGGAAGATTTTATGGTAGGAGTGACATCACTTGCACAGCGTATGCTGTCTCCGTTGTTGATAGATGCGCATTCGCTTAAACGAACACTTCTATGGGTAAATGAACGGCTACAATCTCAACATCCGTAGAATTGCGTACATGCACCCGTTATACTATTATCAGTCAAAGTCGGTGTTTTATACTTCGCAGGCAGAAACAATATTGATAACAGTCCAAATCCCCATCACCACTGGAGACGCCATGTTTGATATTTATGCGGTCAACACTTTTCCAGTTCCGTTTAATGAGTCTGCGCGACACGCGACCTTGGTTTAAAATGTACCGGATTTTATTGCGATTTCGGTAGATTAATCGTCGTTCATTGAACTCTCCTCACAGGATTATCTTCAATGTCACGGCACCCATGTCAAACAATGCGATGTCCCGTTTGCACAAAGGTCCATAAATGTTCCAACCTGTGCGGCAGCGATGTTTTTACGGCAAAACGTTCTTTCGCGGTGTTCGTTTCTCTTTCTGGAAACGCCGGTTGAGTCTTCTATTACTGACCTGGATGACGGCGTGGTGCTGCTTACACAAATAAGTGAATTGATTTTGACTTGTAACCACCAAGTGGCGAAGCAGAAAGGATGTACATTTTGTACATTCAAGGTTCCATGTGGATGCACTGTTTTAGTGGATAATTATTTGATTCCACCGAGAATTTCTCAATGCCAGCAACAGATAGAAATTATGCAGCAGCACGGTGTCAACCTAGCAGTGTTACAAGTTTTCTTTAACGACAGCTTTCTTAATCAACTTACCTCGGAACAGCTTTTCTCGTCAGCTTTTCAGTATAAAATCCCACCCCTGCTCATAGCGTCCGACGAGTTTGACGATAAAGTATCCATGGACACAAAACTGAAGACTGACTTGACGGTGATTGTCGACAAAATGAAGACCGGCCAAACAGTTTATCGACAGGCCATTGGCGAAGCAATTTCAAAATGGTCATGGACACAGCCCGACGAGACATGGTCTGTCCCTCACATTCTTAGTTATGTTGCATCTGGATTAGTAGTCCTTCTCTCCATCGCGTTATTTGTGACGGCACAAAAGCTACGTACAATTTTGCTAATGCTGGGAGCCATCAATGCAGCTCATGTGCAGATTCCCCCAGCACTCGATTGGGCAAAATACACGACAGTCCGATTGCTTCGGCACGAACGACTGACGTGACTACCAACGATCACACTGACCACTGTACCGGACGATATGACAATGCCTTGATGTTTACGCAAATTCCTGTGTTAGTATACATAGTGGTTATTACGATGAAAAATGTTTGGGATTCAGTGATGTCACAGAATTCCACTCGTGTATTCCTGGAGATGTCCTCCCTAAGCGGTACTTGCTTAAATTTCTATGTGGCCTCAGTGGCTCTGTGTCCTGCACGTTACGTTACGAGCCTCCAATCCTGGGTTCGGCATGTTAATCTGGTTAAAAAAGACTGGTTGCGTGGAGAACTCCACCTTCAATGGCCACATTTTTAATTAGTCAGTATGAACACTGGAGTGTCTGTTCCATTGCCGAGAGTAATTCCCCTCTCTGTTATTCAGACTTGGCAATTTAGGCAAATGATCAAGAAGGGAACCTATACCACGCATTTAAAGCTAGTACATGGTAACGAGGCTATGTATCTGAACAAGCAGGGTGCAAACACACGTGCTGTAATCAGCCCGATTAATCCATCGGCCCCCGGTGTGACCGATGATAACGAGTACTTGGAGCCTTTAACCCCATATGCGCCCATCTACCCGTCGATTTATGGCGAGGGCGAAAGGATGAATGACGTGATTTAGAGTATCGGATATGTAGTTGTAATTGTAGTGGATAATATGATGTGATGTGCACTATGTGTTGTATGCTGGCTATAGTTCGTTCATTTTATTTTGGATTTGTTGTATTTTGTTGGTTTTGGTTGGTGTTGGTATAAATAATGTAAACGGTACGGCACACCTGGTGCTCAGATAATGTTGTGGAATATTTTTGGGTTGAGTTGATATGTTGTTGTTTTATTATAAGAGTTGAATATGTATCGAGATGAGAGATAAGATGTGGTGTTAATGGTACGGTTGTTTTAAGTTCCTTTTTACTTTTTTTAATGTCCGTTAAGGTCTGGAAGGTTGTGGCTCCGAGAGCAGGTCTACTGTGTATTGAATACGGATAGGAAAGTTGGTTGGAAATGGTTGTATTGGTTTTATATTGGGAAATGGTGAAGGGTGTATGTTATACTGATGGATTGTTTTGGTGGTGGTTGGATTTTTATCGTATTGATGTTTTTAGATGTATTTTGTTATATTGGATTTGCTTATATGACATTGGAATCAGAGTGATTGATTGATTGATTGTACATTGCTTAACGTCCCGACAGCAACAAGGCTTTCTCAGGACGTGCCTGCACTGCTTGTGAAAAAAAAAAAAAAAAAAACTAAACAGAAAATTGAATGTATGTCGCCAGCCGGTCAAATACGTTAAATAAACCTACAACATGGGGCCTAAATAAAGCTAAGACCATTTAGCAACACACATCCAATATCAAGAGCTACAGGCAGTGCAGACAGTAGGGAGAGTTTTAAAAAGGCAAATACAGGTGAATGGACAAAGGGTAGACAGAAACACATGCCCCAGAATAGAGAGAAAAACCCACCCTGTGGGGCTGATCAGGGTGACCCTGGGAACTAAAAAATACCTAACCCCACCCAAGTCCCCCAAGGCAGACCCGGGTGGGGTGGAATCAGAGTGAACGATTCACGTGTAACGCAGTATATAACTGATCAACATATTGGGTGTGCGAGGGTGTAAGGCAATTCCGCGGAGAGTCCAGGCGTCCTCTGTTCACAACATCCCGTTCCCCATGTTAAAATACAGAGCGGCCAGCTGACTTACGGTGATGTACAAATGGGCCGATACGATTAAGAATCAGTTCTACGACGGATCCAAATAGGGTCACGTCTACTGATTGCTTGTGTGTCCAAGGACCACACTTGAAGTTCGACGCCCAGACTTATGCATTCAGACTTATGCAATTTATATCAGTGGGCAAAAGTCCATCAAAATAAATTTCTTGGTTAGGCGGATGTTATAAACATCCGATTCCGTCCCCTAAGGGGAGCCGTTGGTCTCGTGAAACAGCAGATCACTTGACATTGGTATGAAAACTATATACGTTAGAGATAAGAAAATGTGGGGCTTCTGTGACACCCCTCCCCTAATTAATAGATTTATTATAATCAACTAGCCATTTAGACAAACCCACGCCAACAAATACCATTTGATTCTTTAATTACCTAGACATTTTAGTTCCAATTCGGAAATCATTTAAGCAGCATTTTTTTTTAATCCATAATGTGGGGCTTCTGTGACACCCCTCTCCCAATCAATTAATTTATTCTAATTAGCACGGTAATTAAGCAAGCCCACGTCAACAAAGACAGTCAATACCTTTATTACCTAACCATTTTAGTTCCACTCCAGAAATCATTCAAGCAACAATTTTTGATCAGCTGCCAACCCACGATTATTAAGCCAGATCTCCCACCCCACCTAAATAATTAATGCAGTCATTGACTTCTTTAAACAAAATTATTATATTACATTTTAAAATGAACCAAGATGAATTACTTCTTCTAAGCGATATCTGTGCTGTAGAGAACAAAGATTTAGACTCTAAAAAACAACGCCTTTTTTCTGTTGTTGTTTCTGGAAAATCAAAAGCTTTTCTTGGTAAACAATACATGACAGAAGACATAGAATCCCTCACCGCTGATGAGCTAATCAAACTTCATGCTAAATATGAAAATCACATTGCTTCACTAATGACACGTGATTTGAGTCGATCTCTTGTCTGCCTATACACAAAAGCAGTGAGTCACTTCCTGCCTGTTGATAGTGACAGTTTATCACATGATCTAGAAAGCAACCCCATAGTTTCAAGTTCAATAGGCAAATTAGCATGCCTCATGTTTTACAAGTTTGGGAATTACCTTGCACCTGTGGTAACCTTACTTGTTACTAGTAGTCATATTGATTTTTCTAAAATAAATTTTAAATTAGAAGAAAATGGACGAGGGGTGTCAGAGAAGCCCCACATTTTCTTATCTCTTACGTTGCCTACTCTAAACAGCCAGGCAATCTGGTTGGCACGTCTACCAGGTCAGCTCGGTTTTGCTACGTGTCCCGTGTTTAAGCCCCTCTCCCCTCCTTTTCCACATATTCCGGCGGAGATGTCTAGCACTATTCAGCACGCTATTTTGTTGTATGGAATTTTTGGTATATTAGGCGGAAAATGATACGAGTGATGCATGTTTATTAAGTTTGGACAATGCATTGGATAGTCTGCTTATTGATGATGTACATTGTGTATGTGTATGAGGAGTCGGGAGACTCATTTTAGAGGGAGGGGAGTGATGTCACAGAGTGCCTGTTATGTATAGTATGAGTTAAATAACTGATAAGGGTTAAAGTGTGGGGTCGAAGTCCAGGTACGAGATATTGACCAAAATGGAGTTATAATCGTGAACCGCAAGGCTTGACCCAGAAAAACACGGCCAAGTGTGGGACACCGGTTACCTCTAAGAACCGTATATCTTGTGTGGAAGATAGGAAATAATTATTCGTATAAGTACAGGTGGCACGGGTGTCCAAACAAGTCGAGTGGAAAGTCTGACTCACGACTTTTGGTCGTGTCCAAATAAGAGTATGAAAGGTCAAGTAATAACAATGACGCAGGACTTTTTGGTTAAAGACACATGAAATAGAAGGAACTAAAAATGTATATAAAAAATGGTCGGGGTGTGTTTCGGGGGCTCCGTTGCTGAAGTGACACGTTGTGGCACCCTCGAGACAACACACCGACCATCACCATGGTTTCAAGTCGACGGCTCGCATTGTTGGGTGAGCTGACTTAAGTTTTCATTGTATCAAACGCCAGAAGTAAATATGGTGATGTAAACTCTGTCACTCTCCCCTTATGTCTGAGAATGCTTGAAGTGTGAATGATCCTGTTTTGTAATTCGTAATGTGCTCCGCTTGTCAGTGTTACACGTTGTCTTGGTTAGTTGTTGTGATGTTAGCTGTCGTGTTATTATTTGTTGCATGTGATGTTTAGATAAGAGGCAAGAGTCTGGCATGACGTAAGTTTAATTAGTGTCCTCAGCCACCGTACCTCTCAGATAAGCGAGTCGGTCCCTAATCTTTGGTCGTACTACTAACTGACACTGTAACGGTCAGCCTGATACAGTAGCGGCTTGATAAGGAGATACGATACGTACTCCAGAATCCCCAAGAACGTATTAGGTCATTCAACATGTTAATTGGTTGATCCTTAATCTTTGGTCGTACTACTAACTGACACTGTAACGGTCAGCCTGATAGGCGGTTATACAGTAGCGGCTTGATAAGGAGATACGATACGTACTCCAGAATCCCCAAGAACGTATTAGGTCATTCAACATGTTAATTGGTTGATCCTTAAACGGCTGAGTGATAAAACCTACAGCCCACGAACTATGTTGCATACGAATAGCTTCCGGTTGCCAGCGTGCAGTAGTGCACTCTGTCAGTTTGAAATAGGTTCGGAGACAGAGTGCGAAGCTCGAATGAATTTGTTTCCTTCATACTTCCAAATGTTACGTTGGACAGATTTACACTTTCGCATCTTTACCACCTCACAAAAACATGCAAATGCGTGAATGCAAATATTCATTTTTCACAGAAAAAATAACATTTAGAAGTATTTTATTTTTTGTGGCCAATGTCACACTTCTAGTACACAGCTTTAGGGAGTGATCCATATGTGATTTGTGTCGCCCCTGTGTCAAGTGACGCTAAAAGCTCTTTATTGTGTCCCGCGATCGTGCCCTACATTCCGGGATGGCCTATGGAACCCTACAAGCCCTACATTCCGGGATGGCCTATGGAACCCTACAATTTGACCAGTGCCACAGGCACAGCACTGCTGATGAACACAGTACAGAATTGTTGACGTTACAACAGTACTCGATAAAGAATTGCTGACAACAGAGACCCTGAGGGTAATTATAAATAGCAGAGAAACTGAAGTAAGCAAAGGGCTTGTGTAGACTCCATTAAGCCAATTTAACAGTCAAAACGGCATGACATCAAAAAATAGGGAGCATACGGCAGTAGGAAAAATACGTTAACTCTTTTAGCCTTAAGGTCCATTTCTCAAACTTTGGAGGTGTTGTTTAACTACTATGTATCAGTTGTAGAAGATGGATTGATCGTGATAATTCAAGGGTAGTGCCAAATGAGCTTGGTGCCTTTAGGCGCCAAGCTCACCTGGCAATACCCCTGAATTATCACGATTAATCCATCTCCTGCTGCAGGGTCGCGGGGCTAAAAGGGTTAAAAGACCTAAGCGCTCCCTAAGCAGTCTCAACATAGAATAAAACTGTTTGACGATATCAACAAATGATATATATATATATATATATATATATATATATATATATAAAACATGTTACAATGCCTCCTAACGCGGAGTGGCTGCGGTTGTTATTTTGTTTACAACTGCGTGATTATATTGTATGCAACCACTTTGAGTCCGTTTTACCGCTGAAGCGTATGCACCGCTGAACTCCACCAAGCGTCAAAGCCGAGGTAAAGCTATATAAAGCTCCAAACTCCAGGTCCTCGCCCAAAACGGAAGGTTGCTGGCGATCTGATATAACGGCCTTTGTGGGGCTATATCAAGTCCGTTGTCTTAATTAATCTGTCCGTGAGAGATGCATGTAATTATGCCCGGAAATCAATGTAGTGTTGAATTACAAGACTCGACTTGCTGTTGATACACAGTTCATGTGATCTAGAAGTGCTCATTGTTCAAGTGCTACATTTCACTTGCAGGAAGAAGTGTATATTTGCCGGATGTCGTACCAATTACCATCAAATGTGCTTTCGGTTTCACGACACGAATCTACTTGCTTATCCAAAGCGCACACTCATGCACCCAGGAACGCCCGCGCGCACGCACACACACACACACACACACACACACACACACACACACACACACACACACACACACACACACACACACACACACACACACACACACACACACGCACACACACACACACACGCTGACATATATGCACACGTACCAGCAGTGCCATTGTAACCGCTGATGTGCAGACGACAGTGGTCAATGGGCGCGTCAATACGGAAACTGTCGTACGTAGCGTAGGCTGTAGATGAGTCCCAGTCCTCCAGGTCCACCCTCAGGCTGTAGTCGCCATTGTTGGTCAGCCGGTAAATGTTAGTCAGACCTGACAACAATACAGTGAAGTAAGATCAACGTTTTTGTTGTTGTTATTGGTTTTTTTTTGTTTTGTTTTTTTTTTTGTTTTTGTTTTTTTTTATCAACGAATGAGAAAATGGACGGGGAGGGGGAGAGGGACGGGTCTTAATCATGTCAAAAGGAGGCTACACATTGGGGCGGGCGGTGGCGCAGTGGTTAAGGCGCCTGCCACCAATGCCAAAGGTGCGAGGTTCGATACCGGGTTCCGGCGTTGGACTTTTCTCCTCTGGTAAGTGTCACCGTTAATTCGGGCGGACCGTCGGGGGTTCTTTCTCCGGGTACTCCGGTTCTTCCACCCCCCCCCCCCCCCACCCCCACACTTTGGTACCGGTCTCAGGCCACTTTACAAATTTCAACATACAAGCGATCAAAAATCTCTGTAACTTCAGTAGCTGACTGGCCCTTCGTTTGTCTTGTACTGTGTTTGTACGGTGTTTGTCTTAAATGGCGTAAATCCGTGTCTGTTTCGTGAGTGTGTGTGTGTTGGGTTTCAGGCGCGGCGCTTTGAGTCGATTTCCCCAAAAATTGAGAAAAAGCGCCTATATAATAACGGTATTATTATTATTACACATTGTAGGTCCATCCAATTCTTTTTCTTTCTAGAAATTGCCGCTAAAAAATTACACCTCTCGGAAGTACGCGTAAAAAGAAGTGCACATGCAAAAAAAAATCAGAGCTGTTTGTTAATTGGCTTCCTAAACACGTGCATTTGAATATGACGTAAAATGGCGTATATTTGCTTGTTCAGAAAGTGTTATGTTTGAACACCTATAAAATCATAATGTGAAGGTATAATTGTGTGACGTTTACTGTCACGGATGAAAACAACATATAGACTGCCCCGAATTTTTTTTCCCCCGAAATTGATACGTTTGCAATTACAGCACCCTTAAAATCAACAATAAATTCAATTTGGACATGTGTCAAAATGAGGGTTTACATGGCTTATACACCCTTCACTAAAACCGTTATATCTTAGGTAATTTTCACCGTAGAGACACGAATCAGACACTAAAATGTACACAAAAACACCACAAATCCCCTTCTGTGTGATACTGTCACACTAAACAAAATATACCAAGTACATATGAAAGCAACAATAGTACATAATTTTGTGCATTCTAGCGCTATATCTCATATATGGAATTCTGAATGCACTCAAATCATGTTTAAAATCTACCAGCTGCAGGAAGTTTGTTGGCTATGGAACCAAGCACAGTGATTGTCTGCCTCGTTTTCTTTGTTTAAGATACCTCTTTTCCCCACACTGTTCCTGAGAGGGGGTCTACTGGAGTCATCCTATTTGTCACTGTAGCTGGGTGTCTGTCTGGGTTTTGTGCGCGTGATTTCTCCAGAAGCAACGAACAAAAATGTTTAAATTTACATATCTGGTCAGTATTAGATTAGAAGATGTGTCTTGTACCAAAGCCGAGGTCCTAATGTCAAGGTCAAGGTCACAGTAGAGATAAATATGATTTGTACACTATGGTACTATTTAAAAAAAGGACGGCTCATTTGATTTAAATTGTTGTTGTCCGTTGACAGACGAGACAGTGGCTGACGTCATACAGAGAGATACTGTCTGCTCCAGGGAGATGATGTCCCTTGAGACGTGGAGTGGGTGGCGAGGGTCTCGAAGACAGGGACTCACGTCCTCCATAAATGCAACACTGAAGTATTACAGTAAATGTGGCGTGCATTTCAGTAGAACTAGGCCCGTCAAAGCTGTAATTTAGGTCAAAAGAAATTATACACCACGTGAGAGATGTGGAGTTCATGCTGGAAATCGACTACACACAGTAACATTTAAACTGCGGGTCCAAATAATCAATGATATCACTAATTGTTAGTTTACATTTCTGAATATTTTTTTGCCTAATATTATGGATACAAATTTGTGTACTTGCGCAATGTTTTCTGCAAGTCACAAGCAAAGTTTGCGTCATCGTTGACGAGAGAGGCTTCTATCGCGGGCGCCATTGTGACGGTGTGTTTGCGTGTTGGGGTGTCAGTTTCAGAGCCATTAAAAATAAAATAAAAATAATTAGTACTTGTATGGCGCATTGAAATGTCCGACTTTCAGTCCTTGAGTGGCTGAGCCAGTGGATCCACTCGCCAAATTGTTCGTTGTATGTAAACACTAGTGTACACACGACAACAAAAGACCTTTTTTAAAGTCAATAGTCAATAGTTATCCTTTCTTTCACAAGTCTGTACGACTGATCGTTGTACAAAAGAAGAAAAACCATTTAGATAACTAAGAGTTAACGAAACCTTTCACTATACAGTCACACTCTGGCCTCAAATGAGTACGTTATAACCGGCGCTATTCAGTCCACACATTAATAAAAACCAAAATTTACTAGTTCCACTTTCCAAAGTGCAGATTCACCGTCATGCACAGTGGATATAACAATGAAACAAATCCGTTGGTCCCTTTTCACGCAGGTTCTCGAAATAGCCGCTATGTCACACTTTGTCTAGAACATTTCTGGCTCAATCAGAAAGCTGCTCATTTGCAAATACACAGTCATATCACAGACGACGTCTGCGTCAGACGCAAAATGAGATTAACGTAGCCAGAATGCGCGGCACGTAATGTCAGTCCAGATATCTGTCTATTGCAACAAAATCAGCACCAATCAGCTAAATATGGCAGCAGAATGCAAATAGATAACAAGAGGCCTCACACTTTGTGTCCTGTTAAACTAGTTCACATGTCACTATCAATGCATGTTATGACAAGATAGTGGGGAGAGGGGGGGGGGAGAGGGGAACACCACTCTGTACCCAGCTGTCCCTGGCATAATCCGATCACTAGATGACCTGGGGCCGCAAGAGAGAGAGAGAGAGAGAGAGAGAGAGAGAGAGAGAGAGAGAGAGAGAGAGAGAGAGAGAGAGAGAGAGAGAGAGAGAGAAGATCAGGTCTATTTGGGACTCGACAGAGCCTGCATAAACGTTCTGCTTACATTGGCGTTTCTTGTAACGGGACCTTCTAACACTAACTACCCTACTGTAGCGTCAACAATTCTTTATCGAGTTCCGCTGTGACGTCAACAATTCTGTATCGTGTTCCGCTGCATGCCGTTCCGGAATATGCGCCCAGTGTGTCCCTGGTCAGTGTGTAGGCCGGTTCCGCCGAAGATGTTGGTGAAAGTTGGAAACCACTCAGCATTTGATGATCATAGGCCATTCTAGTACATGTTGAATTAGTCAGGGATAACATAGGTTTTATCTAATCTGTATCAACGTTGCGTAGTGAATGAAAAGCGTGAAATATAGTACCTTGCATGTATAGCTACAAACGAAATCAAAGATTATAGCTCTTGTAAATTACAACCAAACAGGAAGAGCCAGACCGTCATCTTCGGTCTACGCACTGGTCACTGCAGGCTCAGAAAACACAACAAGAGACTGGGCATTACAAAGAAAGCCCAAAGCAAATGGTACAGAAACCTGTCCACACAGAGAAGCTGTCCGACAGCAATTATTGCCAGAAGACACGCCCCTACACGCCAGACCCTGGGGACAGGTTGCTGATTTCCTAAAAACGGATCAATTTACGGCGGCCCTCAACACAAAGATTTAAAGGACAACCATCGAAATATCGAACGCTGGAAAAAAGGAAGAAGAAGAGGAGCCAAACGAAGGTAGTGGAAGAAACAGTCGTCTTTATGACCATAATGTTCAAAATACTCTGTTATGTATATTTCCAACTTTCGCATTTCAACATTCTCAGTGGACGAACACACACATGATGGTAACAATTCCGAACACGACCAAAAAAAAAAAAAAAAAAAAAAAAAAAAAAAACTTTTCACACATAGCCGAAACAAATTGTATTCAATTATTAACCACGCGGGTGGGGGTGGGGGGGGGGATAACTTGTGTAAAGATCAAAGGAAATTTTGCCGATTAATCATAAAATAACGAGAAATATAGGATGTCCCCAAAGACGAAATCCATATTTTTAGTGCATCGGTTGTTCATTCGAATTTCTTTGATCCACGATGTATCCACTTCGTGTATTAAATTTTGTAAAATATTCGACATAACACTAGGGGCAGTATATATCTATATAAACACAGGTATACATTTTTGCATACAATTACCACGTGGCAGAACAACTGACCAAGCCAAAAATTTGCGGTGAGATCTCCAAATCCAAGTTCGTAATCATTCCATCCAAAACTAGGAAAACTCACAGCGGTGCTCACCCTCCGTTGTATCACCTGGTGAACAAAGGCAACATTGGGAGTTTAAACAAAGTTTTACTGCCTGCAGAAATATCAAAAGGCCGGACGCGGGGGGGGGGGGGGGGGGGGGATGGGGAGGGGGGTGGAGATGGTGGTCGAAGAGAGGGGGAGGTGGGGGGGGAGGGTGGCGGGTAAGGGGGCTATTACTGACAAGATCAACATTTCTAAATGTAGCTGTAAATCTTCCAAGCCTGAGTCTTCCCTCAGCCTAGCGGAAAGCTACCTAGCGCAAAACAAGTAACCCAGGCGAGAATCTGCCCAGTGAAAATTTACGCACGGATCCGCTTAGGCTCAAATCCATCCAGCTAGATCAGTACAAATATGCATTGGGTAAATTCACACCTGGAACGATGCTAGTTGTTTGGGTAGATTTACATTGGGTAGACTTTTGTCTAAGTATAGTGATGTGACCCATTTAGCGTTTGTGCTGCTGTTTGCCCCAGTGACCTTAATTCGGTTTTAATTTCCTGCACATATTGGAAATAATCATGCAACTGATCAGCTGATCTTATCTCGTTTTTTTTCCAGAAAAAGAAACACGGATGTGTATTTATTTATGTATGTTATTATTTATTTATTTATTTATTTATTTATTTATTGTGCAATTTTTAATCCGTGCAATGGGGAGCTGGGTGGCTCGGTGGTAGAGCGTTAGACTCTCGTCTGAAAGGTTTGAATCCAGATGGGGTTCAAATTTGTTCAGACCCCATTCGGTGCCGTGTCTTTGAAATCACCTTCATGGTGGACAAAAGACACTAAGCTTTAAACGTTTAACTTTTTCCATTCCGCCATTCGACTTTTGTTTACGAGTAAATCATGGTAGTTAACCTAAATGTAACGAATGGTCAGATCCAAACACATAATAATGCTTAGTGTCAAAGCTGAGCATAATCACAGTGAATATTAGCGTACAGTATCTTAGAATGGATATTTGAGGGTATCCTGCACATTATGTTAGAAACAAATGCACTTTGGACACAAGGGATTCATTTGAGCGTGGGACCCACGGTGTCACTCAACCCGAATTGGGTGTGGTCGGCTGCGAAAGTAGGTCACTGCAGTATTTTAATAATTTTGGGGGTGTTGGAATATTACTGGATTTTAACAATGAAACCATAAGCAAATTACATAAACTAATGTTTGTTTCATTCCTACATACTAGAAATTACTAGCGATTTAATCAGTAACTGATAGCAAGAGTACATTGGTACAAATTAATTAGTTATGTCACCGTGTTCTACTTTTTATAGACGTTTTTGTCTGCACGGTTTCATACCCACAATGTATCCTGAAATGTGTCTGTTTGTTGTATACAGGCAATGCTTTTATTGGTGAAATAAACATTTACTTTATGAAGCTCAAGTCTCAACAGAAGCGGGTGCATGTGAGGGTACAGTCCACCTCTCACACTAGAATTTCTAGAATATTTTCCATGAGACAGATTTTAACATTTATTTAAAGGATTGAATATAAAACAATGTACTTGTCATATATTATTGTTCCAAATATTAGATATTTTTAGATTAGAAAATAACAATCAACAAAGAATTTAAAATCTAGGTCATTGACTAATGAGGCCATCTTAAACTGATTGATTTCCTCTTGAAGGGAACAACTACTGTAGTATTAAGCTGCTGACAGAATTGCGCTTGATGGCTTCTATTAAACTGAGTTTGATGTATCGTATTAAATGCTACAAATCACAAAATACGCTCTAAGATTATGAAAATGAAAATAAATGTGGAAGAGGTCACAAAATGTACAACACATGCCCAGAAAACTCTGGCCACAGTTGTGTGACACTTCATTTTGTTATACTCTAATTAAATTCTTGGAATGCTATTACCACTACTACTACTACCACTACTAATGTTAATGATAATGACGATCATCAGCATATCATCATCATCATCATCATCCTTATCACCGGATCCCGATCAAAAGTGCACTATTTTTTTTTTTCTTCTCAAAACACTCATTGAAATAAATTATATACGTGCAAATGATTATCTTGATGGTCCTTTACAGTGACAAAATGCATGCTGTGAAAGAACAGATGAGGAACACTCAAGATGCCACTTGCTCGTAAAAAAACATCTACAAGAGATCATTTGTGCCATCAGCTGTGGACGTGCTTAATTCATAACTAGTCTATCTGTACCCACATGTCTGTGCTAAATCTGGTAGATGATACGTACTGTACACCGGCTGGTAACCTTTAGCGTGATATCACGGGCCTTCCTCGCGCAGTGCCTGTGATACTAACCAGTCTGATATGCGAGTGACGTGTGTGTGTGTGTGTGTGTGTGTGTGTGTGTGTGTGTGTGTGTGTGTGTGTGTGTGTGTGTGTGTGTGTGTGTGTGTGTGTGTGCGTGTGTGTGAGAGAGAGAGAGAGAGAGGAGAAAGAGAGAGCGAGAGAGAGAGAGAGAGAGAGAGAGAGAGAGAGAGAGAGAGAGAGAGAGAGAGAGAGAGAGAGAGAGAGATAGATTACTGTCCAGCCCCCGCCGTCCGTATCCTGATCACAGTAGACTTTGACGGGATATTGGTTTGGGTACACTGTGTGAACACCACTGTTCGCATCGTACTGGAGAATTTCCTGACAGTCTGCAGGCCCGCGCACTGTAAAAAGAACAGAACTTCATCGTGTGTTTATGTTGTTGGATAAGAACCTATTCTGTTTAATGATCGTGATTAGTCACTAAACACTGCCATACACCTTTACTCATGACGCTAAAATCGTCAGCCGACGACAAGAACATAGCACAAAGAACATGATGCTCAACTTGCTTTAAATGTGGAACGTCATGCACTTTATTTTATGTAAAAGAAACATTTAAACCTTCTGTGCGTAGGTACATCCATCCACCTTAAGTCGAACAATTCTATGGAGGAAAAAAATCGACCTCGGTCAAGCCAAACGACGGATAAGAGAAATAAATTCCCCTGCAGGTTTGACTTAAGCAGCAGCAGTAGTAGTAGTAGTAGTCATAGTGTTAGCAGTAGTATTAGTAGACATAGTGGTAGTAGTAGTAGCAAGGAATATCTTCCTTATATACAGTAAAAGTGAGTATAGATTGCTTTACATCCCGCAAGCGACAAAGGCCTTCTCAGGACGTCTTATACACAGTAAAAGCCGGATATAACCAACTCGCAGGGAACCAAGCTTTTTGTTATTAAAAGCGAAGTTTATTATAGACGAAGTGTCAGACCATTACTGTTTTAAGCTCAACATATCGACAAAGGTTTGTTTTTAGAATGTGTACCTGTGTATTGCATTACAGTGACATTTTAATGTAGATTTACTTATTTAGCGTGGTTTGCAATCACCGCAACAACAACAAATGACAGTTTATTTTACTTTTTTTAAGGAAAGGCTGTGCGGCGAGTGGGCGGGGGGGGGTTGGGGGGGGGGGGGGAGGAGGGGTTAGTCAAACCCGCTACCCTCGGAATTTGTATTTATCCTGACCCTGAAGTTCCTTCTCTTCGGTGTGGATGCGTATTAACTTCGATAATGAAATAATGTGTTCTTTCCAATGGTTTTGATTGGGATTTTCTAAACAATGACAGTTAATATCTTGTATGCTCTATCTGGGACGCCAGAGTGTTCACGTTATAAGAGAAGTTTCAGGTTTAAAAAATATCATTCTCCACAAATGTGTTCATTAAGGGTGAATGATCTGCATTGCGGACTATGCCAACGACTTAAATCAGTTCTATGCAAGATTTGATTGTCATGATTTTGACCATGAGAAGGAACAGGTCAAGGAAATGCTAGTTAGTGGACCTAAACACATGCAAAGTGAAGTTATTGTGGTGACTGAGGAGGAGGTGCTTAGCGTACTTAAACATACCAACCCAAACAAAGCGGCTGGGCCAGATGGTGTTAGATCAAATGTGTTAAGATTATGCGCTGAACAACTGTACCGAATTCTTTGCTATATTTTTAACACGTCACTTACCCGGTGTGTCGTTCCCAGTTCGTGGAAGACCTCTTGTATTGTCCCCGTGCCAAAAAAGCAAACTGTATCTGTGATGAATGATTTAATACCACTAGCTGTTACCTCGTGTGTCATGAAGGTTTTTGAGAGCTGTTCTTTCACGTTTTCAAATACAGGTTTCTGATTTTATGGACCACTTTCAGTTTGCTTACAGAAAGCAAAGAGGTGTTTGATGATGCCATTTTGCATGTTGTAAACAACATCTACTCTCAATTAGAAAAACCAGAAGCCTCCATTCGACTGATATTCTATGATTTTTCGTCTGTTTTAACACCATTCAGCCACACATACTCGCTTCCAAACTAGTTCACATGAACATAAATGCCTCTACCATTCTTTGGGTTTTGGACTATATCGCCCACAGTATGTCAGAATTAGTTCGGATCTAATCTCATATGTACGTTTTACCAACACCGGTGCACCACAAGGGACTGTCCTGTCGCCTTTTTTGTTTTCTTTGTACACAGCGGACTGTAGAGCCACTCATGACGACTGTGTCAGACAAATACGCCGATGATACGGCACTGACAGGTCAGATTACAGATGAGGACGACAGACACTATCGACAGGAGATCGACGACTTTGTAGAGTGGTGCGATAGAAACTATCTTGAATTACATGTTGGTTAAACAAAAGAGATGGTTATAGATTTCAGGAGAACAAACATCATCCCGATCCTGTTGTCATCAAGGGAACAGAAGTTGATCGTGTAGAATCCTACAAGTATTAGGTGTTCTTTTTGACAACGCGCTCAACTGGAAACAAAACACAGATGCTATTGTGAAAAAAACGCACACACGTCTTTACTGTTTGCGAAAGCTCAGATCATTTAATGTAAGCACTCAGCTTTTACAGATGTTTTATACTGCTCCACTATTGTTAGCGTTCTAACTTTTGGACTGACGGGCTGGGGTAGGAGTTATGTAAAAGAGATCAAGATCGTCCTAACAAAGTAATCCGGAAAAAGAGGCGAGGTGATTGGTTACTTTGGGCGCACTGTACAACAGACGGATTACGAACAAACTGGCTGACATTCTTGATGACAAAACACATCCACTTAGCTATGAATTTGACAGCAGACGTATCGAACGAAGTGGCAGACTGCGAGTACCCAAAAGTAGTACATCACGTTATGCCAACTATTTTGTCCCTCAGGCTGTTACCCTCTTCAACAGTAATATCAGTAGATATTGTCTGTCAACATTGTTTAGTTCTTTAGTTCTAGCTCTTTCAGTAGTTCACTGCAACATTGCTGACACCAGAAGCACAGGGGGAATCCGCCATAAGTGTTTCTGGTGCCAAGAGTGTTACAAAGGTAACAATACGTCTGTTACAGTTCATATCTTTAATTGAGAGTTATGGGTTATTTAATTATTTCACTGAGTGAATAATGATGTCATGTGTTGTATGGGCAGACAGCGAATTTCCCCATGAGGGATTAATAAAGTATTGTATTGTATTGTATTGTACAGTACATAGTGTCCATGTAGAGCTGGTTAAAATATTTTTGCACTTACAAATAAAAAAGGGCTATCAACTTCTTTTATTGTTAATTGCTGTCAGTAGCGTGTTGACTTTTGAGGCAACCTGCTGGGGAGGGAACATTACTGCACAAGTCAAGTGAAGGGTGGACAAAATCATCAGGAAGGCAGAGGGAGTGACGGGCAGGGAGGATGAGCATTTCGACTCAGTCTACCACCGACGACTGACAGTCAGGACAACAACCATACTGACTGACAACACTCAACCATTGCGAGAGGAGTTTGACAGCAGACGAATTGACAGGAGTGGTAGACTGAGACTGCCCATAATGCGTACCGAAAGGTACAGAAAACATTTCATCCCCATGGTGTCAACCTATACAATGACTCTCTTACTAGAGACACGTGAGTTGACGTGCGCGGGTGTATGTGTGTGTGTGTCTTTTATTATATTATGTGTATTTATAAACTTTTAATTTTCTTAAATTCCTTAGTTTTCCGTGTTAATTTGATGGAGCAGACAGTGTAATTTCCCAATTTTTTGGGATCAATAAAGTTATATCGTGTATCTTGTAACAAGCACATTTGTTTAGAGTTCGAAAACGTTAAAGTGTTCAGGTCTGGTTGGGTTTTGATTGTCGATACAACGGAAGTGCTGTCTAGCCTAAACTAAAGCTTTCTCTTCCTTCTTTTTACAATCGAAATGACGAGGCACACGTGACAATGGCTTTCCATGGCTTCTGTTACTGTCGGGGAAACTCTTCTCGAGTAGCAAAGAAAAAAGAGCAGAAAGGTATTCATTTTACCGCATATATTGTGCGGCATAAATGTAAGACACAGTAAGAACAGTTAGAAAGGAAGAACTGTGAACTAAATGTCTACTCTGCCTGGAGCAGATTGCTTTAATAGAACAATCTAGTGTTCGCTGATACATCATTGTAACGCAATCAGACTTTCCCCAGTCTCACGTACAGACTCTCGCACAACAGACGCATACACCGCCACTGACTCAGACGGGCTCATTCACGCGGTAAAACACAACACACTAGCTCTCTTTCTAACGTGAACTTTTATAAAAGATAAACAACGAATAACACTATCTAACTTATATATAGCAACCCTCCTCACTGCAAGCACATCAACACCGCATACACACACACAACGTAAATGCCAAGCTAGGTAATTGTCTCACACAATCCAACCTGTTTGCTGGTGCTGTCGCTTGGTTACGTTCTGTCCTTTCACGTCTAGGCGTGTAAGTCCTTCGTCGCACGCTCCCGAGTAGTCCCGTTTTTCGTACCGTGGACGTCCTCTTAACTCGCTCCGTAGTGTGGCCCTTGCTGACCCGGATGACTCGGCACCGGTCACTCACTCCCTGAGTGAAGAGATGAAGAGATGACCTCACAATAGGTCCTTCGGCCGTAGCCTCTGGTGACTGACGTCTCGGCGTCCTTCGCTCCGCTCCCGACAAGCACTCTGAACAAGAAAGTCCTAATATCATGACACTTGCTAAACACACACATATTGGATGATATGAGATACATTACGTAACCTGGCTGACACAAATACCTCAGACGTTCATTCACACACAGGTGCTTCATAATCCGAACTACTTCCATAATACCCCATAACTCTGTCACTACTTTGAAACAGACTATAACCTGGCACTCTCGCTATACGTTATCATCAAGTTCATACATTGGAAAAGACTATCCTTAAACCAACCACGTTCTACCTTCATAAACGACTTAGGCATACACACCTCACATTCCTTAGTTATCCATATCGGTAAATAACCACATAGGAAAAAACACGGTTACCTCAACGAATTCCAAACCCACATAACTGAGCCAAACCAGTCAACGCTACACAGCCGAATTAACTCTTACTAACGCATACTGTCTTTAACTAAGCAGCTATCAATAATACATATAAAACACATACCTGAATTCTAGGTTTCAGAGTCTTGGAATACGGCTAGTGTATCTGACATACATCCGATCTTACTGACAGTCTAGCCCGCACTGACGTTCCTACAGCTCTGTTCGCATGAACTCATTAAAACCCCCATGCAAAACGTTTCCCTACAATTTCACGTGGGCCTCGTGCCCCCACGGAACAACTGTCACCAAACAAACCGCTAACAAAACGGTACCGTACTAAACCCTCTGTGTGAACCCTATGCGTGAGCATAGAGTTTCATCACAATTCCCTCTTCCTTGGGAAAAAAAGAAACGACCGAGTTTCTTTTTAAGACTACTGGACGCAATATACTACCCTATCACAACCAAAAGAACTAAACACAGCCTTAAAATTCAACGCACACTCTCTGATCGCACTGCGAACGCGACAAGAGATCAGCAAAAGTGTTCTGCGAACCGGGACGCCCCTCAATTTCGAACTGAAGCTCCTGCAGCGTCAACGACCACCGCATCAGCCTCGCGTTCTGGACACGGCCGGACATGAGGTATAACTGTGGTCGGTGATCCGTCTGCAGGCGAAACACACAACCCCACAAATATCTCTGGAGTTTCGAAATGACCCAAACAATAGCCAGGCATTCCCGTTCGATTGTGCTGTAGCGCGTTTCCCTATCCAAGAGTTTTCGACTCACGTAGCAAACGGGGTGGCGAGTGTCTTCTCTGTCCTGCAACAAGACACCCCCTTATCCACGTAGAGCTAGCGTCAGTCTGAACCAGAAACGGTAAGTGCAGGTCTGGCAGAATGAGCAACGGCCCGCAAGAAAGGATCACCTGTACCCGCTCATTCCGGCGTCCAAACCAGTTTACACCTACCGTCGCCCGCGACGAGGCCGCTCATTGCCGCCGTTAACGTCGCGATTTTCGGCACAAACCGCACTTGCCGCTTCGTAGTCGGTACCGGGATCGCAAGGATTTTCTTAACCGTATCAACCACCGGTTGGAGTACCCCACGACCCACTTGGTGGCCGAGAAACTCCAGAACTCGGAAACCAGCGTAAATCTAAGTCGGCCTCGCCGTTAATCCCACTTCCTGCAGTCGAGACATTACGGACGCAACGTCTCGCACGTTCTGAGCCCATGAGCCACTTGCAACCAGGATGTCATCAAAAAAAAATTGATGGCGGACTCGTTCAGCAGCCACCGCATCATTCGAGCGAACGTGACTGGTACCGAAAGGAGTCCGAAGGGCATCCTGACCCACTGGTACAACCCGACGGGCGTCTGAAACGCGGTTTTCGGCCTGTCCTCCGGCTTAACTAAGAATTGCCAATAACCTTTGGACAGATCGAGCTTTGTGAAGTATTGGATACCCGCTAACCGAGTAAACAAATCCTCTACATCTGGAATCGGCTCCGCGTCAAAGACCGTGACCGCATACAGAGCCCGGAAATCAATGCAAACCCGACACTGTCCGTCTTTCTTCTTGACTAGAACAACGGGCGAGGTGTAGGGCGATGCCGACGGCTCAATCACCCCTTGCTGCAACATCGAATGCACCTCGTCAATAATGACGTTTTTAGAAGTGAACGGCAAAGGGTATTGCTTCCGCCGGATCGGTTCCTCCGTTCTCAGCCGGATCTCGTGCATAATCGGCCCCTTACAGATGCCAGGCACAGCTGTGAGCACCCTTGGAAACATCGCAAAGGTAGCCTGCAAATCATCCTGCTGAGCCTCCGACAAGTTGGCGTCGTAATGCACGTCATTGAATGATTCCACAGCCTGTTGGAACGGATGGGTAGGCAACGGCAACGCATCGTCCCCCTCAGGTTCTATCACTGCCACTGCCGCAACCCACGCAGTCTTTTCCTTCTCATCGAACCCGACTTGAGCCTTGGTCGCGACTGACCCGACAGCGCCGCGAGAGACATGAGCTTGCTCAATCGCTCCGAACATACCCACGCCCGGCGCAACATCCTTCATGTTACCGATGATCAAGTGAACGACAGGCTCATCGATAACACAACAAATCAACTCCCCGGAAAAGAACTGGGTGTCAACATCTATCTTGGCTAAAGGAAAAGACTCCACCTTTCCCCGAACGAAATCACCCTCTGAGTCTCCCCCGTGAACTGATCTTTCCTAACCAGGCGACGCCTGACCCCCACGGTCGTGGCACCTGAGTCGCGCAAAACGGAAACTACAACTCCATTTACCACCCCGTCCACCAACGGTAGGAACCCACCTCAGTCAGCCGAGCACAAAACGCCCAGCTGCGGTTCCTCTCCGACTGGCGCCGCAACACTGGCCATATGAGTGAGCTGCCCAGCCCCATCTACCCGACCAGTCTGACAGGTAAAACACTGAGCGCCTCAACTACTGCTAGGACAGTTACGATTGAAATGACCGTACTCATGACACGCAAAACACTGAGTGTCCGGAGTAGCAATTCGACCACGTCCGTACCCACGCCCAGATTTCTCTCCTTGTGCGTGAGGATCGCGACCGCCACTGTTATTACCTCTATCCCCACGTCGAAAACGGAAAGTACTTCTACCGTTAAATAGTTGAGCCCCACGTAAGGTATTGACGCCCCGATATCCCCCAGTCGTGTTAGCGGCGAGCAACCCGACTGGCGGCGACTCAGTCCTACGCGCAAGGTTTTTCGTCGGATGCGCGAGCCGAAAAGCCTCCAGGTTCTGAACTAGTTCCTCCGTACTCTTGAGGTTACGTTCCTTCAAGAACACAGCAAGATCCTTGGAAACGCTACCAAAGAACTGTTCCACCAACACGAGATCAAATAATGCCTCGTACGTCTGGTCGATCTTGGACAGTTCGACCCAACGTACGAGCAAGTGGGACAACCGCTTGCCAAACGACACAAACGATTCCACTGTCTCAGGCCGACAAGCTCTCAAGCGTTCCCTGAATCCCTCCGCACTACACTGGAATTTCTGCAAAAGACACTCCTACAAAGTATCGTAATCTACTTTCCCCGAAACGTTCAAGCTATGGAAAAGACTCAACAGACGAAAGCAAAACGGGCCAGTTGGCAGGTGGTCAACTCAATGCCTGAGCTGCGCATGAGCTTCAAACCGACACAGAAAAGCGTCAATGGAGTCCACAGACTCTTTAAACATCGGTAATCTAGGGAAGTTACGTAATCCAAGACCTACTGAATCACCTTCTGGAGCTGTTCTATACACTGCATCTCGAGCTAACTGCAGCTGCACCTCCCTATCTCTCTCTTTCGACTCCCTCCCCCCCCCCCCTCTCTCTCTCTCTCTCTCTCTCTCTCTCTCTCTCTCTCTCTGATACTTTAGTATTTTTTTCTCTCTCAAAGCTCGCTCCTTTTCGTCTTTCACAGATTTCGCAGATTTCACTGTGGGTGTGTGAGGCAGTTCATGATTACGTCAGTGTTACGTGTGCTTCTTTATATACGGTTCTTCTGCGTTCGCTTGTGATTTATTCCAAAGCAGTGATTGACTGTGTGCCTCAACTTCTGTGATTTTCTCGCCTGGTTTGATTACCAAAGCTCCGCTAAGTTTTCATTGTGACAGTACGGTTTCAAGTGTTCAGCCTACGATACTTCACATCGCAGGCTACACCATTAATTGTTCATTTATTTAGACAGCTTGCGCAGCATTAATACGTGGATACACTATTAATCAAAAGCGATCTTCATTTTTTTGATAACGCTGTGTTGGACACCATTTGTGACGTTTGATACGAGGTGCTATAACTTCAGCCGCGCTTTACTGCATTGAAACTTTATTCTCTATTCCCTCTGTTTATATATTTTTTTGCATTGTGTTGCGCTTCATTTGGGAGAGTTAAAATTCAACATGACCCATAATGCTCAGACACACGGAAGCCTTCAAACTGGTCACTCGAACATCTACCATCTTTTTAACAAGGTGGCCGATTTGAATGTTTTTCTAAACTCGTCTGAACCATTCCACCTGTTTGGTCTTAGTGAGACGCGACTTAACTCCGACATAAGCGATGAATCCGTTCACATACCTAACTTTAGCATCACTTGACGTGACCCTCGTGTACTTGGTCAGATTGGGCTTGCCGTTTACATCCATAACTCAGTCCAACATTTAGTAAAAAGGCGTGAGGACATAGAAACTCCGGAAGTTGAGTGCATTTGGTTGGAATTTAGGGCTCCAAAAACTAAACCCGTCTTCATCGGCTTTTGTTATCGTAACCCATCAGCCAAGTTTGAATGGTACGACGATTTCTTGCATGCAGTAGAAAAAGTTGGCCTACCTAACTGTGATGCGTTGCTACTAGGCGACTTTAACATAGATATGTTGAAGCCCCATACCGCGTGGGATTGCATCACCACACAAACCGGCTTAGAACAATTAGTTTCGGCCCCTACTAGGATCACAAAAACAACCGCAACACTCATTGATCACATTTACACCAATCAGTCTGCTTTTCTAGCAGACCTTGATCAAACACCATTTAATGTCGTTAATAACGAAACTGACCCTGAAAAGGCTCTGACTATTTGGTATCGACTCTTTACAAGAGTACTTAACAAACACGCCCCTTTACGGCAAAAGCGGGTAAAAAACCACACGTTACCGCCTTGGCTAACGCAAGGAATAATTGAAGCTATGAAATTGAGAAATGACTTAAGAAGACACAAGCTATTTAACGAATACAAAAAAACAACGTAACCGTGTCAAGTCTATGGTACGCAGGGCTCAAAAGTCTCTCTTTGAACGAATGATTAAAGAAGACAGAGATACTGCCGCACTCTGGCGCGCAGTTAATCTCGTCACCCGAGGTAACAGCAAGAAATCGTCAGCCATTCCTTCTAGTATTACTGCAGACACCTTTAACAAAAAATTTTGTCTGTTGCCGAGTCAATCATACCCTCAAGCGGAGAAGCGTCTTACACATGCCCGGACTCCCTGCTTAACTTCTGTAAGCAGAAGACTAAGGACAAACCCCCCTTCTCTATACCGCCTCTAGCTGTGTATGAAGTAGGAAAACTGATCGGGTCACTGAATAACAAAAAAATCATCGGGACCTGACGAGATCAGTCCTAAAACCCTGAAACTGTCCCTTCCCTATACAGTAGAATCGTTAACGTATATTTATAACTTATGCATCCAACACTTTTCCATCAGAACTGAAGCAAGCCAAGGTTATCCATTTGCCTAAATCAAAAGATCTGTCTGATGTTAATAACTATAGACCCATCTCAATATTATCCAGCCTTTCCAAACCTCTTGAAAGACACGTGCACAAACACCTTTATCAATATTTGGAGAGTCGTAGTCTATTGCACGTATTTCAGTCCGGCTTTCGCCCCAAGCATTCTTGCCACACGGCACTAACAAGACTTATTGATGCGTGGCTAGCATCCATAAATAACTCCCAAATAACTGGGTCGATCTTTATTGATTTTAAGAAAGCTTTTGACCTTGTAAATCATAACATTCTTTTGTCAAAACTTCAAGCATATCTCTGCAATGCAGATGCTGTCTCATTGTTCACTTCATATTTAAGCGGAAGGAAGCAAAGAGTACTGTTAAATGGATCCTACTCCTCGTATGGTCACGTCAAAAGCGGCGTGCCTCAGGGCTCTGTCCTCGGGCCATTGCTGTTCTGCATATTTATCAATGACCTTCCACTGCATATTAGTTGCCGCGATATTTCTTGTGACATGTTTGCTGATGACTGCACACTACACACTCCTCACTAAAATCTAGCTGCAATTAACACGCGTCTGCAGGAAAGCCTGCGTGAGGTCACCGACTGGTGTCATTCCAACTCCATGTCCCTGAATCCGTCAAAAACAGAATGCATGGTTATAACCACACGTCAAAAGCACCAGCTATGCCCGCTCTCTCTTAGTCTGTCTATAAACGGCAGCCCAATTGAGCAAGTATCACACCACCGCCTCTTGGGGGTCACTATAGATGATCAGCTTAAATGGCAACTGCATAATAATAATGTGTGCAAAAGGGTTTCCAGAAGCCTGTATATGTTGTCAAAATTGAAAACAATTACTGACACAGATACGCGTCTTCTTTTCTACAATGCTCATGTCAAGTCGCACATAGACTATGCATCAACAATGTGGGATGGTTCTAGTGATGTACATTTGAAGAGGCTGAACTCCCTACATAGGAGAGCTGCTAAGCTTATATTTCCCGATCCCGAACTCTCAACTGACGAAAAGCTTAAAACTTTAAAAATTCTCCCTCTATCCCAGCACTTTCAGTTCAATAAAGGTGTATTGATGTACAAGCTGTACAAGCAATCATGTCCACTGTACTTGAGTTCTTTTTTCTCAGAACGGACATCTGTAGCTTCTAGACATGGACAACAATTCAAAGTACCCCTGCCGCGTATTGATTTATTCAAAACCAGCTTGTCATTCTCGGGAAGTTCATTCTGGAATTCTATTCCTGCAGAAATCAGAAACGCAAAGACGCTCACCTCATATAGGGACAGCCTCTTCAAACACCTAGAATCTCTGACGTAATCAAATCATTACAGTATTGGGATAACTTGCACGTGTGTTCAGATGTGTACATGTGCGTATGTGTGTGTGTGTGTGTGTGTGTGTGTGTGTATGTGTGCGAGAGAGAGAGAGAGAGAGAGAGAGAGAGAGAGAGAGAGAGAGAGAGAGAGATAGAGAGAGAGAGAGAGAGAGAGAGAGAGAGAGAGACAGAGAGAGACAGAGAGAGACAGAGAGAGACAGAGAGAGACAGAGAGACAGAGAGAGTCCCTTTTTCCCATAGCCGTACCATAATATTTGAATGCCAAAGAGTACCTTTGAATACTGCATGTACTGTGTATAATGTTTTTGCCTTCATATGTGTGTGCTCGATATGTTGGGAAAGCGCTCTCAGTGTGTGTGTGTGTGTGTGTACTGTATGTGACTCTGTGTGTGTGTGTGTGTGCGCGCGCGCGTGCGTGCATGCTGTGTGTGTGTGTATGTGTGTGTGTGTCGGCGTGAGAGAGAGAGAGGGGGGGGGAGAGATAGCACCTGCATACATATTTGCCCTTGCTGTATGAACTTTAATGTACTTAATGATTCTTTGTTTATTGCTTTACTTTGCATTTTTACTCATTTTATATTTTTGTCCGTACGCGTATGCGGGTAGGTATGTCTGGAGTGCGTGTCCGAGAGCGTGTGTTTGTTTTTGTGCGTATGTGCCTGAGTGCGTGCGTGTGTAAGTGTGTGTGTGTGTGTGAGAGAGAGAGTGCTCGTGCGTGTGTGCATGCGTACTGAATTGCGGTGTACATGTGTGTGTGTGTGTGTGTGTGTGTGTGTGTGTGTGTGTGTGTGTGTGTGTGCGTGCGTGCGTGCATGCGCGAGTTGTGATGTGCATGCGTGCGTACCTGAGTGCGTGTGTGGGTATGTGTGTGTGTATGTGCGTGGTGCGTGCGTGCGTGCGTGAGCGAATGCAGCAGTGCATGCAGCAGTGTGTGGTATGTGTATGTTTACATGTCTATGTCACTTATGTAGTAGATGTAGCAACGGCAAGTTTGAAAACTGGTCCTGTTACCAATAACTTCTACCGTTGGAAAATAAAGGTTCATTGTTCATTGTCCATTGTTCATTTCTCTCTCTGAAACGCTAGTTCTTTCTTAAATACTCTCTCTCTCTCTCTCTCTCTCTCTCTCTCTCTCTCTCTCTCTCTCTCTCTCTCTCTCTCTCTCTCTCTCTCTCTCTCTCTCTCTCTCTCTCTCTCTCTCTCTCTCTCTCTCTCTCTCTCTCTCTCTCTCTCTCTCTCTCTCTCTCTCTCTCTCTCTCTCTCTCTCTCTCTCTCTCCTCTCTCTGAACTTCTAACTCCTCTTTCTTAAGTACTCTCTCCCTCTCCCTATCATCTCTATCCCTACATTTCTCCACATAGTCAAGAAACGTGCTCTCCTTAAGCCCTAGCCTCTCACCTTGCTTAATATAAGCCTCTACCTGGTCCGACTCCATAGTTATAGTAACAACTTCCAAAAATTAGCAAAACGTAAAAATACAAAAACGCAAACAAATCAACGGCAAGAACTAAAAAAGAGGCCCACAGAAATAGCAACGACCTACACACAAGAAACAAAGACCTACTTTGACGTCCAGATGGAACGAAAAAAACGATAGACCGCAGAGCAAGGAAAAAGACTACAAGCTATACAAAAGGAAGAAACAAGAACTAGCTCCTCGTAAGATCCAAAAACTACTTACACGACGGATCTTACCCCTACAATCGGAGAGGGGAACTAACACAAACAAACAAACAACCACATAGCAATTAAATCTTATTCTAAATCCTCTACGCCCGCTAGCTATCACCTTGGTCCTCTACCCTAACCTACCGCTGGAAAACACAGGGTCACCACTGTAACGCACGCAGACTTTCCCCAGTCTCACGTACAGACTCTCGCACAACAGACGCATACACCGCCACTGACTCAGACGGGCTCATTCACGCGGTAAAACACAACACACTAGCTCTCTTTCTAACGTGAACTTTTATAAAAGATAAACAACGAAAAACACTATCTAAATTATATATAACACTGCAAGCACATCAACACCTCATACACACACACAACGTAAATGCCAAGCTAGGTAATTGTCTCTCACAATCCAACCTGTTTGCTGGTGCTCTCGCTTGTTACGTTTTGTCCTTTCACGTCTAGGCGTGTAAGTCCTTCGTCGCACGCTCCCGAGTCGTCCCGTTTCTCGTAGCGTGGACGTCCTCTTAACTCGCTCCGTAGCGCAGTCCTTGCTGACCCGGTTGTCTCGGCACCGGTCACTCACTCCCTGAGTGAAGAGATGAAGAGATGACATCACAATAGGTCCCTCGGCCGTAGCCTCTGGTGACTGATGTCTCGGCGTCCGTCGCTCCGCTCCCGACAAGCACTCTGAACAAGAAAGTCCTAATATCATAACACTTGCTAAACACACACATATTGGATGATATGAGATACATTACGTAACCTGGCTGACACAAATAACTCAGACGTTCATTCACACACATGTGCTTCATAACCCGAACTACTTCCGTAATACCCCATAACTCTGTCACTACCTTGAAACAGACTATAACCTGGCACTCTCGCTATACGTTATTTCATACATTGGAAAAGACTATCCTTAAACCAACCACGTTCTACCTTCATAGACGACTTAGGCATACACACCTCACATTCTTTAGTTGTTCATCTCGGTAAATAACCACATAGGAAAAACACCGGTTACCTCAACGAATTCCAAACCCACATAACTAAACCAAACCAGTCAACGCTACACAACCGAATTAACTCTTACTAACGCATACTGTCTTTAACTAAGCAGCTATCAATAATACATATAAAACACATACCTGAATTCTATGTTTCAGAGTCTTGGAATACGGCTAGTGTATCTGACATACATCCGATCTTACTGACAGTCTAGCCCGCACTGACGTTCCTACAGCTCTGTTCGCATGGACTCATTAAAACCCCCATGCAAAACGTTTCCCTACGATTTCACGTGGGCCTCGTGCCCCCACGGAACAACTGTCACCAAACAAACCGCTAACAAAACGGTACCGTACTAAACCCTCTGTGTGAACCGTATGTGTGAGCTTAGAGTTTCATCACAATCATGCTGACTTCGGGAGGTATTGTTGTCAGGCCCACGAAACTAAAATTGTCTGAATTCTAGAAGTGCGTTACGTCTCGTTGGCTTTCTGTACATTGCACTCTGAGAAGTTAGTTACAGTCCTATACGTTAAGTCGAAAAGGGATAAGTCGAACAACGCTTAAGTCGAACGAAATATTTTTTTCCGGGCCAAAGCAATCCTTTTTATGATTAAGATTACAACGGATAACTCGAACTCGCTTAAGTCGAACTTCGGATAAGTCGAACGTGTTTCTCCTCTCAAAAGTGTGATAAGTAAAACTCTTTTTTTAAAATTTTAAATGCAGTTTCATACACCGCTGGCAAAGACGAATAGGTCGAAAAACGATAAGTCGAACCAGTTTTTTCCCCTGTCCAAAGCTACTCTTCTAGGACTGACTTTACAACGTATTTATAAAAAGGTGCAGTTTGGGTTAATTAAACTTCGGCCGATACGTCGAATGCGTTAATCGTTTTCCAAACTCGGATATGTCTCGAACCATTTTTTTCTCGTAGCCAAGACTACTCTTTCTATGACTAGTATTTAACTGAAAACGGCGCCGTTAACTCCGAACTAGGATAATTCGAACTCAGATATGTATGGTCTTTTGAGCACACAGCGACATATTCACACCGGTACCTTCTGATCATGTTTCGTTGTCGATTTCTGCACACCAGGAACTTCGGGTCCGTCGAACGTGGTCGTCATTAAACAAAATTGTGTGTGTGTGTGTGTGTGTGTGTGTGTGTGTGTGTGTGTGTGTGTGTGTGTGTGTGTGTGTGTGTGTGTGTGTGTGTGTGTGTGTGTGTGTGTGTGCGCGCGCGCGCGCGTGCGTGCGTGCAACCTGTTCCCGACAATAGAGGATCAATAGTTGGCAACACCTGCTTTGTATTTAAATGTTCCCAGTGTGTCTTACAATAATGCTGAACAAAGAAGCTAACAGGTTTTGTAGTCTAATGTAAGTAATGAAAGACTTCTCTGCTCTCCTCAGTTCTCATTTGTGCGTAGGAGAGTTCCAACGACATTTACCAGGGGCACTAGAAACGTTTGTTAGGTGTGCATATTCACATGTATTGTGAAAAGGTAGAAAAGTCTCCGCTAAGGCAAGACATTGAGAATCCGTTTTATCAGAAAAGTTTAGCATAGCCCCCTTGAACAGACTGCTTTAATGCCACCATTGCGTCATACGTCTTGTGGTTTCCTTTTGTAATTGATTAGTATTGTTATTTGTTTACAACCAAACATGTAACAATCGTAAGAAACTGAGGACAATAACCACAAAATGAGTCGGTCGGTCCGTGTTGCTTGTATTGTCTCTTCTTTCTTTGTTGATTATTACTGATGGCACAGAAATAAGAAGTATCTCTTGGCTGGACTTCGCGAACGAAGATTTTATAGGAGTTGCCCACGACGTCTGCAGGCTTGTTCGTGGCTGCGGAGGCCAATCCGGGACAGGCAGGTTCGACCACAGTGGCTGCAGGGGAAGGTATGGCCAGAGTTCTGAGTTGCGGCATCTCTGTTCTTTCTCCTGAGCCGCTTGTCCTTAAGGCTAGCTCTGCGAGAGTCCTCAAAGGAGACAGCTGCCTTGTAAATAGTGGAGCGCCAGGTGTCACGGTCCACAGCAAGCGAAGACCACTGGTGGTGGTCGATTTGGCAGGCACTAAGTGACTTCTTGAGACAGTCTTTGTATCTCTTCTTTGGTGCCCCTCTGTCACGGTGTCCAGTAGCAAGCTCGCCGAACAGGGTGATCTTTGGTAGGCGATGATCCTCCATCCTGGAGACATGCCCCGCCCAGCGGAGCTGTGTCCGCAGCAGCAAAGCCTCGATGCTCACGGTTTCAGCCTGTTCAAGGACCTCGACATTGGTGACATAGTCACTCCAGTGAATGCCCAGGATGGTACGCAGGCAGCGCTGGTGGAAGCGTTCGAGGAGTCGTAGTTGGCTGCGGTAGAGGGCCCAGGACTCGGAACCATACAGCAGGGTGGTGAGGACCACAGCTCTGTACACGCTGATCTTGGTGCCTGTTTTCAGCTGTTGATTGTGCCACACCCGCTTGAAAAGTCGCCCGAAAGCGCTGTTCGCTTTTGCCAGCCTGCTGTCAAGCTCCTTGTCCAGCTTGGCGTCCGACGTGATAATGCAGCCAAGGTAAGTAAACTGGTGCACTGACTTTAGTTCAGACTCGCCGATGGTGATGTGAGGAGGGCGATACACTGTCTTGGGTGCCGGCTGATGGAGGACCTCTGTCTTTTTCAGACTGACCTCGAGTCCAAAGAGCTGGGCAGCGTCTGCGAAGCAGGACGTGATGCGCTGCAGGGCTCTCTCTGTGTGTGCAACGAGGGCAGCATCATCAGCAAAAAGCAGCTCACGGATCAGTTGGTCTAGGGTTTTCGTGTGGGCCTGCAGTCGTCTGAGGTTGAACAGGCTGCCATCGAGACGATACCTGATGTACACTGCATCGTCATCATCGAGGTCCACTGTGGCCTGCTTCAACATCATGCTAAAAAAGATGGTGAAGAGGGTCGGTGCCAGCACGCAGCCCTGCTTTACGCCGTTGAGAATGGGGAATGGTTCTGAGAGGTCATTGTTGAGTCTGACCTGACCTTGCTGGTCCTCGTGTAGCTGGACAATCATGTTGAGGAACTTTGGGGGACAGCCAAGTCGCTCCAGGATCTGCCACATGCCTTGCCTGCTCACAGTGTCGAACGCTTTTGTTAGGTCGACAAACGTTACGTACAGCCCTTTGTTCTGCTCGCGGCACTTCTCCTGTAGCTGTCTCAGCACAAAGACCATATCGGTGGTGCTCCTGTTTGCTCTGAAGCCACACTGGCCCTCTGGGAGTTGGTCTTCAGCGATGGCAGGTACCAGCCGATTCAGGAGCAGCCTTGCAAGGATTTTCCCAGCAATGGACAGCAGTGTAATTCCCCGATAGTTGGAACAGTCAGACTTCTCACCTTTGTTCTTGTACAGGGTGATAACGACTGCATCACGGAGATCCTTTGGTAGTGTTCCTTCCTCCCAGCAGCAGAGAAAGAGGTCATGGAGCTTGTTGTGCAGTGCTGTGCCTCCATGTTTCCAGATCTCTGGCGGTATTCCATCAATGCCTGCTGCTTTGCCACTCTTGAGCTGGTGGATGGCTGTGAGGGTCTCTTCAGCGGTGGGCGGTTCGTCCAATTCAACTTTTACTGGGAGCTGTGGGATTTGTAGGACGACTGCTTCTTGAACAGTGCGCTCAGCGCTGAAGAGGCTCTGAAAGTATTCCGACCAGCGGTTCAAGATGGAGGTATTATCTGTGAGGAGTGCCTGGCCATTCGCGCTTCGCAGGGGACTTTGTACCAGGTGCCTGGGGCCATACACTGCTTTCAATGCTTCGTAGAAGCCCCTGTAGTCACCATTGTCTGCGCAAAGCTGGGTCCTCTGTGCAAGTCTGGTCCACCACTCATTCTGGAGATCTCTGAGCTTGCGCTGGAGACTGCTGCAGACGAGGCGGAAGGCAGACTTCTTCACAGGGCAGGAAGGCTGGGCTAGGTGGGCCTGATGGGCGGCTCTTTTTTTTGCTAGGTGTTCCTGGATCTCTACATCGTTTTCGTCAAACCAGTCTTTATTCTTCTTTCTAGCGAAACCCAAGACTTCTGCAGAGGATTTTGCAATAGCAGTTTTCAGTTCTTCCCAAAGTGTTTCAGGGGAGGAGTCTGCTGGGTCCGCTGTGTCTTTGAGCCTGCGCTGTAAATCTGTCTGAAAGGCAGCTTTCACGTCGTCACGCTGAAGGCTCGCAACATCAAGCTTTTTCTTGGGGGGCCCCCATTTCTTGGGTTTTGGCTTGAAGTGGAGCCTGAGTTTGCAGCGGACAAGGCGGTGGTCAGTGTGGCACTCTGCGCTGGGCATCACTCTGGTGAGGAGGACGTCACTGCGGTCCCTCTGACGCACTAGGACATAGTCGATAAGGTGCCAGTGCTTGGAGCGAGGATGCATCCAGGTGGTCTTTCGACTGTCCTTTTGCTGAAAAGTAGTGTTGGTGATGACCAGTTGCTGCTCTGCACAGAACTCCAACAGTAGGCGGCCATTGTCATTGCAGTTCCCCACGCCATGCTTGCCGAGGACTCCTTTCCAGGCTTCAGAGTCCTGGCCCACTCTGGCGTTGAAGTCGCCAAGGATGATGACTTTGTCGTCTGCAGGGGTGCTCTGTATGAGGCTGCGCAGGTCAGTGTAAAACTTGTCCTTTTCAGCAGGCTCTGCCAAGAGGGTTGGGGAGTACACACTGAGAAGGGTGACGTGTTGCTGGTGTCTCAGTGGGAGGCGCATGGACATGATGCGGTCTGAATGACCCGTTGGTAGGTTTTCCAGCTTAGTCGAAATGGAGGTCTTGACCATGAAACCCACGCCTGAGAGCCGTCTTTCTGATGCAGGCCTGCCTGACCAGTAGAGGGTGTACCCAGCGCCAAGTTCTTGGAGGCTGCCCTCGTCCGGAAGGCGTACTTCGCTGAGCGCGGCGATGTCAATGTTTAACCTCCGCAATTCATGGGCAATGAGGGCGGAGCGACGTTCGGGGCGTCCGCTGTCTGCTTTGTCGAGCATGGTTCGGATGTTCCAGCATGCTACGTTGAGTCCGGTCGTGGTCGTCATCAGAGTGGATCCGTTATTCTTTCTTGTTTTTTGACCGCATGAGAAGATGCCCGTTGACCGCGGCTAGCCAACTGGGGTTGCGAGGGGACGAGCTTTGGTTAGGCCACCTTTTCTAGGCCCCTCTCCGTGTGGAGCAAGCAGTGCTGTCCCTAGAGAAGGCTGCTTGGTCGTTCAGGGTGTGCCGAGTGATGTTGTCATCCCCAGGTCAACATCAGGCGACCAATATCCTGAACCGCCTGCATGCAGGTTTGAGACTGCGGCTTCTTACACACATTTCTTACACACTTCCTGTTTGCCATTGTGTTTTGTTGTATGCCCATGAATTAGACATGACATATTTATGATAATTGTGTAGTGGAAGTTATTGTCATCACCGGCAGGGCCAATTAATAACATGTCAACATGCTTATCTTCTGGCTGCCCATAGGTTGGAGCAAGTGGTGATACTCTAATTGGTTGTAACTTGTCAACAGATTCATTATCCCACACATATACATTTACAGATATACCAGGATTTAGATTTTATCTGGGCAGTGGGCAGATGTTCACATCTGCACGGGACATAGACGACCCCGCCCTCCACGAGTCGCCTGCTGCCTTGCAGGCCTGGCCGCTTGGCTGCGGAAAGGCTAAGGGAGGAAACCCCTGACATCAAAGCCCCCGAGTCTCCGGGGAAGGCTTTTGAGCCAGAGACTAGGACAAGGACAGTCTGATATAAAACCTACGACCCGAGGACCTCGATGCCATCGTCCCAGCTTGCTAGGCCATGGCAGATGAACCAAGGGTTTAAAGGGTGGGGCCAGTACTGCGCACACTGCACTCCACCAAAAAGCTCCACCGCGCAGGCTTTAGGAAACGTCCACGGACCATGACACTGACCATTCCAAGTCCTGTAGCGATGGGCGAGGGGCGAAACGGCAGGTGAAAGAATAAGAAGTATACTCATTTCTGTAATATCAATTTGTTTGGAAAGAATTTCGTCTGACTTTACTAGGATGAAATGATGGAATACAGATTAGATTCTCATCCACATGCAATGAGTTTGTTGAACTTTACGTCCAAAACTTTGTTCATTTGGATGTAAATTCCTTGTCATGGATCTGAGCAAACTGCCACAGGAAACAAATGTCATCCTGAATTATAGCTGCTTACAGATGTCGCCAGGAAAGCCCCGCGTATTACGGTGTCTGTCTGTCTGCCTGTCCGTCTCATTCTCTATCTCTTTCCCCGGCATTTGAGAGATTCAGTTTAGGTGTCAGTAAATTCTGACGTGCTTTTGTCAGAAAACTTCTATCGGTTCTTTTTGTCATTTTCAACATGATTTCTTATATCTTATTCTTATCTTAGAAGAATGTTGTGTATTATGAACATAAGTTTGGTCCGTAGAAAAACAACGCTGAATTCGAACAACTCTGTAAAAGATTCGAACGAAAAAAAAATTCCCCTGCAGGTTCGACTTAATCGTGGTCGACTGTAGTTATTTAAGTTTAAAGCCGAGAAGGCAACTAAGGCCCATATCACGGTGAGAAGGGTAAAGCCAACCAGATTAAGAGGGTAGTCTTAAAATGAGTTAAGAAAGTCACGAATGACAAGGGAGACTTTATATCATAGTGATTGGCCACACTATTTACTTTACTGAATGCAGCTGAACCCTACTGGATTTCACATTATCTGTATATATTAATTTTAATCCCAACCTAGAAGTGTAGCACCGGTACTGCACTGTTGCTGTGGCGGATGTCCTTGAGCGAGCTGATAGAGCTGCTTGGTGAGGTTCAAGATCTGCTCGTGTTGCACTCCAAGCTCCGAGCGAAGAAGCGTGTTTTCTGTCTGCAGGTTCGTCATGTGCGCCTCGAGCATTGCCAGACGACCAGCGTTACAATCCTCTGTGAACAGGCATAATGACTAAACTGCAGGTAGACAGCAAGAGAGGCTAAGCTGAATCTGGCATGGTATGCAAGAAAGTGAACTGAAACTGTCGACCTGGTCTAAATTAGCAGTATTTGCCTACTGTTATAACTGTAGGCTAATTCGGGCTTAGACTAGGCCGATTAATTGAGGCCACAACCATGCATACTACCTCCGTAAACACATTTCCTCGTAAAACTATTTCAAGCATCGAACCGCGATTTCCGAAACTAGGAGGCGTCCTCCGACAACTAACCACCACTGGTTGAGCCTGTAGAAGGACACACTGGGTTGACGGGACTGATGCGCGAATGAAAAGATGAATGAATGGATGGATTTATACAGGAATGTACAAATGAAATAAACAAGGGCCGTTTTCAGAGGATATGGCTGTCATCAGAACAAATGCGCGCATCGATCAGTCTTCTTGAATGGATTGACGAATGCATGCTTGAATACACGGATGAGTGGATTTGTGTAGCTTGATTTTGTATGCATATGCGATTTTCCCCCCTCCCCCCCAAAAAAAAAAAATAAAAAAATAAAATAAATAAATAATGTGCGGAATGAAACTGCATAGTGATACACGTACCAGCCACGTCCACGTAGACTGTCTGTGAGTGCATGACAATGGACCCATGCAGGTTAACGTTGACATTTACGGTGTACAAGCCCGTGTCCCGTGTCGCTACATTCAGCACATTAAGGCCCGCGTTAGGCAAATACTGAATGGTTTGTGTGGTGGTCGGGGCCGCGAAAAAGTTGCCTCTTACAGACGTGGCCATCATTTCCTCTCCGTGACCTGCGCGAGAAAAATACTGTGTCCCTTAGTCGCAGTAAAAAACGAATTGGGGCATCTAGGTTCTTGAAAAAATGCCACAGATACTGTACACAATAAGCTAGTTTCACGGCAACACGTTCCTCGTTGAAATTACAACAGAAACAGTTTTATCTGTTTAACAGCTTCTTATCTCCTTACGGTCCGTTTTTTATGTAAGGCAGTAATTTCGATAGTAATTTTCTTCCTATATTTCAGTGACGTCTGTATGTCGCTGAATCGATTACAATTCCTGTATCTACAATTTTGAAAAGGAAGTGATTCGTGGAGACTGCGGAGATGATGAAACAGTTTGTTTTAATTTACTTTATTACGTCTATTTGTTTTCTAGTTTTGTTAGTTTATTAATTTGATTTGAATTTATTTGATTGATGTAATTTAATTGCATTGTATATTATATACTTTGCTTATATTTTATTGCATGTATATAATTTTGTTCTATTCTATATTGTTTTATCTTGTTTGTTTATTTATTTTACGTCATGTCTTTTGATTTCATTCGTTTTATTATATATTGTTTTATTTTATGGACTTTTATTGTATATCGTCCTGTTTAATCTGTTTTATTTATTTATTTAGTCAGTCAGTCAGTCAGTTTAGCTGTATTCTATCGTATGTAAATTAGTTGTATTTTATTGAACGTGTGTAATTTAGTTGTATTTTAATGTAGTAAATTAGTTGTGTTTTACTGAATGTGTGTAGTAGTAGTACTAGCATTTTATTTTATCTTATTTTAAGGCGTCATGTCTCATTTTTTATTTTAATTTTTTTTTTACATTCTTTTAATCATTCTGGCATTGTCAGTCAATCAGTTTAGTTGTAATTTACTATTTGTAAATAAGTTTTTGTTTATTACATTATGCATTTTATTTCTGTTAGTTCATTTCATGTATGTTATTTTATTGTGGTATCTTGTTTTTATAGCGTTCCGTCTCATCTCTTTTTACTTATTTATTCATTCATGCATTAAGTGAGTGAGTCAGTGACTGATTCAATAGCTCTCTCGTTAATTCATTCATTCATTCATTCTTCGTTCATTCATTCTTCATTCATTCATTGCATAGAGTCACCTTTAGCTTGAAACATCCACTCCACATCAAGTACAAGCTCATCAGCGTCTGTTTCATACTTCCACGGCAGAGTGACGTTGTTCCCAGAGCAAGCTATCTTTGTGGCGTTGGACGGCAGCTCGTTAGATGACGTCCAGTGTAGTGTAGTGGCCACTGATAGACAAGAGAAAAATGCATGTTCGACCCTGTTTTTATTTATTTATTTATGTTTTAATTGGGTTCTGACCGTCTACGGTGTAACTCTATCAGGGAGAACAGACACATGAAATACCACGATACATGTCGGGAAATGCTTTCCACTGCATCAAAACGACGTCGTTGTATGTGTCACATCAGTGAAGCTAATAAAGACGTCATTGTCAAAACATCTGGGTCAGCGAAGCTTATAATGACGACATTTTGCTTAAGTAGAAAGCACACTTCTGGAATATCACCGTGGTAGTTTCTGCGACGTTCTCATCGGCCTGTAATCCTATGCCAGGTCTAAGCAGACAGGTTAAATTCTTGGAAGGTGTTGTTTTGATGTTTGTTTTCTTTGCAGATTTCTTACGATATACATTCTAATGAATAATATTAGTTGTATTATGAGCTAGGCTTTGCCAGTGGTTCTTGTCGCCTCGAGGGCCCGGTCAGGGGGTCAATGTCGGAGGTAAGAGTCGATGGTTTTAGCTTTACTTCCGGCATTGGCCCTCCCTGACCAGACCCGAGAGGCGACAGGAACCACTGACAAAACCTAACTCGTAATACAAAGATTTTGTCTTTAACTGTAAAAAGTATAAGCGTGAAGTAGACCCTTGAAAGGACCCCAAACTTTACGCGTGAGGTCGAGATTCAGGCGACGTATATCTCCATACTTCCGACTATCAGTTAACAACCTCGCGTGAACTGCATTCGTCTGGAATTTCTCTCTGCGGTATTTTCAATTTAACACATTTTCTTTTGTATGAAATTGGTAATATAAGCCAAACACAACGCGTGCATATATTTATTTTGTTCCTCAACCCCCTCTATTTTTATTTATACAACTTTTTGTTTCTTCTCCGTTTCGAAAACGGTCAGTACGTAATAGGGCCTTCCCTTCAGTTGCATTTCCTGTCATTGATATTATCTAACTTATCCAGTTATTTTGAAGCCTGCCTGTTCCTCAGCTATCATTTCCTCTGCCTGTGGCTTCAGCCTGTTCAGTATGATCTTTAACATGACTTTGCTTGGGTGGCATATAAGACTGATTGTGCGATAATTCTGGCTTTAATTAAGTTGCCTTTTTTGGGGAGAGTTATTATAAGTGATTGGGTCCATGGTGTGGGCAAATCCCCTCTCTGCAAGATCTTATTGCAGATTATTAGTAAGGCGCTTATCATGTCTTCTCCCCTTTCTTGGACTAGCTCTGCAGGGATGTTGTCTGCTACTACATCCTTCCCTTTTTTCAGTGAATTCACTGCAGCCTCTACTTCTTCTCGGAGGATGGGATAGTTGCCATTGTTGGTCACGGGTGGGTTGACAAGTATGCCTGGGTCCCCTGCAGCTCGGTGTTTGTATAAATCTGAGCAGTACTCTGTCCATCTCTTCAGTATGTCTTGGTCTTCCGTAAGACAGTTCCCTTCACTATCTTGAATGATCGAGGAGCGTATTTGTTTTACACTGGTCAGGTCTTTCACCAGCTGGTATGCTTTTTTGCTATTATTTTTGTTCAGATTTTTTTCTACGTGTTTACACTGTTCTTCAATCCACTTATTCTTTGCCTTTTTCAGCTGAGGAACAGGCAGGCTTCAGACCAGGGCGCAGCACAACTGTGCAGATCTTCGACCTGAGAGTTTTGTGTGAGAGGTACCTCCAGCACCAGCAAGACCTCTATCATGTCTTTGTGGATTTTAAGAATGCGTTTGACAGGGTGTGGCATGCAGCCCTTTGGTCCACCATGAAGCAATACAACATCAATGCCAACCTGATCAAAGTCATAGCAAACCTCTACAACAGGGCCACTAGCGCAGTCTGCTTCAACGGCAAAATAGGAAACTGGTTTAGGACTACAGTTGGAGTCGGACAAGGCTGCTTGCTCTCACCTACTCTTTTCAACATCTTCCTGGAAAGAATCATGACAGCCGCGCTGAAAAATCATGAAGGAACTGTCAGTATTGGAGGCAGAACAATCACGAACTTGCGCTTTGCGGACGACATTGATGGCCTTGCAGGAACAGAGAAGGAGCTAGCTCAGCTGGTGGAAAAGCTGGATAGTACAGCCATTGCGAATGGGATGGAAATCAGTGCAGAGAAGACCAAACTGATAACCAATAACGCAAGTGGCATTGGCACTGAAATCATGGTTGGAGGCCAACAACTGGAAACAGTTAAGAAATTCAAATACTTAGATGAGGGGTCAAAACCAGAAATACTGTCCAGGATTGCGCAGAAAACAACAGCACTGACAAGATTGAAGACCATATGGAAGGACAGAAACATCACACTCTGCTCCAAGATCAGACTGATGCGCTCCGTAGTCATCTCAGTGTTATTGTATGCCTCCGAGTCATGGACCCTCACAGCAGACCTTGAAAGGAGGATACAAGCCACTGATTTGAGATGTTTTCGAAGGCTGTTTGGCATCTCATACAGAGATCACATCACAAACGAGGAAGTGGGAAGCAGAATCAGGCAAGCCATCGGACCATATGAAGATGTATTAGCCATTGGGAAAAAAAGCAAACTGAAGTGGTATTGGCATGTCACGCGTTCAGCAGGGCTTGCCAAAACAATCCTGCAAGGCACTGTGCAAGGAGGACGAAGGAGGGGAAGACAGAAGAAAAGATGGGAGGACAATATCTCAGAGTGGACAGGACTGAAGTTCAGCGATAGGCGGAGAATGGCAGAGAACAGAGAGGAATGGAGGGAGATGGTTGCCAAGTCATCATTGGTGCCCTAACGGTCGGCAAGACTACGGGATATAGATAGATAGATAGATAGATAGATAGATAGATAGATAGATAGATAGATAGATAGATAGATAGATAGATAGATAGATAGATAGATAGATAGATAGATAGATAGATAGATAGATAGATAGATAGATAGAGATAGATAGATAGATAGATAGATAGATAGATAGATAGATAGATAGATAGATAGATAGATAGATAGATAGATAGATAGATAGATAGATAGATAGATAGATAGATAGATAGATAGATAGATAGATAGATAGATAGATAGATAGATAGATAGATAGATAGATAGATAGATAGATAGATAGATAGATAGATAGATAGATAGATAGATAGATAGATAGATAGATAGATAGATAGATAGATAGATAGATAGATAGATAGATAGATAGATAGATAGATAGATAGATAGATAGATAGATAGATAGATAGATAGATAGATAGATAGATAGATAGATAGATAGATTAGATTGATTAGGTTAGGTTAGGTTAGGTTAGATTAGATTAGATTAGATAGCTAGATCGATCGATCCAGTTATTCAGTTATGTTTTATATGAAACTTGTGCCAGCTGTATCACAGAACACCTACATATTTATTGTTATTTTTGTTGTGTGGCCCCTTAAATTATTTATTTATTGGCATATTTTTGTTTTTAGGTTTAACTGAATGAATGTCTTTGTACCGAGAAATGTGATTGTCCAAAGATTAATTTGGCTGAGAATGCTTTGCTCAGCGAGTAACGTTGTCATCGTAACATGTAATAGGGAGTCTACTTATTACATGTTACCTTGGTAACATGTGACAAGGGGACTCCCGGTGCCTTGAAAACAGGCGACCAGGGTAAAAAAAATCGAATAGAGCCAAGCCAATGAGAACAAGTGTAAAAAGACAGAAGGAAAACAAGACGATTTTATCTAGCACTTCCGTGCTCGTAGGAAAGTAAACACACTTTTTGCATAAAAACATCTTGTGTGAGTTTCTATTAGCCAAAAAAGATAATTTAACGTCACTGATTAAACAATGTAACAATAATGACATTACGCTAATGACGCTAAAGTCTTGAAGTGGAATCATACACAAAACAAATCCTAGGTTTTTTCAATAAACATACCTGCTCTCAGTTATGGACTCGTAAATGTGATTTGAAGCAATTCGTTGTTCGAATCCGCGAGAAAATTATGGCTTTTTGTCACATCTCGTCTGTAGCAAATGAACACGATGTTATGCTTTTCGTTTATTCAACAGCATCGATGTGACCACTAGACATAATTTTGTCGCAGATCTAACAACTAATAAGCAAGCAATCTCAAAGGAAACAGTAATGGTTGATGGGTCTTACCAGAAATCGTGCAAGCAACAACGAAAACAACCGCCCAGGCTAAATTCATTGTTTTTGCTGGCGTGCTATCTCCAGTACCTAATTCCTACCGACCAGGACCTGTATCTGCCCTCCGCTTTTATAACCTGCCGCAAAATGATCTGCATTTTTTTTATCTATAGCTAGATCAAAAGGTTTAAAGAAAGATATGATAGCCTCTAAAGTCAGGTCGACAACCAGGAGCTTACACAGAAAAAGAACGGTCGGTAGCCGTTTTTGTCGCGACGTTTGCGGAGGAAATCACCCCGACCAAAACCGCTACCAAAAGTCACTGGTTAATGGTTTCAAACTCCTTCACTGGCTCCCCATCCCCTAACGCATCCAATACAAAATTCTGTCTCTCTGCTACAAATCCCTGAACAACTGCGCTCCTGCCTATCTCTCCAACTTACTTCACCCCTACACACCTTCCCGCTCCCTCCGCTCTGCCTCCGACCCTCTCCGCCTCCACATCCCTCGCACCAAACTCAACACTTTCGGACCCCGCTCCTTCTCCGTCTACGGTCCATCCACCTGGAACACTCTCCCACTCTCTCTCCGTCAGAAACACTCTCTCTCCTCCTTCCAGTCCGCCATCAAAACCCACCTCTTTCAACAGTTTCACCACACTCCCCACCCCAAGCTGACCGTCGTAATGTATTTCACTATTTGTGGTACGTGAGTCATTGTCTATAGCGTGCGCATGCGTGCGCGAGTTGTGAGTGCGCGCTTAGAGTTATAATTATTATAAGATAAGCGCATTATAAATACCGTAATTATTATTATTTTTTAAATGCTGAAACACGGCAAACAACATTGAAAATGCAAAAAGGCATAGCTCTCCATAGTTTCCTGCGGCCGTTGATGGTCACGAAAATGTGAGGCAACTGTAATTATCCGGCAGTAAATGTGTGCTAGTTTTAAACAAGATGGGATGAACCATAACCCACAAAGTCCCTTCTATATGAGAGCTTCCCTAGTTGTCAATGGTCTCTACCTTTTGTCTTTGACCTGATTCTGATGTTGTATTATCTCTATTGAAAAGTCTCGCAGATCTGCCAATGCGTCAGTGAGTTCTATAAGGGGCGCAGGACATACGCGTCATTGATTTGTCAAACGACATTTGTCATGACGTAAGTTTTAGTTTTTTTACGTAATTTTATATTTTACGTGATATGAGTTTCACTTTCGCTTCATAGGCTTGTGAACATTGTGACAAAACTCGAACTTCAATGTACAATTTCAGTCTTTGCTATTATATGTGTTGACTTTAACTAGCTACATGATATACTAAGTACACGGGTCACCTGCATGCTCTTCTGAAAACGGAGAGAGAGAGAGAGAGAGAGATGATGATGATGATGATGAAACGTTTTATTGACAGGATAAAGTTTTAGGCGAAACGCCTCTCTTACAAACTGTCCTGTTAGAAAAGAAATATTAACAGCAAAGAGTAAGAAACACAATAACACAATAAATCGAAACATGAAGAAATAAACTGGAAAAAAGCAATGCAAATAATGCGCATACATATCAATAATAGTGAATAATAATTCATATATATGTATATATATATATATATATATATATATATATATATATATATATATATATATATATATATATATATATATATATATATATATATACATACACACACACACACACACACACACACACACACACACACACATAAGTAGTCCGTTCAGGTAGTAAGTTACTGTAACAAGATGTTATATAAACGAGTTTTGAAGGTTCTAGAATTAGAAATAGATTTAATTTGGGGTGGTAGTTTGTTCCAGGATTTGGCACCTTAGAACGAAAGGCTGGTTTTATATATATCGAGCCTGGCCCTTGGTAACTGTAACAAACTGTTCCTCGTGTTTTGTCTTTGACTATCCAAAAATAACATACGAAGGTAAGATGGGGTTTTATGGTGAAGAATTTTATGCATAAGTATGCATCGATTAAATGTGAACTGTTTGTTTAGGTTTAGCAGTCGGATGGTTCTAAACTTTTCGTCGGTGGGAGAGGGACCAGGCACAGTTAACTTTACCCCTCGACGGTACAATGAGTTAAGTTTCTTTAAATGTACGTCACTGCATCCATCCCAGATAGTGGAGCAGTAATCACAGTGTGTCTTAATATGGGCATGGAGAAAGAGTCTTCTAGTCTCAGTGTTAGAGAGAGAGAGAGAGAGAGAGAGAGAGAGAGAGAGAGAGAGAGAGAGAGAGAGAGAGAGAGAAAGCGGCGCGCGTGAGAGAGAATGACGTCATATTTAGAGTATTATGTCAGTGTCTACGTGGTGATGGAGTTGCCTCTTTTACGTCATCGCCACTGTCTGACTTTTATAGAAGTAAATGTTTTTAGTGTTTTAATTCTTTCCTGAAAATAATTAATTTTTACTAAAGAATTTGAAAGGATACAAAGCTGGCTAACGAACTCATCCAATGTCTTTCTCCAAACTAGCTATATGCAAAAGTTCAAGTAAATATGACAACAATTACGGACTCTAATCTGGGTCAGCCGACTTCCTATAAACGGTTGTTTATGTCTTCAATGAGACATTCAATTACTAATTGCTCGGAGATTTTCTTGTTTCTATACATACGCACACACATACGCACATACGGCGCTTCGCGCCAAATGTACGTTCAGCAGCGAGGTTAGCGTAACTAGACATGACGTAATTTTTATCTTGTTACTTCGATTGTTAGACCCCCACCCGGGTCTGCCCTGGGGACTTGGGTGGGGTTAGGTATTTTTTAGTTCCCAGGGTCACCCTGGTCAGCCCCACAGGGTGGGTTTTTCTCTCTATTCTGGGGCATGTGTTTCTGTCTACCCTTTGCCCATTCACCTGTATTTGCCTTTTAAAAACTCTCCCTACTGTCTGCACTGCCTGTAGCTCTTGATATTGGATGTGTGTTGCTAAATGGTCTTAGCTTTATTTAGTCCCATGTGTTAGGTTTATTTAACGTATTTGACCGGCTGGCGACATACATTCAATGTTCTGTTTATTTTTTTTTTTTTTCACAAGCAGTGCAGGCACGTCCTGAGAAAGCCTTGTTGCTGTCGGGACGTTAAGCAATGTACAATCGATTGTTAGAGGTTATCCTGCCTGCCTTTGACATCATGGACATGCTAATAAATTCGCCCCACCGCGACCCGTCCTAAAAAGTCCCTTCTATAAATAGAAGGGACTTAAAAATGTAGTCGCTAGTAGTGAATGGGATAAGACCTTTATCGCGCAGCAATATTTCTACTTTAGTTATCGCAATCATTATGAATTACTTTTAAGAATATCATACTTGAGGGATACGCTTAAGGATATTCAACCCCGGTGAGCTTAGCCATAAGTGAGAGATGTCATCTTGGAGAGCAAGTGGGTTTTGTGTTGTTGTTTTGTTTGTTTGTTGTTTTTTTTTTTTTTTTTTTTTTTGGTTTTTGTTTTTTGTTTTGTTTTTGTTGTTTTGTTGGGGTTTTTTTCTTCTTTTTTTTCCCTTTTTTCTTTTTTTTTTTGGGGGGAGGGGGGGGGGGGTTCATGAGTTTTTTCTTAACCCTGTGTCTGACGCTCCAGCAACCGTTATACAGTCAAATTCGCTTAATGCATAGTCGGAGGGACCGGAAACGCGGTTACGGTTAAAATCGGATAATATGTTGTCGATTGATTTTAGCACAGCGTACTTCCAAAGATATCAAAATTGACTGCAATTACTGACCGACATTTGAAAACAAAATTGCAATTTGCAGCTGCATGACCATTCAATTGTAGTGCGAATTATCCGGACAGTGTTAAAGTTCGCTTAATAAATAACCTACAGAAATTTTAAGAAAAAAAGAATTATCATAGCAGTTTTTCCAATACGTATTATACAGGTTTTTTTTGTAATTGGTTGAATGTATTTCGACACACACAAAATTCAAATTCAGTTTATTTTTCTTCTGTATTGTTTTTCAGCAGCTTTTATCGTTGAATTTCCACATTACTTTTTGTTTCCTTCCTTAGCAATAACTGCCTTGAAAATTATGTTTCGGGACATTGATTATGACTGTAGTTTATGGTCGAAGCGCTCATATCCTAAGCCGTCAGGGACGCCAAAGTAATGGAAAGTTAGCTATTTATTTGGGTTTAACGCCGTGCAACGCTCTGTTTCATTATATCAAAACAGTCCTTACGGGAAAATCAGTCCCTTGTGCTTCAAAAAGACGACACATCGTTAAGAGTAACACTCTGGCATATATCCTGACATATCAAGTCTGTGACTAACTCTGCAAACTTTGAGTATGTACTCTTGCAAGAAAAAGCAGAGTGCCTTCCCAATATTTTGGTGTCTCCGATGGGTTACACTGCCTGACTTGACTCGCTATTAAGTTCTTTATGAAAACGCTAGCACTGCCGTGTATATACGTACTGATTTTACATTATTTCATGAAACGGCGATGTAAATTAATGAGTTATCGTGAAATAAATCATCTCGGTACAGTTTCAAGACACACATGGTGAGTATTGTAAGCCTGCTGGCAAAATTAGGAAGGCCTATTACAGTCATTTAGAACAGGTTAGCTGACAACGCTAGAGATTGACTTTTCAATTCTAGATGCAGAAAGCATTACCAAAGCGATGACAATACTATAAAAAAAAATGTCATTTGTGCTCCTGCGTGCGATTTTTGGGTCTCAGCGTTAATGACTGTAACAGATTTTGAAGAACAAATGTTATGGCATGAGGCTGCATTTTGTGTTGCGGTGTATAATCAGAACCCGCGAGCGCAGATCAATCTCAGTTAGACTGTTCGGTGCAGAAATGGCGGGCCTTTTCTAATCCTTGCTGTCTGTAACCCTTCAAACACGCACATGGTTGTAAGGATGCAGACAAGAGAGACTAGCTTGTCAAACACAAAAATACAAATGCATACTTGCGTACTTTAAACGATAATAACGAATGTTAGGCGAGCTTGGACAGGGTAGGCATTGTGTCTTGTGAAGGGCTGGGACCATAGGGAACGTAAAGAAGTTCCTAAAGACTTTTCATGCATTTGACATCACAGAGCATCTTAGTTATTCGACTTTAAGCTGGCTACGTTTTATATCCGAGTAATATTTTTAGAGGTAAAGAGCACAGCGGACAGGCTATATAAATTTTGAGGTTTAAGCGAACTAAGGATTCTTAGTGGGGCTCTAGGGAGTTTTCCTCATATCAGGTAGAGTGAAAAGAACCCGCGTGAATGCTCGGTGGATAACTTTATCCTTTAGAAGTAAAGATTCACTACATTCAAATTCATTTAGTTAATTTCTTCTCTCTCTCTCTCTCTCTCTCTCTCTCTCTCTCTCTCTCTCTCTCTCTCTCTCATCTCTCTCTCTCTCTCTCTCTCTCTCTCTCTCTCTCTCTCTCTCTCTCCTCTCTCTCTCTCTCTCTCTCTCTCTCTCTCTCTCTCTCTCTCTCTCTCTCTCTCTCTCTCTCTCTCTCTCTCTCTCTCTCTCTCTCTCTCTCTCTCTCCTCTCTCTCTCTCTCTCTCTCTCTCTCTCTCTCTCTCTCTCTCTCTCTCTCTCTCTTCGCTTATTGCCTGTGCAGTTTGTAGACGTTTCAACCAGCTGTCGATTTCTCAGTGTAACAAGGATCAAGTCGGGGCGACGGTCAAGGCATGTTAAAGCATTCACACATGTTGTTTATCTGTATGACGCATATCCTGTTTCTGCAACCTATACTTCAGCGTCTAAGAGCCCTAAACGCCACAATAGCATGGATTTAAAGTAGTGTCAGCAAGTGTAATAGACTTTCATGAGGCCCCAAAACTGCTGGGTAGATAAAGATCTATGTCTTATGCAGTTGGATCGTGTTCACTTTTTCTCGGCAGTAAAGAGTTTACAATATGAGAATCACAGATCGCATACAGTTTTTGTCATTACGCAAAGAAAATCGCACTTTTTGACTGAACCGGCAAATACTCCAGTGTTTCCGTCCGTTTGAATCAAACTCATTGTTATTTTACTTTGCGTGGGCAGCAAAGATCATGAACACATTAGGTACGTACGCAGTCGCAAATCCCGCGTGTCCCGGTTCGTAAGGTACAGTACACAGGTCAGGAGGTTAACTCATTCGAGACGTGCCGCCTCCGGATACGCGGCATAAGCCGCGTATCCGGAGACGGCACGTCTCGAATAAGTTAAGCGTCGGAGCGAAGGAGAGTGAAGAAAATAGCTGGGTCGTGAGTAGCTGGGCTAGCAATCCAGGAAATGTTGTTGTTTCAAATCGAGAGTGTTATTACGCGTAAAGAAAAAGGACCTTTTTGACTGAATTTTCTTTCAAACATTGCCATGTTAATTAAAAATTGTGACGTGTAATCCAGCCTGTTGCGCAGTTGCAGTCGCGGGGCTCATGAGCATCTATGTCTCTTGCTTACCAAAATCAGTCTCATCGCTTAGTCAATCGTGTTAAGAAATCCGGACGACAAAGGTGACTGCCAAGCATATAATATGCAGAGAACATCTCAACGAAGAATGAAACACGGTTAGAAAAGCCAGCTACATCACAACTTGTTTTTCAAACAGACATGTACACAATTTGCAGCTGATCTTTTTGCGATGGGAAGATGCAACTCTGATGTTAAATTTTAAAATGTGACATCTTCAATGCCCGGAAAAAATAAAAGCAATCCAGCTGCAAGAGACATAGATCCCAGTGAGCCCCAGGGACTGCGGGGGCTCATAAAGATCATGGAACCCTGATGTTAAATGTGAAAGATGTTACATCTTTTAACTGATTTGCATTTTCACATCAGCAAAAGATACGTTGCAAATAATATACATGGTTCGTAGGCCTACTTTGAAAAGGGGTTATAACCATAAACATTAACAATTGTTTTGGTAACTGTCGTAACTCTCAAGCGTGTTTCTTTCGTGGTTGGGACGTTCTCTTCATTTGGCACGCATGGCAGTCACCTGTTTGGTCCGGATTTTTTTAACCCTTTGCATGTCGGTATCGGTTTAGTCACGATGATTCCTATAAGAATCATCGCGACTAAACTGCTACAGACACGCAGCGGGTTAACGCGGATTGACGAAGAGTTGAGAATCATCTTGGTGAGCCCTTGGGGTGTTCTCTCAGTCGTGTTCAGAGAACAACTTACATTCGATCGTTTCCAATGCTGGTTTCAGTTCAAGTATTGTGGGGTCAGCAACTACTCTGACTTTGAGGAAGCGACGCAATGGCCGAGAAGCTAAGTTCTGAACAATGCCCAGTACAACCTCACCGTGCCCATCGCCTGCTGCAAGATGAATGGCTCCTTTCCGGATTTCACCGTTTCTGACGACCTCACGTGCGCCGTGAACCCCACAGAGACAAACGCTAACATTGACCAGGTAAATTAATTAATTAATCAGCGCGTTGTGAAGGCGCTTTAACCCAGTTCAATATATCGGCTCAAAGCGCCGCCGCGAACTGCACCCAACAAACACGCTCACGTGAATTACGCACATTCACTCACACACTGTACGTCAACGAAGAACATTCACCTGGTGCTAAGGGCAAGCTCAGTAGAGCTACTGAGGTTTTTTGGATTTGGTTAAATGGGCTTAAATTTGATACCAAAGTCTTGGGGGAGGAAGAGCCGGAGTACCCGGAGAAAGAACCCCCGACGGTGCACCAGAATTAACGGTGACACTTACTAGAGGAGAACATTCCGACGCCGGAACAGGGTATCATACCTCTTACCTCTAGCATTGGTAGCAGGCGCATTACCGCTGCGCCAATGACCGCCCCGTAAAGAGGTGACAATTAAGAGATGAAGGTAGGGTGGAGGAGATGGATAGAGGAGGGTAGGTGAGGGGAAGCGGGATGGGGGGGGGGTGGTAGAGCCGGGTGTGTGTGTGTGTGGGGGGGGGGGGGGGGTAATTAGGGAGAGGAAAGAGCAGACAACACGTCCGAAAATTCCAAATTCATTTTTAATCTTTTAACTCCCCGGGCAAGATGAGCGCTACTCAGCTGTTTCTTTATGCATATTTTTGTCTCATTTACTTCTGTGTTCGGTCGGACACCAGCCTATTCAACGCCAGCGAGACCCAGCCGTCCCAGGAACATGCAATTCGGCAAGAGGCATTGATCCTCATGAGCCCCCGCAACTGCGGGGGCTCATGAGGATCTATGCCTCTTGCAAATGGATCGCGATCAGTTTTTCTCTGCTGTGAATGGTTAATGTAGCTCTGCTTGTTGTTGTTTTCAGGGCTGTTACAACGCTCTCATCGATTTCTGCTGGACAACAGCAACATTCTGATTGGCGTGGGTTCGGCCATTGCTGCTGTCGAGGTGAGTAACAACCCAATAAGCCAACGTCCTGGGGCCGATGTCGGCCGCATTGGGCCCGCTCACGGTTGTGCGTTTGTCAGTGCGTCTGTGCATGCGTCGCAGGTCCGATGATCTCTTGCTCTACTGGAAAGCGCAAGGACCGTCTGAAAACAGCCTTAGGCCCTGGTATGACATGCTATTGTGACTCTTGTAGCAAAAATAAAGAAAATAATGCAAATATACAATTAAAATGAAATAAAATAAATCAAATAAAAATTAAAAAATAGAAATGAAAAAAAAAACATAGCATAAAGGGAAATAAAACGAAATAAATTAGAAAATAAACACAAAATAAAGCAACGCTACAAGCATTTCGGATACAGGAGTGAATGTTGGGGCACCCCGATAGTCACCCTTGATTCGCAGTGATAATCAAGGGAGGCAACTGGTATGGGAGGACAGTGACGAGAGAGCCTTTTCAACTTATTCATGATTGAATGCCTGTGTCACAACACACATTTGTTTGCTAGACTGCTATATATATATTAGAACCGAATTAATGTTCAAAATCCCAGACGTAGGCGCATTTAGTGACCAACAGCTCGATAAGCATTTAGTACTAACTACTATCCGGTGGAAAGATGATCAAGGTTGGTGCTTGATGAGCTAATTGTCACGTAAGACGCAAAACGCCGTAAGGCACGACCCTAATTCGAGCCCTGATGGTCGGTCGATCTCTCTTCATTAGTAAGGCTAACCCCTTCACCGCTGAGAAAAAGTGAACACAGTGCAACTTCAAGAGGCATAGATCCTCATGAGCCCCCGCAGTCGCGGGGGCTCATGAGGATCTATGTCTCTTGCTGAGACCACTTTGTATCCATGTTCCTTGGACGGATGTGGGTCTTTCGCGTTGATTCAACAACGATGTGTGCGTCCACTGGCAGTGAATGTGTTAAAGTACGTTCTACTTCCATTGACATTAACACATTCTGCTCCACGACCGAAATCCGCCAATTTTGAAGTTGCCCTCTGAAGACTGTATTACGCTTCTGGAAACAGATCGAGCTTGATAGTTCAAGGGTTGTGCCAGAATAGCTTGGCGCCTATGGGCGCCAAGCTATTCTGGCACAACCCTTGAACTATCACGCTCGATCCATGTCTTGCCGTGGCGTGTCGGAGTTGAATGAGTTAATTCAGTGTTGGTATTTCGGATGAACAAACATCTCCACTCAGATTCCAATATTAGCTGTTTTGTATTCTTCTTCTACTGATCCTTAGGCTGTAATTCTCTCTCTGTCTCTCTCAGTCTCTTTCCTATATTCATGGTATTTATTTTTTTGTAAGTGCTAACTTACTTCTTCACTGCAAGAACGCAACAAGCAAGAACCAGCTACAAGCGGCACAGAACCGCATGAGCGCCCGCAGACATGTGGATCTATGCCTCTTGCTGACCTCACTGTGTATGCGTGTTTCTCGGGCGGATGAAATACTGTGGCCTTAACTCATTCAGCCCGACGCACGTATTTCCCACAGTTTGGAGGCGTCATCTGATGACGATACACCTGTTGCAGGAGATGGATCCACCATGATAATTCAAGGGTAGTGCCAGATTAGCTTGGCGCCGACAGGCCCTTGAATTATCATGGTCGACCCATCTCCTGCTGTAGTGGGTCAGGGCTGAATGGGTTAACACAGATTTCAGAAACACGATCTGCGCGTACTAGTAGTGAATGGGTTAAAAGGATTGAGATAGGTGAATGGTAGTGCCATTACCCGCTTCGCTGCCATTGCACGCAGTTTGTTTGGGGTTTTTAAAAATACAGATCCATAGCCGTCCACGGAACATAGATACAAATTAGCTTCAGCAAGAGGCAGAGATCCTCATGAGCCCCCGCAACCGCGGGGGCTCATGAGGATCTATATCTCTTGCAGTTGGATGGCGTTTAGTGTTCCCCGGCAGTGAAATGGTTGAGGGTGCCACGTTTATCAGCCACTACTCTGGAGAAATAAAGACTTGCATTTCGTTATCCGTAGCAAACAATACGTGAAAATTCAATAAAGTAAATTAACTGAAAAACTTTACACTGATAAAATGTTAGATAGTTCGAATTAAAGCTGGAAGAAAAATAGATTAGGAATTAGCTTGACGTTTTACTCAAAAGTCTCGCAATAAAAATTACGACCCTGCACCAGACAAACAAATGGACTTCTTGTCGAACGCGGTCCACTCAAGAAATGAGTTAAAAAGCATTGTCAAATACGGCCCACTAATGAAAATGAATTAAAAATCAATCGCATGACTTGCTTTTCTGATACTGTTCAACTTTTGAAAGACGTGTCCGTTNTAAGCCACGTTATCCAAGTTTTCAGACATTGATTTGATGTCCAGAAATAAAATGTCATCATTGGCAACCTACAGTAAGCAGGATCAGTGTGTGCATTAACCGAAGGATTCGAAAGAAATTTGTAAAAAAAATAACTATAAAGTTACGTCGAATATATCACCATAATCTGAAGTGCTGAATGAATTTCGGTCTACAATGCCATAACGTTCAAAACTACAGAACAACACACACACTTTTCATTTTGATCGAATGTTAACCTCTTCACTGCTATTCAAGGCGGACTGTGTTTCAGAACTCTTTGTTAACTCAACGCCGCAGCGCCCTTGCCGTCTAAGAAACATGGATACAAAGTGGTGTCAGCAAGAAGCATAGATCCTCATGAGCCCCCGCAACTGCGAAGGCTCATGATGGTCTATGTCTCTTGTAACCGGATCGTGTTCAGTTTTTCTCGGCAGTGCAGTTGTTAAAAAGGATAGAGAACAAATTGTGTGCCGGTTTATGATGTTTGATTGTTAGCTTTTAGGTGCAAAAGCACCAATTAGAAGAAAAAAAATCGGTTATTTTTATAACTATAAAGTGGATTTAACTTGTAATCAGTGATGACACATTTCTCTCCCTTCTTTTCCTTCCCAACTCGGCCTACGTTTTCATATTAATGGTTTAAAGCCTCAACATCCAATATTTGACCGTCGGGTACACAGACGCAGCAGTCGTAGTGCCGTACTTTAACACTGACGGGTATACAATTCAACTGAAGTACTTGCACTGCCTGTGCCTTACTTAACTCATTCGAGACGTGCCGCCTCCGGATACGCGGCATAAGCCGGGTGTACACATGAAGCAGGCATAAGCCGCGTATCCGGAGGCGGCGCGTCTCGAATGAGTTAAACCTGTAAACCTCTTGAGCGTGCTGGTACCATTGTGCCATCCACAGCATCGGCGCCTGCATGCACACTGTGGTTTTAAGCGGTCGTATTATGATTTGTTGCTGTTTTCGTTTTTGTCAGGTCCTGATGTTCATCTTCGCGCTCTGCGTGTATTGTTCGGAAAGTACTCAGAACAAGATTTACTAACTGGATTCCTGGTAGTGATAGCGGCATCAGCAGGACTCAACAAACATCGTGCGCACCATGTCTCCTCGCCTCCCACCCCTCCACACACACCCTCCACAGCAGCACTCCCCTCCGTTAAATTTCACTTTGTCTCGAAGATTACAAAGCACTGTCAGGGGAGAGGTGTGCATGATCGACCAGTGATCATAGATCTACTTGGTCAAAGCATCCAAAAAAAAAAAAAAAAGATAGGAAAGACGGGATGCGCTAAGAAAGTGTCTGAAAGCAATGAATATGGAAGCCACACCGAAGGGGGCGTATCACATATCCACTGTTCCAGCCATTCAGTGCATGGAAATTTAAATCTAGATCCCCCAAGGGGGGTCCAGATATTTAGCCGGTGTGGACAGCTGTTTCGGTCTTGGCGACCACGTCAGCACACCATTCGGCATACTGGTGGAAGGCAGGAACGTCTGCCTACCTGCAAATACAGCCACATTTTATTGTGGTGTCTGCAGGGGCATACATTCTATGCCACCACCTAGAGCTAAATTTCCATGCACCCTAAGAAAGAACCTACTAAAAGGGAGAAAGAGGTCGCAGTCGATATTGTAGTAATTGGTCGATCATGCACACTTCTCTCCCCTGACAGTGCTTTTACCTACTTTACTTTGTAATCTTAAAATATTAGCACTGGCCCCTTTTCTTTTGCACTTTGTCTCGTTAAATTTATCCTGCATGCGTTACAATCTAATAACTATCTAACTTACGACCTCCAACATATCCCGAAATCATACTGATCAACTCATGCGAACGTGACAAGCAAAAGCGAGTCAGTATCGACCATGATAGTTCAAGGGTAGTGCCAGCTTAGCTTGGCGCCTTAGGCGCCAAGCTAATCTGGCACTATCCTAGAACTATCATGGTCGATCAGTCTCCTGCAAAACAGTCTTCCAAAGTCACCCAACAGTCTTAAAGCAACGCAGGCGCCTAGATGGGTCAGCACAAATTGTGACCCTTTTTGATTAGCATCTAAAAGACAGCTAGACATCTCATTGACATTTTCTGGTTTTGCACAATGATTATATAGACAGAGTTGATTGGCAAATCTGAACGTCTGTGTAAATTACGTCGCAAGACTGATTGGAGAGTTATACGGAGCATCAGGAAGAGACAGTGAAACTTGTTTCACTATCGACGCAACAGATCATCATAAAAAGACTGACATTGTTGTAAAGTTATTTTGTTGTAAAGTGAACAAAGATAATGTAATGTGGACATGGAGGCGTGTGTTTTTCTCTCTTCCAATGTTTTTCAGTGTGAAAGTAAAGTGTTAAACCTGTCAACACAAAGACACTAAGAGGAAAAGAAGCAAACAAACAATCACATTAGAAAACACGTTGAGATAGGACGAGAACAACACAACCAACCATACAAATCCTGATGAAATTTTACTCTTCATACATAACAGGATCCCCACCCCAAAAGAAGAATTTCCATCTTGTAAATATAGCGATTGTGAGGAAGTGATTATCGTAAAGATTCAATATGTTTAATTTGTTCATTGTCGGCCAAAGCTCTTTTAGAAGTATTCCGTTCTAAAAGAGTTAGTTGAAGGATTTTTGTTTTTCTTGTTGCTTTTGTTGTTGTTTTATTTATGTTGCTGTTGTTCTTCTTCTTGATTTTGTTTCATAAAATGTTGCTGTTGTTTGAGACGGCTCTTTCAGATGCTGAATCAAACAAAATTAATCAAAAACATTTTACTTCACTGATGTTAACTTCCTTAACCCCTTCGCTGACGAGAAAAGCTGAACTCGACCCAACAGCAAGAGGTATAGATCCTCATGAGCCCTCGCAGTTGCACTAACTTACCGCAGTTGCGGGGGCTCATGAGGATCTATACCTCTTGCTGGAACCACTCTGTCTCCATGTTCCTTTGACGGCTTGGTATCGATGACGTTGAATTTACAATGACGTGAAAAGCACCTTCTGCGTCCCCTGGCGGTAATGGGGTTAATGTTTGAGATCATATGCCGAGTGGTACGTTTAACCATATTAACTCCGTCAACCCGTTAGCCCCTTCATCAATGAGTCAGTCAAACCACCCAGCTGCAAAAGACATCTGCATGCCTTCATGATAGGAACTATTATCTACGCCTCTTGCTGTGACCAATACGTGTCCGTGTTGCTAGGACGCCTCGTGCTTTTGGTGGTTGACATGATCACACAAAGATTTCAGAAACGAAATATGCGATTAGTTGCAGGGGACGGGATACCGAGTTTGTCGTAGGCCCAGTAAGCAACGGTCATCGGGCCCACGACGGCCACAGTGGGCCCCGAAACGTTTTGCTATCGGGGGACTTTCTTTTTTCTGACCTAGATACTTCTGACCTAGATACTTCTGACCTAGATACTTCTGACCTAGATACTTCTGACCTAGATACTTCTGACCTAGGGAAATTGAGTAATATTCCTGTACGGTCTGTTCTCGTGTAAGTACAACATAGGGACAGCTGCACCTATTGCGCCCTTACTTCTTCTGAGTGTACATAACTGTAAAGCTGTTGAGAACAGTTTGTTTTTCATGATTTCAGGCTTTTGGTTAACGCCTTGCGCGTGTAGCCACGAGTATTGTAGAGTGTACCGGTGGCTGCATGCACAAGTGAGTTAAAGATCCGCACTAGCCGTTATCTTTTATTTTCTTTTAAAAATTGTTTTACAACGTTACTGTCCCACGAGGGAAAATTTGGGCTGCCTTTCCCGGGGGAAGACGAGTCGCCACAATGCGGCGCCACCCGACCTACCCAGCTTAAAAACAATCTACACTCCACTTCAAATAAATGTAATAAACTGTGCATGTATTTATTTCTGTTGACTCGACGGCAAAACGCTTAATTACCGACCATTAGTGTGCCGTAACGAAGATTGACTGTTAGATATAGCTGAGCTGTTTCAATAGGCCAACCCGTATAAGCAGCAGCATTAGGAAGATTATAGTTTATTGATAATAACTAGTGTACCCGTACTCTGTTACTATGCCAACTTTGCGTTTTAAAACCGTTTTGAATTGTCATTTCTTGTATCCGAGCAGACGATTAATGCCGAAGTTTCAAAGTTAAATAATGAACGATAATGAGCCATGATTCAATAACCACAGTTGTATGGTGGTTTGTGAATTTGGACATTTTAAACCGCAGACCAGCACATTCATGTAAACATTTATCGTCATCTTCATGTTCTTGTCTTCTAAATCCCCCCACTCTCCACCCCACCCCCCCACCCCCACCCCCTCTCGTGTGATGGCACCAGTAGCGTTAAACTCTAGTTGCAAACTATACTTACCAACACACTACTCACAAACCAGATAGGTGAGGCTAGCGCTGGCAGAATTGTCAGTACTCAAACCAAGGGGAATCACAGCGCTGGACAGACAACAGTTAGATCCCCTGCCCCCGCCTATCAGGCACCCAATCGCCAGCCCACAGAGAAATACGCAGGTATAGAATAAGACAATCATTTCCATTCCTAATAAGAATGGATCAGGTCTCTTATATAACCCATGTCTTTCTCCGGAACTTAGGAAGTAGGCAGGAGAAACATACATACACAAACATGAAGGTGCTCTACTATATGTGGTCGGGTAAGGCCCTGATTTCCCACAGTAGATGCACAGAACATTACACAACAATGTAACGATACAAATTTTGCCTCGAGTTATACATGATACTCACAAACCAGATAGGTGAGGCTAGCGCTGGCAGAATTGTCAGTACTCAAACCAAGGGGAATCACAGCGCTGGACAGACAACAGTTAGATCCCCTGCCCCCGCCTATCAGGCACCCAATCGCCAGCCCACAGAGAAATACGCAGGTATAGAATAAGACAATCATTTCCATTCCTAATAAGAATGGATCAGGTCTCTTATATAACCCATGTCTTTCTCCGGAACTTAGGAAGTAGGCAGGAGAAACATACATACACAAACATGAAGGTGCGCTACTATATGTGGTCGGGTAAATACCCTGATTTCCCACAGTAGATGCACAGAACATTACACAACAATGTAACGATACAAATTTTGCCTCGAGTTATACATGATACTCACAAACCAGATAGGTGAGGCTAGCGCTGGCAGAATTGTCAGTACTCAAACCAAGGGGAATCACAGCGCTGGACAGACAACAGTTAGATCCCCTGCCCCAACACACGTTTTTCTTACTCAACAAAGCCTAGACAGTTTTCTGACACAGAAAAATCATTTTCTGTTTAACATTCCTCCCAGTGGAGTGATGCTTAACCCACTGACTGTCGGTATTGCTTTTTGTCGAGGTCATTCCTGTGTTAATCACCACGACAAAAGGCGATACCGACGGTCACATGCTTAACTCATTCAGCCCGACGGCCATATTTCTCAAAATTTAAAGGCCTCATCTAATGATTATGCAGCCAGGAGATGAATCGACCACGGTAATTCTAAGGCAGTGCCAGATTAGCTTGGCGCCTGTCGGCGCCAAGCTAATCTGGCACTACACTTGAATTACTCATGGTCGACCCATCTCCTGCTGTAGTGCGTCAGGGATGAATGGGTTATAGCCTCTTATCTCATACCCTCTGATGTCAGAATAGAGGCAGTTTGATGAGATCACCAGAGCCACCATGATGGTCCTATGCAGTCAGCATTAGGGAAAGCGATGCTAATGAGCGTGATGTGTGGTTCACTAAATGTTCACGATAATAGGCTGACTTTAGACAGTCGTTGTGGCACAATAAACGTTGTGGTACAGTAAACATTAAGCGTTGTCTTTTGCTAGTCATTAACATACAGCAGACAGCCATTGTCATGTGCTGGTGTACTGTGCAATGGAATTTTAAACGTAAGTTTGAAATATTGAAAAAAATGCAGTAGCCTTGCGATGGCCTGTGATTAAGGACCTTGAACCTGTAGTTGGTAAGGTCCAATATCAGAGACCAAAATACATTATTAATTTTCTTTGAAATGTTGACAGTGTATTGCAGACATACATGTATATGTGAACTGTCACTCTTTTTGACAACATATTTTGGCCGTCAAGCAATTTCCATTTCATTGTCTTATAATTGTCAACTTGTGTACACAGGACGGAAAGACTGTTGTATGTACATGCTGCATAATTATTAAATTGTTTCATGTTTGTTAATATCATAAATTAAACATAACCAAAGTCAAATTTGCTAGTATTAATGGATAGAGATTCTTTGTTTCCGCGCGCGCGCGCGTGTGTGTGGGTGTGTATGTGTGTGTGCGTGTGTGTGTGTGTGTGTGTGTGCGTGTGTACCGAGGGGGGGGGGGAGTTTGCATGGATAATTGCTCATAATTGTGTTTACTTGTGCGACGTGATTTTTTTTTTTTTTTTTTTTTTTTTTTTTTGTAAGTAGATTTAATTTCCTGGCAACCAATATTCAGACGGGCAGAAATCATTATAAGCCGGATATACAAAAACTTTTCTCAAACAAAATATTTGATTCGTAAAATACGACACTCCTAATTGTGTCTAAGGATTTTGATTTTACTGGTAAACACGATAATTACTAATGCACGTATACACATACTTTCAGAGCGAACCCAATTTTAGATTCATTTAGACTGCCCTGACAAAGTCCTAGCTCTTTGAAATGCGTTTCTCCTCCAGCGCAAAATGTGGGATATGGATGGGCAGTGGCAGATCAAGAGTAGTGCCGGATGAGACAATGAGCTACCACAACTGCTATCAATGAGAACAACTGGCGCCTAGACAGGAGAATTGGATGTTTCTGTCTAGGCGCCAGTTGTGGGGATTGATCGGCTTGGTGCCTGTCTAACCACCAGGTTAAAGCGCCTTGTCGTAATTTCTTCAAAGTAATGATTGAATGCTGGGATTTAAACGGGACATTTCAAGGTACATTTTCTTGCGTTCTCTGCATTTCGGATTTTTGCTGGATTAAATCTTCGACATTTTTAACCATTAACTGTCGGTTTAAGATGAAAGCTACCTATCTAAAAGTGACATAAACCCAGATGAGCCCCCGCAGTCGCAGGGGCTCATGAGGACTTATGTCTCTTGTTAGTCCTAATGCCAATTTCTGATCCACGTGAATTTGTGGCATTGAGCTTCAGGCGAATGTCGGCCAGCGTGCAGTGTCAGGCGAGATGTTCGTGATCAATGGCAGCGAAGGTGTTAACGCGACGCTAATTATTGCAGAACATTTTACCGTATATTTTTGTGATGACAGCAAAATAATATGTTATTAGCTGCTGTATATGATTCAACATTTTTTTTAATTCATTAGGCATGAAAGGAAGATCGGTCTTCCTCATTAAGAACCCGTATTTGCCCATCGGATTTCGTGGCATCTTTAATCTAAAAAGCTGAGCACGTTCAACAGTTACCAGTCAGGCGGCTTTGCAAGAGGCAATGATTCTCATGTGCCAATGAAAAAGCAAGGGCCCATGAGAATCTATGCCTCCTGCAGGCATCATCTCGGATTATTCGCATTCTCAGACTGAGGAAAGAATCAAGGTTATGTCTGTAGTTGAAAATAAAATTCGTTTTGTGTGTGTGTGTGTGTGTGTGTGTGTGTGTGTGTGTGTGTGTGTGTGTGTGTGTGTGTGTGTGTGTGTGTGTGTGTATGTGTGTGTGTGTGTGTGTGTGTCTGTGTGTGTGTGACTTACACCGTACATTATTTAAGTTCTCAGCAATGTTCTCTCGGACCACAGACTAGTTCTGGGGACAACCACACGCCACTGAGATACGGGTAAGAAAGTCTTTTTTATACATTCATTGTCATCAAAGAAAGTTCCAACGAACAAATAAACGCCTTTAGAAAAGACAATGACAACACAATTGTGTTGTAATTGTGTTTTCTAAGCATGTTTCCTTCTTTGTAGGCATTGTCTTTGGCTTTTACATGCTTGGCAGACACCTTTTTGCTCTGCAATTCATCATCTTCGTCTCAATCCTTCTAAACGTAGCACAAAAGCAAAGCAGCTTTGCACGTTTACGAAGTGACGTAACTCCAAGTGCGATTTCAACGCCACTTGGATACATGGAGTTTAAACAATTGATCATGTGTTTCCTGAGTGGTTTTAATTAATCTCAAGTTGGCTTCGTAGAATTCAACACTCGTAAACACAACAGGTACAGTTTCAAGTGATAAAAAATCGTAGATACTAAGAAACATTGTTTTTTTGCTGGCATTGTTTTTTTTAAATAAAGCAGTCACGTTGCCACATCAGTTCTTTAGCAATCTTTCCTGATTAGCCCCGTACTTTGTAAGATCCCCAGATGTCACTCACACTAATGTACTGGGGTGTGACACAAGGTTAGTATACCACTCCCCACCTCCCAAAGCCCGTTATCAACTTATTACTTAAGCACCTTTTAAAACAGGACGACCGCGTGGTGTCGCATACAAAACATGTTCAAAGTTTGAAAAGAAAAGGGAGACTGCCAGTGCTAATATTTTAGGAAGGTTACAAAGTAAAGTAGGTAATAGCACTGTCAGGGGAGAGAAGTGTGCATGATCGACCAGTGATCATAGATCTACTGTGGCCAAAGCACAAAAAAAAAAAAAAAAAAAAAAAAAACCCAACAACAACAAAAAATAAAAAAATAAATAAAATAAAAAAAAAGATAGGAAAGAGAGGGGGCGTTAAGAAAGTGACTGGAAGCAATGCATATGGAAGCCCCCCCCCCCCCCCAAGGGGGGCGTATCACATATCCCACTGTTCCAGCCACTCAGTGCATGGAAATGTAAATCTAGGTCCCCCAAGGGGGGTCCAGATATTTAGCCGGTGTGGACAGCTGTTTCGGTCTTGGCGACATCTTCAGCACACCATCGGCAATACTGGAGGAAGCAGGAACTTCTGCCTACCTGCAATGACAGCCACATTTTACTGTGGTGTCTGCAGGGGCATACATTCCATGCCACCACCTAGAGTTAAATTTCCATGCACCCTAAAAGAGAACCTACCAAAAGGGGGGAAGGGGTTGCAGTCGATATTGTAGTAATAAATGAAAAGAAAAGGGGAGACTGCCAGTGCTAATATTTTAGGAAGGTTACAAAGTAAAGTAGCACTGTCAGGGGAGAGAAGTGTGCATGATCGACCAGTGATCATAGATCTACTGTGGCCAAAGCACAAAAAAAAAAGATAGGAAAGAGAGGGGGCGCTAAGAAAGTGACTGGAAGCAATGCATATTGAAGCCCTCCGAATGGGGGGCGTATCACATATCCCACTGTTCCAGCCACTCAGTGCATGGAAACTTAAATCTAGGTCCCCCAAGGGGGGTCCAGATATTTAGCCGGTGTGGACAGCTAGAACAGTGGGATATGTGATACGCCCCCATTCGAGGGGGGGGGGGGGGGGGGGCTTTCATATGCATTGTTCCAGTCACTTTCTTAGCGCCCCCTCTCTTTCCTATTTGTGTGTGTGTGTGTGTGTGTGTGTGTGTGTGTGTGTGTGTGTGTGTGTGTGTGTGTGTGTGTGTGTGTGTGTGTGTGTGTGTGTGTGTGTGTGCTTTGGCCACAGTAGATCTATGATCACTGGTCGATCACGCACACTTCTCTCCCCTGACAGTGCTATTACCTACTTTACTTTGTAACCATGTTCAAAGTTGGGTTGTTTTGTTTTTGTGTGTGTGTCACGCTTATTCAGGGCGTGTGTACTATTATTTTTATTCGTCAGTCCTTTCGCGTTGAGTAGTTGTATCGCCGTTTATCGCCGTTTTTCGTCCTTCTCCTCTTCATTGCCCTTGCCGCAATTACATCTGTCTGTTCATCATAGGTTAAAAAGTAATTTATCTTTGTTTTTTCCCCATATTTTTTCGTGTCAGGTTCTAAAATCGGCCTCAACTGACTGTTGCGTGGTTGAATCGTAGTCGTAGTATGATAAACACACCAGACGCACGCACGTAAGGTTCTTTTTAAATAAACTTCATTCAGCTGCAAGTGGCTTAAGGATGTAGACAATACTGGAGTAACAGTTCCAACAATATTTTAATTCAGCGATGCGATCTCCACACAATGCATTCCCAAATGCACAAACACTGATACAATGTCTCTTCTGCAAATGTCCACACTGCCGACACAAAGCTTCTTACACAACGTACACCACAGTTACTATGCGTCTCACACAATGTACACCCTATACGGGCCACGTACCTACGATAAACTGTGTGTCTCTACAACTGACAATGCAAGACAATGTCATGTATATATGTGCCTTCCTAGCGCCCTCTTTATATATACAACCACTTTCCAGAATAATCCAAGAAAATCATACAACGCAACCAATCAAAACGAAACACGCAACTGAAACTCATAAATATTAATAAAGAATGAATTTTCTAGAATCACTACAATAGGCTACACAAATTCGGCTGTTCATTTCAGCCCCAAATCCTATTGTATAACGACATCACACAATAGTATGGCCGACCGATCACGACCTTGCCTATACTTTCTAGAAGCTTCATGATCGTTCATAAAACATTAAAAAAAACGGCTGTTAACTTCCTCTCGCACAGTAAACAACTTGTTGCGAAATGTTCCCAATTTACCAACGTCACACATACGAGGTCACTAGACAGAGCGACCTTTCTAGAACGTTCTGGACTAAACTTAGCGTATCATAACAAAGCGAAATCCTCTCTACGCATGAACGAAAAAAAATCTTACTGAAAAGGTATGTGATTCGTAACCATGATAGCTCAAATAAATATCAGATCGTTTCCTACGATTAACACATGCATACTCTCACAGGACAACACAACCATAATCGTAACATTACCCCCCATCTTTAGAATGAAATTTCACAAAAATTTCTTCTCAAATCTCAAAACTACGGTTGTGGTTGTATTAACCTACACAAAATAATAAAAATTTCACATCAAAATGAAATCAAATCAACCGCTTTAAAATAATCGTCTCACAGTTCCTGTAAACTGTCCTGAGCACCGAAATGTTTCTTCAAATTGTTCTGGACACAGAAATGCTCATTCAAACTGCTCTGCTCAAGTAATCCGCTCCAAAGTTCTGCAAACCCTTGATAGACCAAAAATCAATGTCAAAGCTTATTTCAGGAACGTCACCAAATTATGGGGCACAGTTCACAATTCACATAGTTCAAGGGTTACTGGTCCTGGGTCAAACACTGTCGGCTTAGGAAAAATATGATAGTGCATATACACCAAATTGGATCTCTCTGGTTTCTTCACGATAACCACTGGCGATCTGGAATCTGACTATGAAGTTATATACTAGTTAAGTTATAATTAAGGTGGTGACTGTTTATGCCGGAGCGACTGTCTAATAGCCGGCGCTGTTCTTATGGCGACGGGCCCCCAGGTAGCAACTGTGAAAGTATTCGTCTTTTTTTGTTTTTTGTTGCGTATTTTTGTTATTTGTGTAATTAGTCTCAGCCAAGCAGAAAGTTTAAAAACATTATGTGTTATAGAGATATTAAGATAGAAGCGTTTTTAGTTTGCTTGTGTTAGGGAGGTTCAGGTCGGGCTGGGGCCGTTGGCGCTGGCCATTAGACGCCTTGGCGACGGGCTTCACCCGTCCCGAGCCATTGTCCATTTGTTTGAAAAATGTTGTGTGAGTGTGTGTGATTGCGAGTTGCACCTGAGGTGGCGAAAAAGACTTTCTCTTTTTGAGATAATAAAGTATTCTTATTTTTATTCTTATTCTTAATCTCTGATGGCTGTCAGGTCCGGCGTCTCCCCAACATTCTTCCTCAGTCCTTGACTCGTGTTGCGAAGCAGACGACATGGCTTGTCGCGAACCAACTCGTTCAATGTCAGATCAACCTCTCGCAGGATGATGTCCGCAGTCCCAGAGTCAGGCGCAAATTGATACTCGAACTCCGTATATTGGACTTTCAGCTTCTGTTTCTTCCTCTCCTTCTCCTGCAGCTCTGACATCTCCTGACTCAGAGGAGCTCCGTCTCGCTCGTGTCCATCGTTCATCTGGATTTTCGGCGACCCCTTCTGTTCTTCACGACAGCTTTCGGCATCGTGTCGCAGACTGTCCAACTCATTCGCCTGTTTTTGCTGCAGACGGTGGACTGCTGCCCGCTGTTCCGCCTCCAACTTCTCTCGCTCGCTGGCTACGGTCGCGTCCACCTGGTTCTGCAGTTGCTCCAGCGCCTTGCGCTTCTCTTTCTCCAACGTGTCTCTAATCACCGTTACTGCTTGTATGTTGTCGGCCACTTTTAGAGGGATGATATGGTGGCTCTCCTCTTTCTGTCCTCTCGTGACTGCACAGGTTTCAGGTTTCCACTTCGGATCTGGATCGTCTGGGTTTCTGGCAATGTTGACAGTTCCGATGATAAGATCATAAACTGGGGTCTTCACACACAACACCTTCACCTCTCCTGTCAGGTACGGGGTGTTGACACTGACCTTGGCAAGTGGGGTGACTCTCCCACTTCCATCGGCCAAAACGAGGGTAGTCCACTCATGTAACTTCTGGTCTTCAGCTACTAAATCCTTTCTCACGATGACACAGTTACAACCGGTGTCTCTCAGCACTCTCACTGGTTTGTCGCTGACGAATCCTGACACCACCGGCATATTCGGCACTTCATTCTCAGGCAGCGCGATGTTTGAGACTGGTAAGAATGTAGCCCCATCTCCTACTGGAATGCGTCCATTCTTTTTGAAAGATTCAATCAGCTCCGGTGTCACTCGCCTTTCTCCAGATTCAAAGTTACTGGATGACGTCACATCATTAGCTAGTACAGCGGCGGCTCTGTGTTGAGACGTGGTACTGTTTCTGCCTGCAATCCCGCGATCTTGGTTTGATCTTCTGATGTTGTCGCCTCGGGGAACATCTTTAGAAGGACACCGTATCGCCTTGTGATCTTTCTTTCCACAGAGAAAACATGTCAGGTTCTCCACCGGCTTGTATTTCGGGGTGTCTCTGACATTGTGGATATCCTCTGCTGGTGCAGACTCACGCTGCGGCTTACTGGACCCGATCTTCATGTTGTGGGCGTCAAGGTATCTTTGAGCGAAGTCGGCCAGGGCCTTTAGGGACTGGTCTGTTTGCTCCCTGAGGTGGGCGGCCAGGTCCTTAGAACATGCGTTGAAGACTTGTTCTTTGATGATGAGGTCACACAGGTCCTGGTACTCTTTGTTTAAACCAGCCAGCTCTATCCATTTTTCCAAGTAGCTTCGGATTCTCTCTATGAATAGGCCGGGTGTTTCTCCTTCTTCAGGCTTGCAGTTGCGAAATCGTCGCCTGTAACCTTCTTCAGTGAAGTCGTACTGTCTCAGCAGGGCGGCTTTCAACTGCGAATAATCTTCGGTTTCTTCTCTTGGTAAGCGGGTGTAAAATTCAAGCGCTTTGCCGGTTAGAAGTGCACTCAGCTTGATAGCCCAAGTCTCTTGTTTCCAATTGTTGCTACTTGCGAAGCGCTCGAATCGCTCTAGGTAAGCGTCCATCTTATCTGAGTTTTAAACAAAAGGTGGAAGCTTTGGCGCACGGGCTGTTTGTTCTCTGCTGGCTAAGGCTGTTGCTTCAGAAACCCTCTGGCTCTGTGCCTCTATCTCCATCTGCTTCATATGAATTTCATGTTGTCGCTGCCTCTCCGCCTCTTCTCGCTGTTTCTCTGCCTCTTCTCGTTGTTTATCTGCCTCTTCTTGCTGAATTTCGAGTTTCCTAATTTCACGCTCTTTAGCTCTTTCCTCTCTCTCTCTCTCTCCAATCTCTTTTCTTCTTCGAGTCTCTTTTCTCTTTCTCTCTCCAGTCTCTCTTTTTCTTCTCTCTCTCTCTCTCTCTCTCTCTCTCTCTCTCTCTCTCTCTCTCTCTCTCTCTCTCTCTCTCTCTCTCTCTCTCTCTCTCTCTCTCTCTCTTTACCGTTGTAAAATAAAGATTCATTGATTCATTGATTCATTGATTCATTGATTCTCTCTCTCTCTCTCTCTCTCTCTCTCTCTCTCTCTCTCTCTCTCTCTCTCTCTCTCTCTCTCTCTCTCTCTCTCTCTCTCGTCTCTTTACTTCTCTCTCCAGTCTCTCCTTCTCTCTCTCTCTAATCTCTCCTTCTCTCTCTCCTTTACAAACTCGAGGAGTTGAGCTCCTTCGAGTCCACATTCCTTTCCAATTTTCAGGAATGTCTCCATCTCCAATGTCGCTATCTCTGCTTTTCACTGCTGGCTGTTTTCTCCTGCTACCCTTTCCACTGAGCCAAACTGAAGAAGTCCCCTCGGAGGTGCCAAAATGTTACGTGATTGAATCGTAGTCGTAGTATGACAAACACACCAGACGCACGCAGGTAAGGTTCTTTTTAAATAAACTTCATTCAGCTGCAACCCGTCACACGTGGCTTAAGAATGTAGACAATACTGAAGTAACAGTTCCAACAATATTTTAATTCAGCGATGCGATCTCCACACAATGCATTCCCAAATGTACAGTGATACAATGTCTCTTCTGCAAATGTCCACACTGCCGACACAAAGCTTCTCACACAACGTACACCACAGTTACTCTGAGTCTCACACAATGTACACCCTATACGGGCCACGTACCTACGATAAACTGTGTGTCTCTACAACTGACAATGCAAGACAATGTATATATGTGCTTTCCTAGCGCCCTCTTTATATATACAACCACTTTCCAGAATAATCCAAGAAAATCATACAACGCAACCAATCAAAACGAAACACGCAACTGAAACTCATAAATATTAATAAAGAATGAATTTTCTAGAATCACTACAATAGGCTAGAGGCCCGGATCAGGTGGGGGGTTCGGGGGGTCCATCCCCCCCCCCCCCGAACCCAATTTTTGGGGGTGTTTCCCCCCCCCCCCCCCTCCACCATACTGTCAATTAGTTGGACCCTCCTCCCCCCCCCCCCCCCCCCACCTTGAGCTTAGTGATCTGGCCCTGGGCTACAAAAATTCGGCTGCTCATTTCAGCCCCAAATCCTATTGTATAACGACATCACACAATAGTATGGCCGACCGATCACGACCTTGCCTATACTTTCTAGAATCTTCATGATCTTTTATAAAACATAAAAAACGGCTGTTAACTTCACTCGCACAGTAAACAACTTGTTGCGAAATGTTCCCAATTTACCAACGTCACACATACGAGGTCACTAGACAGAGCGACCTTTCTAGAACGGTCTGCACTAAACTTAGCATTTATTATCATGACAAAGCGAAATCCTCTCTACGCATGAACGAAAGAAAATCTTACTGAAAAGGTACGTGATTCGTAACCATGATAGCTCAAATAATATCAGATCGTTTCCTACGATTAACACCTGCATACTATCACAGGACAACACAACCACAATCGTAACACTGACACTGTTCGTGACTTTCACTACCTTAAAAGGATTCTATAAAGAGTGTTTATCAGATGTTAGAGATTAATTGGCCATGACAGTTTAAAGGCAGTGCCAAATTGGCTTGCCGCCTTACCAGGCGTCAAGCAAATCTGGTACTACCCTTGAACTATCATGACCGATCAATCTGTGGCAGAGTTAATACGTCAACATCGTTTCCAAACATCATTAATTTGGACGTAAGCTCCAAACATTCAGACCAGCTCACAATTTAATAATGTCTAATCATTTTATTTTTAATTCCAGGCCAAAGTTAGCTAAGCACGCTCTGGTGGTACACGTTTGGACGGAGACATGGCGTCAGAGACAATTACAAAGTACTCAGTCAGCACTCACGATGAAAGCCAGACGTTACAAGTCACGCAAGATCAGCCCATGTATCTTCCATGGGACAACCCTAAAAATGTAATCAGCCAGGAGGCACTACACACGGGCTACTTGGTGATCGTTTGTGGTTTCACGCAGATTCTGTGTTTTCTGGGACTCCCTGGCAACATTTTGAACCTGATCGTCTTTGCAAAACAGGGCCTGAGAGACCGAATAAACTTTGTCTTGTTCTCGTTGACTGTGTCGGACGCTGTTGTTGTGGTCTGCCTAATCGTCTACAAAGCGCCGTGTTACCTCGAACTAACTGACAAAGTCATGGCGCTGAACATTGATACTATCATGTCGGTCAGTGTGTATTATGTGGCATACGCATTCGCGGCCATCTCACAGGTTCTGGTCGCCATCATCTCAGTTGATAGATGCATATCAGTTACATTTCCCCTTAGTGCAAAAAGAATTGTTAGATTTGAATTTGTGGTCATTGCTGTTTTCCTGACATACGCGTTCTTTATTGGAATTCATGTTCCTCATTTATTTAGATTTAATATTATCTGGCTGACGAACCCAAGCACAAACCAGTCAGTGGTACTTTTGGAAGAAACGAAATTTGCAATCGAAAACAAACAAGCGAGAAGTAAACTTGCTGGCAGTTAAGCCAATAGGAACTGTGATCGTTATCACGTGCTCTGTGATTACATTCGTTCAAATCAAACGCGCTAGACTTGCACGAAAGGACATGACGAAAACCGAAACGTCATCTTCTGACGCAAAAATCACAAAAATGTTACTATTTGTATCGGCTGTGTCTGTTGCGTGTGTTATCCCAGAAATAATACTGGCTTACACCAACATATTTGTGCCAGAGTTTGACTACTTCAAGTCCAATCACAACATATTTCTTCTTGTTTTCTACATCATTTTCATGGCGCTGTCTGTTAACTCGTCAGTGAATTTTTTGGTCTACATAGTAATGAGTTCTAAATTTCGCGCTACACTATTTTCCATTTTCCCCTGCTGCAGAGGACGTTTGAAAAGTAGAAGGTCGAAATATGACGCGAGAGATGCTAGTACAGAAGGCACTAGCGTGTATTCTGTCAACACTGCAGAAACGCACTTTGTGTCGACTGAATGAACGGTGTAATATTAAACATTAATTCGGTTTCTAAGTTAATTTGTACCACATATGCTGTGCGTTGTTTCCAAGGAGTGCATTTGACACAGTTGTTGTGATTAGCCTATAATTATAAACGACGGAGGAGCCTAGATGGGTCAGCTCAAGTTTTTGACTCTACTGATTAGCATCTAGAAAACAGATAGACATCTCATTGACCTTTTCTCTTTTTGCACACTGATGATTATATGGACTGAGTTGATAGGCAAATCTGGATGTCTGGGTAAATTGCGTCTTTCGTCGCAAGACTGATTGAAGAATTACACGGAGCATCAGGAGGAGACATAAAACTTGCTTCACTATCAACGAACCGAACGTCATAAGTTTTGACTCTGCTGATAGATATCTCATTGACATTTTGTCATTTTGCGCAATGACTATATAGACTGAGTTGATTGACAACTCCGAACGTCTGGGTAAATTACGTCGCAAGACTGATTGGAGAATAGAGCGACCCATATTTGGGCTGAAATGTCACTCACATAGCGCGCGCAAGAGCCCCTAGACCAATCAGCACGCTTTAGAACCATGTGCATCTGGATGCCATGCCGAGCTACGGCATAACAAATTGAATTCGTTGCTAGACGCATCTGTATTTTCTGTTCTTTTAGCAGGTTTCGGCGTTACTGGAAAGCACTGCTGCTATGGGGTATGTAAGTCATAGTCCCGATACCCTGAGCGATATCCAGATGTCCGGTTGCATTTTCGATTCCCGAAGCCGTTTACTCACGACTGCAGACACAAAAGAGTGGCCCGATTAAAACTATTGTGCGGTCGGCCACATGATCAACTGAACCCTGAAGGTTTCACAAGAGTGCAACATCACTAAATTTCTCCTTTTACGTGTTCCATCATATTTATAAGAGTCTGACTTGCTCTCTTGTATTTACAATTGTTTTGCTAAATCAGTGGACTTTAGATCTGTCTGTTCAGTGTGTGTGTGTGTGTGTGTGTGTGTGTGTGTGTGTGTGTGTGTGTGTGTGTGTGTGTGTGTGTGTGTGTGTGTGTGTGTGTGTGTGTGTGTGTGTGTGTGTGTGTGTGTGTGTGCGGTATTTGTGAGGCTTGCACGCTGCCCCCGTCAGTATGGCGAGAGACACCTCGGTGATGTAAACAGACCAGCACTAG